>JARBWK010000017.1:20406728-20891028 GCA_030556195.1 Anolis apletophallus | reverse complement strand
AACGTCCGCATCCAAACTGGGGTAAACACAGGTCTCGAAACAGGTCTGACTCGGGAGGGAAGGACATTTGCCTCCAAACTGGGGTAAACACGGGTCTCGCCCCGGGTCTGGCGCGGGAGGGAAGGACTTTCGCCTCCAAACTGGGGTAAACACGGGTCTCGCCCCAGGTCTGGCGCGGGAGGGAAGGACTTTAGCCTCCAAACTGGGGTAAACACGGGTCTCGCCCCAGGTCTGACGCGGGAGGGAAGGACGTCCGCATCCAAACTGGGGTAAACACGCGTCTCGCTCCAGATCTGACGCGGGAGGTAAGGACATTCGCATCCAAACTGGGGTAAACACAGGTCTTGCCCCAGGTCTGACGCGGGAAAGAAGGACGTTCGCCTCCAAAATGGTGTAAACACGGGTCTCGCCCCAGGTTTGACGCGGGAGGGAAGGACGTCCGCATCCAAACTTGGGTAAACACAGGTCTTGCCCCAGGTCTGACGCGGGAAAGAAGGACGTTCGCCTCCAAACTGGTGTAAACACGGGTCTCGCCCCAGGTTTGACGCGGGAGGGAAGGAAGTCCGCATCCAAACAGGGTTAAACATGGCTCTCGCCCCAGGTCTGACGCGGGAGGGAAGGACGTCCGCATCCAAACTGGGGTAAACACGGTTCTCGCCCCAGCTTTGACACGGGAGGGAAGAGCCGTCCCGCATCAAACTAAAATAAACACGGTCTTGCCCCAGGTCTGACGCGGGAAAGAAGGACGTTCGCCTCCAAACTGGGGTAAACACGGGTCTCGCCCCAGGCCTGACGCAGGAGGGAAGGAAGTCCGCATCCAAACAGGGTTAAACATGGCTCTCGCCCCAGGTCTGACGCGGGAGGGAAGGACGTCCGCATCCAAACTGGGGTAAACATGGGTCTCGCCCCAGGTCTGACACGGGAGGGAAAGGAAACGAAGGGATTTGTAAGAGAAATGGTGGGCAAAGCTTCGAAATGGCAAGGATACTTCCAGGTTCCCAAATCGCTTCGAAATTGCTTCAAAAAGGAATTTGATCGAATTTATTCAAATTAAGAAGGATCGAACAGACCTACCCAGGCCTAGTATAGGAATGTTCTTTCTTGGTGTCTTTTAACTGAGTAATTGGATGTTGTTCAATGCCATTGCGCTCAACGACATTGTCTTGGAGCCCTTTGGTTTCAGGTGTTGGGCCCAAGGTGGTACTAGCTCCGTTCTGAGGCTGCGAAAGCCCTGTTCTCCGTTGCTGTTTCTTCTCAAAGGTGGAAGGGAAAGGGAGGGGGAAAGGGAAAAGCAGAGAAGGAGGAGGAGGAGAAGAAGCAGGATCCGGGCTGCTTTCCAGCTTCCGACTGCTGTCTCTGTCCCACAAAGCGGCTCCTCAGCCGTCAGCAGAAAAACAAAGGAGGCAAAGCACAACAAACCCACGGAGCCAAGCGCAGGTCATCTGAGAAGGAAGCGGAGGAGGAGGACCAGAGGGGAGAAAAGATCCCTTTTGAGTGTTTAGTCACACACATCAAAGGGAACACGCGCTGGGCCTTCATTTGCATTGTGCCAGCATTCGACGTGGTCCAGTTGGAAAGGAGAGAAAGAGAGAGAGGCAGGAGAAGAGCCAAGTACATCCCAGGCTTTGAAGGGAAAAACTAAATTGCTGGCTAAGGCGAGGGGGGCTCTCTCGAGCATCCATTTCCTTGGCAAGGTCTACGTATGTCGAAGGGATGGATGTCGTGTGGATCCTGCCCCACAGAGAAGCTGAAGGCCTATATGGGGCCCTCCAGGTGGTTTGTTGAATGGCCACAGGGGCGGTCCTACAGGTAGGCCAAGGAGTGGAGCCAGAGGGGTATTGGCGACGTATTGCCTCCTGACAGCCGCTACCGGAAGTAGCCGCGGCGCGCTGAGGCGAACTCCCTCGCCAGGCCCAGTCACGTGTGAACCCTACCATAACCGCCCACCTCCCCACGCGCGTGCCGGCCAGGAGCATCAAGAGACAGGCGCAACTGCGCAGGCAAATACTAATATATAATATTTTATTTTACTTTATTTTGGGTTATTTGAGTTTTATAGGAGTAATGAAAATATTAGTAGAGGATAATTTTATTTAAATAAATAATTTTATTTATTATTTTATAATATAATAATAACATAATAGAATGTTACATTATATTATAATGTCAATGTATTTTAATATAATTATATTGTAATGTAGTATAATTATGATATAATATAGTATGAATATGTACTATAATATATTGTATATACATAATACTACTAATGGTATTGTGATATTATAATTGTATATTTGTTTTTACATGGGGCGGCAAAATAATATTCGCTTACCATATAAAATTACCTTAGACTGCCCCTGCTTCCGATGCCCACTGGGACCTTCTGACGCCCACTGGTCAATTCTGATGTATAATGGACCCTTCTGATACCTACTAGATGCCCATTGGAACCGTCTGCTGTCCGCAGAGCGATTCTGGTGCCCAATGGAACCTTCTGATGCCCACTAGATGCCTATTGGGACTTTCTGATGTCCATTAGTTTATTATGGTACCCAATAGACCCTTCTGATACCCTGTAGATGCCTACTGGGATATTCTGATGTCCACCGGTCAATTCTGATGCCTAATGAACCTTTTTGAAACCCACTGAATGCTCACTGGGACCTTCTAATGCCCAACCATAACTCTAACCCAAACCTTCTGATGCCCAGTGGTCAATTCTGATGCATAATGGAGACTTCTGATGCCCACTGGTCAATTCTGATGTATAATGGACCCTTCTGATACACACTTGATGCCCACTGGGACCTTCTAATGACCAATGGTCAATTTTGATGCACAATGGAGACTTCTGATGCTCACTGGCATAGTCTGATGCCTACTTGATCCTTCTGATATACACTAGATCAGGGGTACCCACACTTTTTCATCATGCGAGCTACTATATGAACAATCAAGTTGAAAAGATCACCTGTTGTGCATGTGAGCGTGCGCGCGCATGTGCACGGACGTGCTCCTACTGCAGCCTTCCGTCCGTGCGGGGCTTCTTTCTTGCCTGCCCACGAACTCACCGCCACGCGAACCCGGGAAGGGGATCCTCCTTGCCTGCACGTGCACTCTCTCTTAATGTCTTTGTTGCCTTCTTTCTTCCTGCTGCGTGCTTTTGCAAAGCAGGAAATCCCCATCCCGTCCTGCTTATTGCGTGCACAGCAGGTCCCTCCCACGCATGCAGCAGGAGGGTATGTATAGGCGCACGCGCCAGCGCTCTGGCCAGATATGGCTGCAGCAGCGGCTCGAAAGGCGCAGGGCTGGGAAGAGGGGCTGCCTGGCTGCTGCCTGGGCCAGGAAACTCAACCGAGAGAGGGACCCACGGAAGGCTGGAGCCTCCCCACGGCAACCTCCCCCTTCCCTCGAGGCTTCCTTACCTGGGCAGGAGAAGGAAGAGTGGAAGAGGTGCTTCCCCAAAGTTACAGATGCAGCGGGGGGGGGCACCCTTCCTTCCTTCCGAGGGTGTCACTCAGAAAGGACGCCCAAGTGGACGGCTGGCAGGAAGGAGGACTCCTCCCACTGGTGGCAGTCCATGCCCATGGGAGAGAGAGAGAGAGAGAGGGTGGCTCTTCCTAACCGGCTCTGAAGAGCCACCCTCCCTCTCCCTTTCTCTCTCTCTCTGTCTCACGTGGGCCCTCGTCGCCTTTCTCCTTCGAGGGCGAGAGAGGGCGAGGCGGAGAAAGGCGGCGAGGGCACAAGCAGCAGCAGCAAGTGGAGTCTCCATCCCCGCAGCCCCCTCCTCCTCGGGTTCAGCCCCAGGAACATGGCGGAGCCCTCCCTCCTCGCCCCCAACCAAGGAAAGGAAGCAGCCCCACACAGCTCGCTCGCCCAGGTCTCAGCTTGGAATGGGAATCCCGAGGGCAGCAGCAGGGTTTGCAGCGGGGCTTGCTTGGCTTTGCCCCACTTTGCCCGGCCTCCTTTGCCTCTTTCTCTCTCTCTCTCCCTCTCTCCTTCCAGCACCCGCCTGCCTGCCAAAAGGATCCGAAAAAGTTCTCCGGATTTCTTTCTTCTCTCCTTGGCTCTCTCTCTCTCACACACACATTCCCTCCATCCTTCCCACAGCCTCGCATCCTATCTTTATGCGTGCCTTCGCCTTGCTCCTGCCCCCCCCCCCCCACAGCAACCAATGGGCGGTCATGTCACCACACCGTGTGTGGCAAGACGGGCGCCAGGGCCCGCCCACTAAAGCCTCATTTTGGCAAAAGAAGCCCCGCAAAGGTGATGGCGGGAGCGCACGTGTCGCGCGCATGGCAGGAGCGCGCCATCCGGCTGGTGAGGCCCAAAGATCACCTGGAAGAGTGCCGAAGATCACCTAGGTGATCCTGATCACCATAATGAGCACCCCTGCACTAGATGCCCACTGACACCTTCTGATGCCTAATGCTCATTTCAGATGGCCAATGGAGCCTTTGATAGCCACCAAGTGCCCACTGGGACCTTCTGACGCCCACTGGTCAATTCTGATGTATAATGGACCCTTCTGATACCCACTAGATGCCCTTTGGGATGTTCTGATGCCCACTGGTCAATTTAGATGCCTAATGGACCCTTCTGATACTCACTAGAAGCCCATTGTGACCTTTGAGCGTCCTCAGGTCAATTCTGGTTCTCGATGGACCCTTCTGATGCCCACTGGTCAATTCTGGTGCCCAATGGACCCTTCAGATACCCACTGAGATCTTCCTATGCCCAGTTGACTCTTCTGATGCCCTCTAGATGGCCACTGGGACCTTCTGATGCCTATTGGGACCATCTGATGCCCAGTGGTCAATCTTGATGCATAATGGAGACTTCTGATGCCCACTGGCATAGTTTGATGCCTACTGGATCCTTCTGATATCCACTAGATGCCCACTGAGACCTTCTGATGCCTAATGCTAATTTCAGATGGTTAATGGAGCCTTTGATAGCCACCAAGTGCCCACTGGGACCTTCTGATGCCCACTGGTCAATTCTGATGTATAATGGACCCTTCTGATACCCACTAGATGCCTTTTGGGACATTCTGATGCCCACTGGTCAGTTTTGATGCATAATGCAGCCTTCTGATGCCCACTGGTCAATTCAGATGCCTAATGGACCCTTCTGATACTCACTAGAAGCCCATTGTGACCTTTGAGTGTCCTCGGGTCAATTCCGGTTCTCGATGGACTCTTCTGATGCCCACTGGTTAATGGACCCTTCAGATACCCACTGAGATCTTCCGATGCCCAGTGAACTCTTCTGATGCCCACTAGATGGCCGCTGGGACCTTCTGATGCCCATTGGATCCTTTTGAAATCCACTAGTTGCCCACGGGGACCTTCTGATGCTTAACAGTCAATTCTGATGTATAATGGACCCTTCTGATACCCATTAGATGCCCTTTGGGACGTTCTGATGCCGACTGGTCGGTTTTGATGCATAATGGAGCCTTCTGATGCCCACTGGTCAATTCAGATGCCTAATGGACCCTTCTGATACTCACTAGAAGCCCACTGTGACCTTTGAGTGTCCTCAGGTCAATTCTGGTTCTCGATGGTCCCTTTTGATGCCCACTGGTCAATTGTGGTGCCCAATGGACCCTTCAGATACCCACTGAGATCTTCCGATGCCCAGTGGACTCTTCTGATGCCCACTAGATGGCCACTGGGACCTTCTGATGCCCACTGGTCACTTTTGATGCCCATTGGATCCTTTTGATATCCACTAGATGCCCACGGGGACCTTTTGATGCTTAACGGTCAATTCTGATGTATAATTGACCCTTCTGATACCCACTAGATGCCATTTGCGACCTTCAGATGCTCACTGGTCAATACTGATGCCCACTGGTCAATTCCAGTGCCCAATGAACCCTTCAGATGCCCACTGGACCCTTCTGACCCCCACTGATCAATTTTTATGACTGTTGGACACTACTGCACCCCAGTATCTCCAAGTGGCAGTCTGGTTGCACATCAAGGTGAGTCCCAACGTGCATTGGTGTCCAAGTAGCATTGACTTTGGCCCATCCTTTGGGCAATGGATGTTGTAATGCTGTGGCATTCCTGTGGCAGTGTTTCTCAACCAGTGTGCCGTGGCACACTAGTGTGCCGTGAGCGATCATCAGGTGTGCCGTGGGAAATGGGAACCTCCAATCCCCTTTCTTTTCCCTCCTGCCAAACACTTGTTGTTCTCCACTCAGGTTCCCTTCTTCCCAGCCTCGCTCTGCTCGCTTTGCCTCGCTTTGCTCTGGGGGGAGTCTGCACAGTAGCGCCCGCACAGGTCACGCCTTCCTCCCTCCCCCCTCCCTTCCTGAACACGCTCATGCTGCCCCCTCGGATCAAAATGGCGGCAGAAGCGGCAGTGTAGAAGAAAAAGTAAGTGTTGGGCAGGAGGGGAAGAACGGGCGCGACGGGAAGGGAGGAAGAGGTCTCTGTCGAAAGCTGGCATGGGCAAACTTGGACCTTCCAGGTGTTTTGTACTCCAACTCCCACCATTCCTAGCAGCCTCAGGCCCTTTTCCTTCCCCCCCCCTCAGCCATTTAAGCAGGAAAGGGCCTCAGGCTGTTATGAATGGTGGGAGTTGGAGTCCAAAGCACCCAGAGGGCCAAAGTTTTCCCATGCCTGTTTTAGGGACCTTAAAGTGGCGAGCCTCCTTCCAACATTGTGATTCTGGATAGAAAACCAACAACAACACAACATAACATTGTTTGAGTCCACAGTGCTCTCTGGGTGTAGGTGAACTACAACTTCCAAACTCAAGGTCAATTCCAAGCGAACCTTTTCAGTACTTTCTGTTGGTAATGAGAGTTTAATATGCCAAGTTTGGTTCAATTCCATTGTTGTAAGAGTTCAGGATGCTCTTTGATGGTGTGTTAACTATAAATCCCAGAAACTGTAACTCCCAAATGTCAAGGTCTATTCCCCCTCTCCCCCCAAACTCCATCTGTGTTCACATTTGGGCATATTGAGTATTCATGCCAAGTTTGGTCCTGATCCAACATTGTTTCAGTCAACAATTGATATAGGTGAACTACATCTCCAAAACCCAAGGTCAATGCCCACCAAACCCTTATAGTATTTTCTCTTGGTTATGGGAGTTCTGTGTGGGAAGTTTGTGTCTTTCTGCCATTCCTGATAGGATATCTATGTTGTGCTCATTGAAACAGGCCTAGGTTTCACACTGAGTGTATAAATACATTTTAAAACAGATTAACTATACGTATTACTGTGTTAGAGTGTCATTTTGTGTCATTTTGGTTGGTGGTGTGCCCCAGGATTTTGTAAATGTGAAAAATGTGCCGCGGCTCAAAAAAGGTTGAAAAACACTGCCTTGTGGGAATGTTTTTGACGGCCCTTCAGTCTCCCCTCAACAAAACCCTGGCATTGCTCTTCTTCCCCCGTCTCCCTGTTCCGTGTGCTCTTTCCTCTCCTTCTTTCTTTTCCTCACTCAAAACAAGGTCCCGGTGGACTTCCACGGAAGAGGGTCGGCTGCCTTCAAGGGCACGCGGTGTTTTAAGAAAACAGGCCAAGCAGCAAACGATGGCGGCAAAAACGATGTCTGGCGGGAAAGTGGATCTCGTGCCCCCAAAGAAGTAGGATTTCGCTTTGCCCCATAAGAAGCAGGCTGCTAAGATACTGAGACGTCGAGGAGGAGACAGTGGAACAAATTAATATAGTAAACCGCAATTAATCACCGGAGTTGGGTTGTATTTATTCAAGAACTCAGCCTGAGTCGGAGAATTAAGCAGCCACGCTGCTTAGGGGGGAAAAAAGAAGTGGCAACTTAATCTATCATTAAAATCAGTTCTTGCCACTGGAGGGGAGCCAAGGCTTTGCCTATCTGTTCGGGAGGGAAGCCGGAGGGGGATCTTGGGAATTATAGACTAGTAAGCCTCGCTTCAGAACCAGGTAAATTAGCTGCAGAAAGTAATTAAAGATGGCCTGATAGGAGAGGGGCAAAGCCGTAGGACTTCGGGGAAGGCGAATGCGTTGCCTTCCCCACCAAAATAAGGCTGTTTTGGGGAGCCAAAGGATTAAGGTTCGCCGGCAGATAAAAATTGATTCAGCTCCTCAAAGCCTTAGATAAAGTTCCTGGGAAACTGAGGAAACTTGTTAAGGAAAAGATCCGAGATGGATTAGGAATAACCCAAATGAGCACCAAAAGTGTTGTCGTTTTGTAAGTTCTTCGGCCTTCTCTGCCAAACGACATCTCCCATTGAGCCATGGCAGTCAACGTGGTGTCAAACTGCCATCATTGATGAACTGTTGATGAACTGTTGGCAGCAGTTAGACCAGGGGTGCTCACACTTTTCCAGCATGCGAGCTACTTGTAAATTAACCAAGTCAAAAAGATCACCTACCGTATGCGCGTGCACACGCACACACCTTCCTCCGCAGGCCCAGCCTTCCTCTTTACCGCCCCTCTCGCCTGGCTCCATGGCAGATCCGGCCGAGAGAGAGCTGGAAGGAGCGCCAAGCGGGGCCTGGGAGGCCCAACCTTCCTCTCCACGCCCCACTCTCGCCTGGCTCCATGGCGGAGCCGGGCGAGAGAGAGCCAGAAGGAGGGCCAGGCGGGGCCTGGGAGGCCCAACCTTCCTTCTCCACCGCCCCTCTCTCGCACAGCTCCATGGCAGAGCCGGGCGAGAGAGGTGGAAGGAGAGTGCCAGGCGGGGCCTGGGGAGGCCCAGCCTTCCTCTCCACCGCCCCTCTTGCCTGGCTCCATGGCGGATCTGGGTGAGAGAGAGGTGGGAGGAGCGCCAGGCGGGGCCTGGGGAGGCCCAGCCTTCCTCTCCACCGCCGCTCTCTCGTCCGGCTCCATGGCGGAGCCGGGCGAGAGAGAGGTGGAAGGAGTGCCAGGCGGGGCCTGGGGAGGCCCAGCCTTCCTCTCCACCGCCCCTCTCTCACCCGGCTCCATGGCGGATCCGGGTGAGAGAGAGGTAGGAGGAGCGCCAGGCGGGGCCTGGGGAGGCCCAACCTTCCTCTTCACCGCCCCTCTCTCGCCCGGCTCCATGGCGGAGCCGGGCGAGAAAGAGGTGGGTGGAGCGCCAGGCGGGGCCTGGGGAGGCCCAGTCTTCCTCTCCACCGCCCCTCTTGCCTGGCTCCATGGCGCCTCTCGCTCGCCCGGCTCCATGGCGGAGCCGGGCGAGAAAGAGGTGGGTGGAGCGCCAGGCGGGGCCTGGGAGGCCCAGCCTTCCTCTCCACCGCCCCTCTGGCCTGGCTCCAGGGCGGATCCGGGTGAGAGAGAGGTGGAAGGAGCGCCAGGCGGGGCCTGGGGACCCAGCCTTCCTCTTCCCCGCCCCTCTCTCGCCCGGCTCCATGGCGGAGCCGGGCGAGACAGAGGTGGGGGGAGCGCCAGGCGGGGCCTGGGGAGGCCCAGCCTTCCTCTCCACCGCCCCTCTTGCCTGGCTCCATGGCGGAGCTGGGCGAGAGAGAGGTGGAAGGAGCACCAGGTTGGGCCTGGGGAGGCCCAGCCTTCCTCTCCACCGCCCCTCTCTCGCCTGGCTCCGAACAACTGGACCTCCTGGAAGTACCCAGTCTCAAATCTATCAATTTAACATCTACGCGGCGCAGAGCCTTTTCTGTGGTAGTGCCCTTGATCTGGAATACTCTTTCAAATGAAGTGCAGGCCTTACAAGACCTACCATTTTTTTCGTAAGGCCTGCAAGACCCATCTTTTAGCGTTTACTTGGTGAGTATGCTATAACCTTGCCGGTTAATTTTAATCTGTTGTTTGCTCTCTGTGATGTTTTATATGACTGTGAGCGGCTCCGAGCCCTCGGGAGTGGAGGCGTACAAGTTTGGATAATAAATAAATAAATAAATAAATAATTCAACACAATTGTCAAAGGCAATTCCAATCGTCATTGCACTATTCCACATTCACTTATCGCTCTCCAAAAGCTTGGTACCAAAACCACATTTTGAAGGTCAGGAGGGAGGGGGCTGATCTGATTTCACTAGGAAGGGAGTTCCACAGCCAAGGGCTCATCACTGAAAAGGCCCTGTCCCTCATCCCCATCAGTTGCACCTGCAAAGTAGGCAGGACTGAGAGCGCGGCCTCCCCAGAAGATGTTAACCTTCGAGGTGGTTCCTATAGGGAGACACATTCGGATGGGTAAGCTGGTTTTGGCCTTTAAAGCCCTAAACGGTTCTGGTCCAACTTACCTGTCCGAACGCATCTCTCGGTCCAATGTATATTTAGGATTGTGTGAAGACAGCGCTGATGAAAGCATTCGAGGAGTTGTAGGTGTTGGCGATAGGTGACCCATGTTTCAGACCCATAGAGGAGAATAGACAGTACGATCGCTCTGTACACACTGATTTTGGTGCTTTGCCTCAGGTTCTTGTTGCTCCAGACTCTTTTGTGAAGCCTTCCAAATGCACTCTATGCCTTTGCTAATCTGTGATCTATCTTTGTCAATCTTGGCGCCTGAAGAGATGCTTCCCAAGTAGGTGAACTGCTGAAGGGATTTAAGCACAGATGTGCCTATGCTGATGTGGGGATGATGGTGTTCTTCCTGTGGTGCGGGCTGGTAGAGGACTTCCGTTTTCTTCAGGCTGACTTCCAGCCCAAACAGCTCTGCAGCTGTTGCAAAGCAGGATGTTTGGCGCTGCAGGGCTGCTTCTGAGTGGCAACAAGGGCAACATCGTCAGCAAAAAGTAGCTCACGGACTAGATAGTTGAGAGTCTTAGTGCGAGCCCTCAGGCGGCTTAAGTTGAACAAGCTGCCATCAGTACGATAGTGTATATATATGCCGTCTTCTTCTTCGAGGTCTGCCGTAGCCCTTTGGAGCATCATGCTGAAGAAGATTGTAACTAGGGTTGGTGCAAGAACACAACCTTGTTTCACTCCGTTAGTTATGAGAAAGGGCTCCGAGAGAGCATCGCCGTATCTGACTTGACCGCGCTGGCCCTCATGTAACAGGATTATCATTTTGAGGAATTTGGGGGGACATCCTAGACCAGTGGTGCTCACACTTTTTCAGCATGCGAGCTACTCTTAAAGCAATCAAGTCCAAAAGATCTACCTGCCCCCGCCTCCGTGGGCTCCTGCCGGCGCGCGTTCTTGCCACCGCGCATGCTTCTGCTGCTGTCTTCCGCTCGCGCAGCGCTTCTTCCGCATGCGGGGCATTACAGGAAGGAGAAAGCACACGGCGGGGCATCCAGAGGGAGCGCTCCGCCCTGCCTGTCTCGCCGGCAACGGAGGCTGGACGAGAGGGAGGCAGGGCGCTCCCTCCAAAGGCCCCGCCTCGTGCTTTCTTCTTCCTGCAATGTCCTGCAGGCGAAAGAAGCACTGCAAGAGCGAAAACCAGCAGCAGGAACGCGCGTTCGCGCAGGGTGTGTGTGCGCATGGCAGGAGCGCCCCATCCGGCTGGTGAGGCCTGAAGATCACCTGGAAGAGGGCGAAAGATCTACTAGTAGCTCCCGAGCTACCTAATGAGCACCCCTGTCCTAGACGTTCCAGGATCTGCCACAGACCTTTTCTGCTCACAGTGTCGAAGGCTTTGTTGAGGTCGAGAAATGTTACACAGAGTCCTTTGTTCTGCTCTCGATATTTCTCTTGCAGTTGTGTAAGGGCAAAAACCATATCTGTGGTGCTCCTGTTAGCTCTGAAGCCGCATTGGCTTTCAGGGAGAAGTTCTTCTGCAATAGCAGGAACTAATCTGTTCAGTAGTATCCTTGCAAGGATTTTTCCAGCAATGGAGAGCAGTGTTATACCTCGATAGTTTGAGCCATCGGATTTTGTTCCTTTTTTCTTATACAGGGTGATAACTGCATCTCGGAGATCTGATGGCAGTTCACCTTTTTCCCAGCAACTCACAAGGAGCTCTTGGAATTTAGCATGAAGTACATGACCTCCCTGTTTCCAAGCTTCAGGTGGGATTCCATCGATCCCGGCTGCCTTGCCATTTTTCATCTGCTGTATGGCCTCAATGGTCTCTTCCAGAGTGGGAGCTGCGTCCAGTATAGGACTATACTGTATAGGTATAGGAGCATAGTAAATAAATAAAATAAATAAGGGACCATCGTCTGACTTCCCGAGGTCTGGGCGCAGCTGGCACTTTTTCAGCCTGCGAGCTACTTATAAAACAACCAAGTCAAAATGATCTTCCTCCCCACTACAAAAATGTAAAACATATAACTATTTTCAAATTTATTAAGGTTTTTTTGTATGTATGGACATCCAGCCATCATAATAATAACAATAATCATCATCATCATCATCATCTCTAGTCCAAGGAGTCGCCTTCGGGCTGAGAGAGGCGGCCTCGAAGCAAAGTAAATAAATAAGGACCTTCTGCCTTCATGCAGCAAAATCACAATCAAAGCACCCCAGACAGATGGCCACCCAGCCTCTGTTTAAAAGCCTCCAAAGAAGGAGCCTCCACCACACTCTGAGGCAGAGAGTTCCACTGCTGAACAGCTCTCGCAGTTAGGAAGTTTTTCCTCATGTTCAGGGGGAATCTCCTTTCTTGTAGTTTGAAGCAATTGATTTTGTCATTTGGGAGTTGTAGTTGCTAGGATTTCTAGTTAACCCACAATCAAAGAGCGCTCTGAACTCCACCAATGATGGAATTTAACCAAACTTGGCACACTGAACTCTCATGAGACCAACAGAAAGTACAGAAAGGGTTTTCTGGGCATTGACCTTGAGTTTGGGAGTTGTAGTTCTCCTACATCCAGAGAGCACTGTGGACTCAAATAATGATGGATCTGGACCAAACTTGGCACGAATCCTCAATATGCCCAAATGTAAGCACTGGGGAAATTTGGGGAAAATAGACCGAGACATTTGGAAGTTGGAGTTGCTGGGATGTATAGTTTACCAAACTTACCCCAAAATTGAACACTGGAGAAGAGTCACGGGATGTGCCGGCTGGCAGCGAGGAGGGTGGCCAGGAAGCGCTCCAGGGCCTCCTTGCCCAGGCAGGGGCTTCGCAGCCTCCCTTCCCTGCCTCGCAGGAGGGGCAGGGGAAAGCCGCTTGCCGCCCAGGCCTAATCCCCTCGCCTGCAAGCAATGGAAGCAGGCGAAGGGAGAAGTTGGAGGGCAGAGGGAAGAAGGTGGCGCCGCGAGATGAGCTCCAGCGAGCCATGCCCCTCTCGTTCCCGCCAAAGGGTAGGGAAAATGGGTGCGCGTGACGTCGCGGCGGCGGCGTGACGTCACACGCGCCATTTTCCCTACTCTTTTGGCGGGAATGAGACGGACATGGCTGGCTGGCACTCCTTCTCTCACCCCCTCCTCCCTCTGTGTTCTGTCCTCCTTCTTCTGCTTCCTTCCTCCTCCAGGCTACACTGCTCGGTCGGTCCCTCCTCCAGGCTACGCAATCGACCAGTGCCAGCTCCGCGATCGACTGGTTGATCGCGATCGACCTAATGAGAAGCCCTGGTCCATGGTATGGAAGGCCACTGAGAGCTCTAAGAGAACTAACAGGAACACACTCCCCCTGTCCCATTCCCTGCGTAGATCATTCCATGTCCTGGCCTAAAACCAGACTAGTTTGGTAAGGAGCCAATGTCGTTGTTTGTTTGTGAAACTACAACTCCCCGGATCCCATCCCCAGGTGGTTAAAAGTGGTATCAAAGTGCATTGACTCTGCCACATAGACACACCCTCAGTGGAGACAACCCTCTTAATGAGGAATGAAGACATGAACAAGAACATGCTGTTGAGCAACAAATGGTAGTCATACCTATTATCTTGGGTTGCTGTGAGTTTTTCGGCTGTATGGCCATGTTCCAGAAACATTCTGTCCTGACGTTTTGCATGTTTGAGTGCTGTGTTTGTGGGTCTCTATGTAGACTTGTCCACAGCTGCAAGATATACAGAAGACTTCCGCAAAGGTGAGAGGATCTCTCTTGTTCTTTTCTGAATGTGTAGCAGCAAATTGGGAGTTATGGAACTCCAAGTGGCAAGTTACCTCTTACCAAAACGGTGGCATGGACGTGCGGGCGCAGGGATGAGAAAACACGCAACAACTTCACTGCTCAACATGAAATCAAAGATTTATTGCTTAACACCAGCTGGTGGGGTTGCCCACAGAACGAGCTGCGATAAGGGGCAAACGGCCCCGGTCATCCTTAACACAAAGCTCTTATACCCTTCATGGCGGCATCCACAAAAGCCCGCCCTCCTTCATGAACATTTCACAAACATCATTGGCTGGTGTTACAGAACATTTCATTAATCCAATAAAACATTACATTTCCATTTGCATCACATCTTAATCCCCTCCTATTAGTTAGAACAATGAACATTTCTATGGTAGTCTTTCTCACAGTACAACTATCAGTGGCTGGGACCCTTCTGTTCCCAACTAGCAACATTTGGCTTCTGCAGACTCCTTGCCAGCAACGGAGGGGGCAGAATCCCTCTGCTCATGCGCAGTTCTCATCCATTTGGCACTAAGGTAAACAAACCTCATGCTTTGTACTGTTTGACCAATCTGAGCCTACGTTATCTACGCTAGGCACGGGGTGTACTTTGGCAAATCACAGCATTAGCCAGAAGCACCAATCATAGTGTTACATTCACGGAGCCTGTGCCTGCCTGATTCTTGGCACAGAAACCCACTTTTCTAAGCTCTACACGTGTGCAGCATCACTCTCTGACTGTACTTCTGTTGGAAAAGTACCAAAACCGCTTTAAATGTAACATTTGTTGGATTTTCTTAGTGGGTCTGTAGGTACTGTATATACTTGAGTATAAGCCTAGTTTCTCAGACTAAAATAAGCCTATACTCGAGTCAAGGTTATTTATTATTTTACTCTGTTATAATTTTATTACATTTATTATTTTACTCTATTTATTATAAGTATTACATTTATCATTTTACTCTATTATTATTATTATTACATTATTTTTTTAACTTTGTGATTGTTTTACATTTATTATTTTACTCTATTATTACTGTTATTGTTACATTTCCATTATTTTACTCTATTATTATTTTTCTATATTATTGTTTTACATTTATTAAAGAAGGTCACCATCCGTGTAGATCGGGCACCTCCTGCCGGACCCCTGGACAATGGGGGACTGGCCACTTTGGACCAGTTCTGCGGGATCACTTTGAGACCGCCTTCGCTCCCCCCCTTCGATGGGAGAGTAGGGCCCACTTGACCTGCTGGGCACTCTCCTGCTGGATCTTTGCTCCCACCTTGTTCCCTTCCCTTCCTTTTCTACCCCCCTCCGATTGTTGTATTGTTTGTCTGTCATCTATCGCTATGTTATTTGTTGCCTCTTGGCCTTGTAAGCCGCTGCGAGCCTCACGGAGTTTAGCGGCATAAAAGTCCAAAGTAATAAATAAATAAATAATAAATAATTTTACTCTACTTATTATTGTTATTATTGCATATATTATTTTAATAATAATAAATGTAATATATATTATATCTGTATCTGTATCTATAATAAAAGAGAATGTTTGTATGTTTGTATGCATGTGGCAGCTTTCTGATTGATTGCCACTGTGGGATTATTTATTTTTTATTATTTATTTATTCGCATTTATGCATCGCCACTCCCAAAACGGCTCGGGGCAACTTACAGCGAGTAACAGGATAAAAGCACAATAAAAACACAGCAAAATACAGATACTGAATAAAATCACAGTAAAATAGCTCACAGAATTAGCATATGAGTGCCCGCACAATCAATGACTTAAGCTCCGAAGGCCTGTCGAAACAGGAAAGTTTTACACGCCTTCCGGAAAGTCATCAGGTCAGAGAGGGCCCTGACCTCGGAAGGCAGTGCATTCCATAGGGTGGGGGCGATTATTGAAAAGGCCCTCCGTCTGGTAGTGGTGAGACGATACAGTTTGAAACTGGGGACCTCCAAAAAGTTGAGACGACTCCGAACGTAGAGACCTAGTGGGACAATATGGGATGAGGTGGTCCCTGAGGTACACTGGCCCCAGACCGTTCAAGGCCTTAAAGGTCAGAACCAGCACCTTGAAAGTGATCCGGCATTCCACTGGTAGCCAGTGCGGAGAATATGTGTTATGTGACTGGACATCGAAGCACCAGCCAACAACCGGGTCGCCGCATTTTGGACCAGTTTCAGTTTTCGGATCACCGACAAAGGAAGGCCAACGTAGAGAACATTACAGTAATCTAGTCTTGAGATGACCGTGGCTTGGACCACTGTGGCTAGATCACGTTGGGAAAGGTAGGGAGCCAGCTACTCTACTGACGGTGGAGATATGCGTCTCTATCGTCAGTTGAGAGTCCAAGGTGACACCAAGACTTTTGACTGTTGACAGTCCCCATAGCAGTGGGGAACCTCTGGAGACATCCTCGCCCCTCTTCACTCGCTGCGATCGGTTCCGGAGGAAGGAGGACAGCCAGTTTAAGCGTGTCCCCCCTACTCCGGCAAGGCGGTGAGTCAAAAGATCGTAATCTACTGTATTGAACGCTGCTGTGAGGTCCAATAGCACAAGCAGTGCCGATCCACCCTGATCAAGCTGGCAACGTAGGTGATCTGAGATGGAGACCAGAACGGTCTCCGTCCCATGCCCTGAACAGAAGCCGGACTGGAAGGGGTCTAACCATGTTGCGTCATCTAGGAAGGACTGCAGCTGCTCCATTGCTGCCCTCTCAATTACCCTGCCCAGAAATGAAAGATTAGAACATAAGAACATAAGAAGAGCCATGCTGAATCGGGCCTCAGCCCATCTAGTCCAGCATTCTGTGTCACACAGTGGCCCACTAGTTGTACACAGGGATCTCTAGCAGAAAGGAGGGAAAACCCTCACCTGCTCCCGACCCCCCACAACCAGTACCCGGGGAAATCCTGCCTGCCTCCATCAACACAGAGGTGGCACTTGGATGTCCATTTCAGTAGCTACTGATTCCCTTGGTATCCATGAACCTGTCTAATCCTGCCTTGAAGCTGTCCAGGCTGACCGCTGTCACAACCTCCTCTGGAAGTGAGTTCCATAACCCAATGACCCTCTGGGTGAAGAAATATTTCCCTTTATTAGTCCTAACTTTCCTACCTTGGAGCTTCAGGGAGTGCCCCCGAGTCCTAGTGTTGGGTGACAGAGGAAATATTTTTTCTTTATTCACCTTTTCTATCCCATGCATGATTTTATACACTTCGATCAAGTCACCTCTTAAACGCCGTCTTTCAAGGCTGAAAAGACCAAGGCGTTGCAACCTGGTTTCGTAAGGGAGCCGCTCCATCCCTTGGATCATTCTTGTTGCCCTTCTTTGTACCTTTTCCAGTTCCGTTATATCCTTCTTGAGATGCAGTGACCAGAATTGTACACAGTACTCCAAATGTGGCCTTACCATAGATTTGTAGAGAGGCAATACAACATTTGCCGACCTATTTTCGATTCCCTTCCTGATCATGCCAAGCATAGAATTTGCTTTGTTCCCTGCTGCTGCGCACTGGGTTGACATCTTCATTGAGCTGTCCACCAAGACCCCAAGATCCCTTTCCTGGTTTGTCTCGGAAAGCTTTGACCCCATCAATTGGTAGGTGTAGTTGGGGTTCTTTGCCCCGATGTGCATGACTTTACACTTGTTTAGGTTAAAATGCATTTGCCACTTTGTTGCCCATTCACTCAATTTCGAGAGATCTTTCTGGAGCTCTTTACAGTCAGTTTCATTTTTAACTGCCCTGAACAGTTTAGTGTCGTCTGCAAACTTTGCTACCTCAGAATTCACTCCTACATCCAGGTCATTAATGAATAAATTAAAAAGTAACGGTCCTAAAACTGAACCTTGGGGTACGCCACTTCTCACCTCTTTCCACCCAGAGAAATGTGTCCGTTTATTACCACCCTTTGTTTCCTACAGTTTAGCCAGGTTCCAATCCAGGACAAGACCTGTCCCCTGATTCCATGGCTGAAAGATTCGAAACTGGGCGGTAATTGGAGGGGACCGTAGGATCTAATCCCGGAGCGACCACCGCCTCTTTCAAACCCTCTGGAAACACTCCTTGCTCACGGGAGGTGTTAATTAGTCTCAACAGAGGGTCACGCAACCCCTCCAGGCTAGCTTTCACAAGCCAGGAGGGGCACGGATCAAGGGAGCATGTGGTCAATCTAGTTGCAGTCGCCCGTGATTGGCCAGCACCACCAACATTCCGACGCTCTAAAGTGGCAGAGGGGTGGGGTGGGGGAGGAAAAGGCCCGAGGAAGTCAGACATGGTGGGAGTTTAAGGCCAAAACACTTTGCGCTCAACAATGAGAGAACAAGACCAAACTTGGCACACAGAACCCCCAAGACCCACTCTACATCCTGGTGCGGTTTGAGGGAGGATGAACCATGGATGACAGGACTTGCAGTACTTTAACTCACTTGCTTAGCGCACTGTGGCCCACACCAATGATGGATCAGGACCACACTTGACAGACAGAGGCCCACTGGCCCACTTTAAAACCTGGTGCAGTTTAGGGCCTGATGGCTCACAAATGATGGGATTTGCAGTACCTTCCCCCAATTCATTCCCCACAGAACATTGCAGCCCCTACAAATCAGAGACCAGGCCCAAACTTGGCACACAGAGTACCCATGACCCACTCTACATCCTGCTACAGTTTTGAGTGGGATGGACCACGGATGATGGGAGTTGAAGTACCTCCACTCACTTTCCAAGTCTGCTGCGACCCTCATCCAATGACTGATCAAGACCAAATTTGGCACACAGAACCCCCATGACCCAGTCTACATCCTGGTGCTGTTGGGAGGAGGATGGACCATGGATTATGGGACTTGAAGTACCTTCTCTCACTTCCTGAGACCACTGCAAGCCAAATAAACTGATAAGGAGCAACCTTGCCACACAATGCCTTTCTCAGATAACCCGGGCAGGGGCAGGTCCCCAAGCTAGTAATGTAATAAATATAAATGTAATATATATTATATAAATGTTATATAATTATCTAAACTATCTAGTCCGTGAGCTGCTTTTTGCTGATGATGCTGCCCTTGTCGCCCATTCAGAAGCAGCCCTGCAGCGCCTGACATCCTGCTTTGCAACAGCTGCAGAGCTGTTTGGGCTGGAAGTCAGCCTGAAGAAAAGGGAAGTCCTCTACCAGCCCGCACCACAGGAAGAACACCATCATCCTCACATCAGCATAGGCACATCTGTGCTTAAGTCCGTTCAGCAGTTCACCTCCCTGGGAAGCATCATCTCTTCAGACGCCAAGATTGACAAAGAGATAGATCACAAATTTTCAAAGGCATAGAGTGCATTTGGAAGGCTTCACAAAAGAGTCTGGAGCAACAAGCACCTGAGACAAAGCACCAAAATCAGTGTGTACAGAGCTATCATACTGTCCATTCTCCTCTATGGGTCTGAAACATGGGTCACCTATCGCCAACACCTACGACTCCTCGGGCGCTTTCATCAGCGCTGTCTTCGCACAATCCTAAATATACACTGGACCGACTATGTGACGAACGTTGCTGTCCTTGAGCAAGCAGGGATCACCAGTGTTGAAACCATGCTATTGAGAACACAGCTGTGCTGGGCAGGGCACAAGGTCTCTAGGACGGAGGACCACCGCCTCCCAAAGATACTACTCTAGGGCAGTCTTTCTCAACCAGTGTGCCGTGGCACACTAGTGTGCCGTGACGGACCTCCTGCTGTGCCACGAGAAAAGCTCTCTGCCCCCTTCCTCCCCCTCTTGCCGAACTCCTGCTGCTTGGGGGAGGAGGAAGGGCCGGGCAGTGGTGAAGAAAAAGAAGGGACCGGGGCGCCGCCTCCTTTGGCTGTTTCCCCAGCCAGCCTCCAATCCGCCATGACTCTTGCACCTCGCTCGCTGAAGCCGCGTGGAGGTGGAGCCCCGCCCACTGAAGCCCGTCCACCTCATGCTCCTCCTCTGTAGGAGAGCTGAAACTGGGGGAGGGGCGCAGGGCCTGGCTGAAGCTGGGGAGCATGGCTGGCTCTGCCCCTCCCCGGCTTCAGCACTCCCAGCAGCTGCTCCAGCCTTGAGGGACAATGCCAAGCCAGCATTGTGCTGGTTCTGGCATCGCTGGCTTGGCACTGCCCCCTCAAGGCTGGAGCAGCTGCTGGGAGAGGTGAAGCCGGGGGTAGGGAGCGGGGCATGGCAAAGCCTGGCTCCGCCCCTCTGGCTTTGGCACTCCCAGCAGCTGCTCCCAGCAGGCCACCAACCCCAGCCGTTCTTTACTGTGTTAGAGTGTCATCTTGTGTCATTTTGGCTGGTGGTGTGCCCCCGGATTTTTTTAATGTTAAAAGTGTGCCGCGGCTCAAAAAAGGTTGGGAAACACTGATCTAGGGTGAACTCGCCACGGGTCAGCGCAAGAGAGGCACCCCCAAAAAGAGATACAAGGACTCCCTGAAACAACATCTCAGGCTCGGCCAGATTGATCACCAACAATGGTCCACCCTGGCCTCACATCGGGAGGCATGGAGACGCACTCTCCACAATGCTGCGGCCTCTTTCGAGAAGACACGCCAAATGGGTCTCGAAGAGAAACGACAACGCAGAAAGAACCGCAACTTGGAAACGACATCACCCAAGGAGACTTTCCGCTGTGCTTTCTGCAACCGCACTTGCCTATCTCAGATTGGCCTTTTTAGTCATCAACGCGCTTGTAAAAAGCCTGGGATGAGTCCTTCCTGAATCTTCGTTCGCGAAGTAATGCCGAGAGAGAGAGATATATATATATATAATTACTGTTATTACATTTCCAATTTTTTACTCTATTATTATTAATATTACTCTATTATTAATATTTCCATTATTTTACTCTGAGTATTCCTGCAATTATGACATTCCCGCAATAGGCGAACCGCGGAGCAGCGAGGGAACACTCTCTGCCTCTCGCGGGCATGAAGAACTCAACCGCCGCGCACCCAAGGGCAGAAGAAGGCAGCTCGAGGGGAGGACCACCGCCGGGGCCAATCAGCGCGCAGGGCCGGCCGGTGCCCCTCTCCCATTGGCTGCCGCGCCCCTCGCGCGCCTCCGCCAATCAGGGCCTTTGTTTGGGGTTAACGGCCCGAGGAGAGGCGCGGCTGCCTGTCAAGGCCGGCCAGCCAATAGGAGCGCGCCGGGCGTTAGGCCCCGCCCGCTCTCTCTTCGCTCTCTCACTCCCTCGCCTCCCCATTTGCGTCACTCCTCTTAGCCTCGCCTCCCTTCGTCGCCTACATCTCCCTCCGGGCTCCTTATTGGCCGAGGCGGCCGCCAATCTAGCCCTCTTCCTCATTCCCCTTTGATTGGCCAACGCTCTTCCTCTCCCCGCCTCCCGCTCCCCCCATCATGGCGGACCGCGGGGGCGCTGAGGAGTTTGCTCCTCCTGTGTCCCTCTCCCGCCTCGCTCGACGCTGATAGGTTGCCGTCTACGTCAATCGGGCCCAACCTCTTTTCCGGATGGCGGCGATTGGCGGAGGCCGTAAGTCAATCAGGAGGGATAGACCAATGGGGCGTTTGTGTGAGCGGCCGAGGCGCGAGGGAGGGCCGGAAGGGGCGGGGCGAGCGGGCGAAGGCAGGCAGGCAGGAAGGAGGAGGCGACGGCGGCAACGGCACCCCGGTCGCGAGGAGCGAGGCGGCGGCTGAAGAGGATGAGGCGCGCGGATGAGGGGAAATGGCCGCCGAAAACAAGCCGGAAGGTGAGCGCGAGGAGAGAGAGGGCGAAGGCCTGAGGGGGGACAGGGGGAGCGCGAGGGCGGCCGGGTGGGAGGGAGGGAGGGGGGAGAGAGAGGAGGGGAGCGCACTGCGCATGCGCGGAGCCCCCTCCTTGCTTCTCGGGCCCTGGAAGGGGAGACCCTCGCTGTCAATCTCCCGCAAGCCCCGCCCCCTCATTTGCATAGCCTCTGGGAGGAGGAGGATGCTCAAGCCTTGGCTGGGGGGAGGCTGGCAGGGGAGGCACCACCAGAGCCCTCCAGGCAGATGGCCACCCCCCTGGAAAAATATCAATATATTGGAAATTGATAGGAATTTTAGGGTTTTAAGGGCCCCCCAGTCCAATCCTATTCTGCCATAATGGAAGGCAGCACTAAATCCCTCCCAACAGATGGCCAGGCTGCTTCTGTGTAACCCCCTCCTCAAAAATGATGGAAATCTGTATTGAAAATCAATAGGAATTTAGAGTTTTAAGGGCCCTCCAGACCAATCCTATTCTGCCATAATGGGAGACAGCACCAAAGCCCTCCCAACAGATGGCCATGACAGCACCAAAGCCCTCCCAACAGATGGCCATGACAGCACTAAAGCCCTCCCGACAGATGGCTGTGAGGCTTCTGTGTAACCCTCTCTTTCCCCCTCCCCCAAAAAGATAGAAATCTATATTGAAAATTAATAGGAATTTAGAGTTTTAAGGGCCCTCCAGTCCAAACTGATTCTGCCGTAAAGGAAGACAGCACCAAAGCCCTCCCGACAGATGGCCAGGCTGCTTCGGTGTAATCCCCTCTTTCCTCCTCCCCCAAAAATGATGGGAATCTATATTGAAAATCAATAGGAATTTAGGGTTTTAAGGGCCCTCCAGTCCAATGCTATTCTGCCATAATGGAAGGCAGCACTAAAACCCTCCCGACAGATGGCCAGGCTGCTCCTGTGTAACCCCCTCCCCAAAAATGATGGGTATCTATATTGAAAATTAATAGGAATATAGAGTTTTAAGGGCCCCCCAGGCCAATCCTATTCTGCCACAATGGAAGGCAGCACTAAAACCCTCCCAACAGATGGCCGTGACAGCACTAAAGCCCTCCCGACAGATGGCCAGGCTGCTTCTGTGTAACCCCCTCTTTCCCCCTCCCCCAAAATGATGGAAATCTATATTGAAAATTAATAGGAATTTAGAGTTTTAAGGGCCCTCCAGTCCAAACTGATTCTGTCGTAAAGGAAGACAGCACCAAAGCCCTCCCGACAGATGGCCGTGCTGCTTCTGTGTAACCCCCTCTTTCCCCCTCCCCCCAAAACATGGAAATCTATATTGAAAATTAATAGGAATTTAGAGTTTTAAGGGCCCTCTACTCCAATCTGATTCTGTCGTAAAGGAAGACAGCACCAAAGCCCTTCCAACAGATGGCCATACTTCTTCTGTGTAATCCCATCCATTGTGGGAGGCACCACCAAAGCCCTCCCAGCAGATGGCCATGCTGCTTCTGTGTAACCCCCTCTTTCCCCCTCCCCCCAAAACATGGAAATCTATATTGAAAATTAATAGAAATTTAGGGTTTTAAGGGCCCTCCAGTCCAATCCTATTCTGCCATAATGGAAGACAGCACTAAAGCCCTCCCAACAGATGGCCATACTTCTTCTGTGTAATCCCATCCATCTGCCATAATGAGGCACCACCAAAGCCCTCCTGATGGAAATTTATATTGAGATGACCAATCCTATTCTGCCATGCTGCTTCTGATCGCCAGGCTGCATGTAACCCCCTCTTCCCCCTCCCCAAAATTTCCCCCTCCCAAAAAAGAGTGATGGAAATCTATATTAAAAATTAATAGGAATTTTAGAGTTTTAAGGGCCCTTCTCCAGATGGCCAGAATGGAATTTAGGGTTTTAGACAATCTGAAGCCCTCTGTCCCCTCCCCCAAAAACAGATGGCCAGCCATAATGGAAGACAGCACTAAAGCCCTCCCAACAGCTGCTTTTGTGTAACCCCTCTTTCCCCCCCCCAAAAAGATGGAAATCTGTATTGAAAATTAATAGGAATTTAGAGTTTTAAGGGCCCTTCTGCCATTAGAGTTTTAAGGGAAAGACAGCACTAAAGCCCTCCCGACAGATGGCCATCCTGCTTCTGTGCAACCCCCTTTCCCCCCCCCAAAAAATGGAAAGCTATATGGAAAATTAATGGAAATTTAGAGTTTTAAGGGAAAGACGGCACTAAAGCCCTCCCGACAGATGGCCAGGCTGCTTTTGTGTAAACCCCCCTTTCCCCCTCCCCACAAAAGATGGAAATCTATATTGAATATTAATAGGAATTTTAGAGTTTTAAGGGCCCTCCAGTCCAATCCTATTCTGCCATAATGGAAGACAGCATTAAAGCCCTCCCGACAGATGGCCATGCTGCTTCTGTGCAACCCCCTCTTTCCCCCTCCCCAAAATGATGGAAATCTATATTGAAAGTAAATAGGAATTTTAGAGTTTTAAGGGCCCTCCAGTCTAATCCTATTCTGCCATAATGGAAGACCTGTCACTAAGGAGGCTGTCCAGACTTTGAACCGGTGCTTGGCCGCTGTGTCAGACTGGATGAGGACTAGCAAATTGAAACTGAATCCAGACAAGACAGAGGTCCTCCTGGTCAGTCGAAAGGCCGAACAGGGCATAGGGTTACAGCCTGTGTTGGATGGGGTCACCCTCCCCCTGAAGACGCAGGTTCGCAGCCTGGGAGTGATCCTGGACTCATCGCTGAGCTTGGAAGCCCAGGTCTCGGCGGTGGCCAGGGGAGATTTGCACAGTTAAGACTCGTGCACCAGCTGCGCCCGTACCTTGGGAAGTCTGATCTGGCTACGGTCGTCCACGCTCTGGTCACATCCCGGATAGATTACTGCAACGCACTCTACATGGGGCTGCCTTTGAAGACAGTTCGGAAATTGCAATTAGTCCAGCTAGCGGCAGCCAGATTACTAACGGGAGCTACATACAGGGAGCATACCACCCCCCTGTTGTGTCAGCTCCACTGGCTGCCGGTCCAATTCCGAGCTCAATTCAAAGTGCTGGTTTTGACCTTTAAAGCTCTATACGGTTCTGGCCCAGCTTACTTGTCCGAACGCATCAGCCGCTACGTCCCACCTCGTAACCTAAGATCATCCGGGGAGGCCCTGCTCTCGCTCCCGCCTACTTCTCAAATGCGGCTGGTGGGGGGCGAGGGAGAGGGCCTTCTCGGTGGTGGCTCCCCGCCTGTGGAATGCGCTCCCTATGGATGTACAATCCACCTCCTCCCTCCTGGCATTCAGGAAAAAAGTAAAATCCTGGCTGTGGGACCAGGCGTTTACACACCAGCACAAGGCAGCATTTTAGACAGGATTTTAATGCAAAGTGGATGAATAGGGCCAATGCTTTTATGGGCAGAACATTGTTTTAATCTGGAATGAATGCATATGATGCTAATGTAATTGTATTTTAATGTATTCTAATGTATTTTAATTGTTGAAGGGTTCTGGGGTTTTATATTGTTACTGTGTGGGCATCGAATTGTGCCTTAGTGTAAGCCGCTCTGAGTCCCCCCTCCCTCCCTCGGGGGTTGAGAAGAGCGGGGTAAAATCCTGAAAATAAATAAATAAATAAGACAGCACTAAAGCCCTCCCAACAGATGGCCAGGCTGCTTCTGTGTAACCCCCTCTTTCCCCCCTCCCCCAAAAAGGTGGAAATCTATATGGAAAATTATTCTGCCACAGGAATTTAGAGTTTTAAGGGCCCTCCTTCTGTCCAATCTGATTCTTCTGTAGTGAAATTAATAGGAATATTAGAGTAAAGCCCCTCCCAATCTGACAGATGGCCAGCACTAAAGCTGCTTCTCTGTAACCCCCTCTTTCCCCCTCCCAAAAAATGATGGAAAATCAATAGGATTGAAAATTAATAGGAATTTTAGAGTTTTAAGATGGCCATGGCCCTCCAGTCCAATCCTATTCTGCCCCTCTTTCCCCCTCCCCAAAATGGGAAGACAGCACCTCCAGCCCTCCTGCGACGGATGGCCGATGGCCGTGCTGCTTCTCTGTAACCCTCTCTTTCCCCCTCCCTGAAAATGATGTAAAAATATTGACAACATAGAATCCTAGCGTTGAAAGGGAACCCCCTCAAAGGCCATCCGTCCAACCCTACTCTCCACGAATGAAGATACCGCCGAAACCCATCCAACAGATGGCCATCCAACTTCTGTGTAACCCCCACCCCCATTTTGAAAATTGATAGAACCCTAGAGTGGGAGGGGGACCTCCCCTAAGGCCCTCCAGTCCAACGCTATACTGCCGTAAAGGAAGACACCATTAAAGCCCTCCTCACAGATGGCCATCCCGTTTCTGTGTAACCTCCCCCCTAAGACGATTCACCATATTGAAAACTGAGTTGGAAGGGCCCTCTTGTCGAACCCTATTCTGCCGCAAAGGAAGACACAATTAAAACCCTCCCAACAGATGGCCATCCGGTTTCAGTGTAAAAAAAAACCCCACACACCTCCAAGGATGGAGCCCCTGTAATAATAATAATAATAATAATAATAATAATCTTTATTTGTACCCTGCCCCCATCGCCCCAATGGGCACTCGGGGCGGCTGACATGAGGCCAAGCCCAACAACACAACAATACAATACATATTAATACAATAAATAAATAATATTACCACCCGTTTCATCCTTTAATGTTTCAATATTGAAAATCCATGTTGGAAGGGATCTCCCAAGCGGGATCTCTTCCATAAAGGAAGGCAGAATCGGAGCCCTCCCAACAGAGGGCCATTCAGACCCTGAGAAGGAGGCTCTACGGTACTCCAGTCAGAACAGCGATGTCAACACGTCCTTCCTCCTAATGCTTTCAGTGGAGTCACCTTTCCTGCCATTTGAGCTCATGGCTCTGTTGTGTCCCAGTGTCTGGAGCAGCCCCTTCCTCAACGTGAAAGCCTTTCAGATATTTAAACGTGGTTCTCAGATTCCCCTTCTCTTCTCCAGGCCAAAGTTGTGTTGTTTTATTGTGTGTCATTGGGCTTGGCCTCATGTAAGCCGCCCGAGTCTCCTTGGGGAGATGGTGGCGGGGTATAAATAAAGTTTTATTTTTTATTATTAATATTATTAATAATTAATATTAATAATAAAAATAAATATTATTTTTATTATTAATATTAATAGTAAAATAATATTATTTTTATTATTAATATTAATAGTAAAATAATATTATTTTTATTATTAATATTAATAGTAAAAATAAATATTATTTTTATTATTGATATTATTATTAATATATCTCTATCTCTATCTCTATATATAATAAAGCGGAATGTTTGCATGCGTGCGTGCGGAGGGATATGTGGCAGGGTTCTGATTGGCTGCCACTTTCACAGGCCACAGCGACCAGCGCGGGTGACTGACCTGCACCAAACTTGGTACACATAACCCCCCTGACCCCCTTTACGTCCTGGTGCGGTTTGGGGGACACGACCCACGGATTATGGGATATCTTAATAAAAGAGAGGGAGAGTGGCCCGTCCACCCGTTCTCCTTGTTGCCAGGCAGGGCCGCAATGGTCTTCGCCCTCAAACTATATAAGGCAGGAGCGGAAAAGAATACCATGGCCACAAACAAATAAGCAAATGGAGACAAAGAGGCGGATGTGGCCCCTGCGCACACCCAAGGACACGGAGACGTTTGGGCCAAGCGGCTATTTTTTTTCATGAGGCCAGAGAGCAGAGACTCTCTGCAAAGTGCTGCCTAGAAGAAGGATTTGTGGGCAGGGAAATTTGGATGTGATTCTAAGAATGTACTTAAATGAGGAATTTATTCTGCTGAGATTGTTTTCACTGTATTGTCTTCAGATTTTGGAGGATAGGGTTCCATTGGGAATCTGTCGTTGGCTAAACGGGTAAGGAACTAAAGCCTGAACGCTGTACCTGCGAAAGCACGGGGAGAGAAGAACCACATGCGGCGACCAAGGAAGAGGGACCGCTGCGGCCCTTCCTGGTGCCAAGGAGAACAGGTGGCCGGGCCGGAAGTGGCACCAGGAAAGACTGCAGCGGTCCCTTTTCCTCGAACAGGGGATCTTTTCGCCCACAAACTCTGTGGGGTTGTGTGGGAAGGTCATCCCTGGCCACGAAGGAATTGGCCAATGGGGGGAAAGAGGTGCAGAGGAGATTCAGAAGGACCCAGCGGGGATGTTTAGGGTGGCAGGACTGTGTGGCTTTCCCGTGCAAAGGACAACAGCTTCCTTCGGCCGAGGAGGACGGAGCCGTATTTCTCTGCTGCGGAGAGATGGCTGGGTGGCTAACGTGGGCAGAGCAGAATGTTTCATCGCTCCTCTGACTGCTCATCCCTCAGCTTTTGGAGGCAGGCGGGGGGCTGCTTTGAATATATGCATAGGCACACAGTAGTTCTGGCCTGGCTCCCCCAGTTATGTGGGCCTTTATAGTGGCATATGCTCCTTTCTTGTCCCTTCTTCCTTGCTGTGACTGCGGAGCATCTTCCGTAAAGAATGTACCTGTGGAAGGTGATACGTGTGATGTCTCTTATCCTGCCTACGTTCTTGGCCTAAGGGAAACCCCTATTCGTCTTTCTATCTGCAAGGAGGCATTGGTAATCCCTTGTTTTCCTGACGCTTCTCTTTCGAAATAGACAAGTGTACTGTGGTGCAATAGAGCTGACGGCAAGGCGGTATCGAAAGCCTCTGCTTCAGTCGCATCCTCACCTGTTGGAGCTGGTTAGACCCTCCTGAATTGTAGCCCAGGTGTAGATAACCCTGTCTGCAAGTGGGCCATGTGTTTCTTCATTCCCCGCTGACTCTATTCTGGGGGGGAAAGGGAGCTTGGTGATGTCTTTCCTGCTCGGTAGATAATGCTCTCAGGCAAACAAGGTGCCCCCCCCCTCAGTGACAAAGTGTTGAGTGAGTGATGCACATGCAGATGGTTCAAGGCCACCGTCAAAGAGTGTTGGCGTCAAAGAGTGTTGGGGAATGCACTGTCTGGGAGAGGAGACCCTCTTGCGCCCAATGCCTTCGGACAGACGATGTGAGGACTGCTTTCCTTCCCTCCCCGTCTGGCGTGGGATGCCGCTAGTCCCTCCCCTCCCTTCCCACCCATTGCCCATGCTCTTTCTAGTCCTTGCTTCGCATGAGCATGCACAGCTGGGAGCCCCTGGATGCCGGGATGCGTCCTCTCCCCCGGCTCCTCTGCCAAGCAGAAGCGTCTTTCCGGAGGCGGCCGAGTGGGAGGTGAGGCGTCATCCACTTATTACGCTCAGAGCCTGCTTTGGGTTTAATAGTGCCAATAGTGTTTTTCCCCCCAATCCCTGTCTGTCAATCTTTCCCACTTCTCTCTGCCTTGAAAACCGAACGTGTGTGCTTCGTATTGATTGTGCAGATCAGTGGATTTCTGTATTTACATCTACCTTTCAACCTTTACATGTCCAGGCTGCCTGTGTTTTGGTCTCCCTTGACCTCAACTGTAGGGGGTTATGTTAATCCGAAGTATTCTGATGTTTGACATTTTAATTTCCATATATTTGTGTGTCCAGTCAGTAAAACCCGCAGGTTTGAATGGGTATTGTGAGTCCAGCCCTTTTGTTGTTGTTGTTGCTGCCGGTTAAGGCCTGTTTAAGTTGGGCTCCAGCCCAAAACCAAGCCAAATGTAATATACTTGAGATAGGAAATGCAACAAAGATGGGCCATCCTAAGGCTGTCCATATCATGTAGTAAAAATGCGGTTCCGTTTCCATTTTGACTATGTACTGGCACTATTTTAACTGTCAGATAAAGCAGCCATTGTAAAAGGCAGGGGCGGTCCTACCGGTAGGCAAAGGATGCCGCTGCGTGGGGCGCCATCTGGGTAAAGGGCGCATTCCCCCACCCGCCAGACAGCATCCGGCCAATGTTCCGCTTTTGGGCCTTGTGCGCTCCGACGCCGCGCCGTAGCAAACCTCCCTGCGTGCCGAATAGGGAGTGCTGTGTTTACAGGCTTCTGCACCTGCGCACAGGAGCTTCTGGGCATGCGCGGAGGGAGGGGCGCGTGCCGAATAGGGATTGCTGTGTTTACAGGCTTCTGCGCCTGCGCACAGGAGCTTCTGGGCATCCGGGGGGGGGGGGCAAAATAATGTTCGCTTACCATTTTAAATTACCTTAGACCGCCCCTGGTAAAAAAAAGTGGGCATGTGTGCCATTTTTGTACTTCAGATAGTAGGACTTAATATGGCATAACAGAGAGACATCCTTTTTGAAATAAGAGTCTCTCTATTTCAAATACTAGAAACAATACGGAGGAATGGAAGGAACATCTTTTTGAAGGAGTGTCTTTTTGAGGGTGAACAGAATGGGCAACATTAGCAAAGTTGTCCATTTCAGAGCTTTATGTATTGTGCAAAGGTGGTGTTGTCGTTTGAGATGCCCCAAGCCTTTGAATTTAACTGGCGAGCGTTTTCGCCATGGCCTGGAGTGACTGGCTGAGTAGGTTCAGAAGCAATTCTTGTGGGTGAAAGAGGTTAAAATGCAGTAACTTCCAAGTGGAAGTTGCCTGGAGAGAAGCTAGCTCAGAAAACTGGGAGCGGATCCTTTTATTACGTATCCACAAGGGGGTAGTGATGCACTGCTAGAGACATTCGGAGCGGGCAATTTCGACTGATCCCTTTTCCGAGAGGGATCTTAAGTTAACGATAAGGGGATTGATAAGGGGATTTCATAGGAATGGGCGCTTTGGAAAGTGACGCAGTTGGGTCCCTATTTGGATGGCCAAACACTTCCCCTCCTTCTGGAATACAGTCGGCAAGAAGACCATTTTAAGATTGTCTCTTTGCATATTGTATCTGGAGATGTGGGATGCGATTTAGTGGTGAAAAACAGGGCCCAGTCCTCAAGCGGTAATTGGGGGATTGACGCAGACTGTTGAGATTACAAATTCTCACCTTCATATTTTCCCCTCTTCCTGGTTTTATTTTCCATTTATTTGTATACCTTTTTTTGAGACTTTTGCCAGGAGAGAATGGAGGACTTACGTTGGATGCCACTACTGTATTTCTTTGATTCTAAAACGCACTCCCCCCTCCCATATAAACATCTATTGTCCTAAAGTTGAAAGGGGTCTTTCTTCCAAAACCCCTTCCAGTCCGGCTTCCGTTCAGGGCATGGGATGGAGACGGTACTGGTCGCCATCACAGACAAGCTACGTTGCCAACTTGATCGAGGTGGATCGGCGCTGCTCGTGTTATTGGACTTCACGGCAGCGTTTGATACTGTCGATTACGATCTTTTGACCCACCGTCTTGCCGGGGCTGGAGTGAGGGGGACAGTCCTGAACTGGTTGTCCTCCTTCCTCCGGAACTGGTCACAGCGAGTGAGAAGGGGCGAGGTTGTCTCAGGGGGCGCCCCCTTCTTTGTGGGGGGCCTCAGGGGGCAATCCTCTTCCCTTTATTGTTTAACATCTATGTCCGACCACTAGCTCAGTTGGTACGCAGCTTCGGGCTGGAGTGTCACCAATACGCGGATGACACCCAGCTCGTTCTGGGGATGGAGGGCCGACTCGACTCCATACCCGGTAATTTCCATCGTTGCCTTGAAGCCATTACTGGATGGCTGCGAGCCAGTAGGTTGAAGGTGATTCCGGCTAAGACGGAGATCCTGTGGCTGGGTTGTCCGGGTACGGGAGAGATTCAGCTTCCAACCCTGGACAGTTCGACGCTACGCCCATCGCCAACTGTTAAGAGCCAGTTGACTCTCAACTGTCGATGGAGAAGCATATCTCCATCGTCAGCGGAGCAGCCTTTCACCATCTCCGGCAGGCGAGGAAGCTAGCTCCCTACCTGTCCCGTCATGACCTAGCCACAGTGGTCCAAGCCACGGTCATCTCAAGATTGGACTACTGTAATGCTCTCTACATTGGCCTTCCTTTGTCAGTGATCCGGAAGCTTAAGCTGGTGCAGAACGCTGCAGCTCGGCTGTTGGCAGGCTTACCATCTTGCTGCCACATTACGCCCGTTCTGCGTGAACTGCACTGGCTTCCAATCGAGCACCGGATCACCTTCAAAGTGCTGGTTTTAACCTTCAAGGCCTTGAATGGTCTGGGGCCAGTGTACCTAAGGGACTGCCTCTCCCTTTATTGTCCCGTAAGACCACTGCGATCAGAGTCCCTGAACCTTCTTGCGGTGCCAAGCTGTAAAACCCTTCACCTGACCTCAATGCGGAGGAGAGCGTTCAGTGTCATCGCTCCAGTACTTTGGAACGATCTTCCTCCCGCAATTTGCGCGTTGTCTGACTTACTAGCCTTCCGGAAGGCTTGTAAGACCTTTCGTTTTGTACAGGCATTCGGTCAGTAAATAACCCCAGGCCTTTACTATGTAGCCGTAGGCCGTGGGAGTAATTTCTGGTGCCCGTGCACTATTGTATAATTTTAATTGTATAGTTTTAATCTTGTGTTTTTATCTGTATTTTATGGTCTTTTTAACACTTGTAAGTCGCCCCGAGCCTGACGGGAGTGGCGACGAATAAATTGAAATAAATAAAGTTGGAATGGATCTTTCTTCCAAAACCACCAGTCCTTTCTCCGCCAACCTTGGGCTCCTTTGGTGACCTTCTGGAACAGGGTTTTCATGCCACAGAGGGGAGAAGGCCCAATTCTGGCAATGTTGGTCACCACAGAACATGGCCAGAGGTTGCTGTGAGTTTTCCGGGCTGTGTGGCCATCTTCCAGAAGAGTTCTCTCCTGACATTTCACCCACATCTATAGAAAAAACACTGGGAAACCTTACATGCAGGCAAAACACAACAAAGAGGAAACATACAGCAATATATATATTGCCACTAATGTGGACAGATGTAGCGCGTGCTGGGTGTAATTAAAGTAAATAAAGACCTCAAATCAAGTATTACCTCTCGAGTATGGAGCAATCCTGCTAAAAATAGTGTAAATGCATAAAAGCAAACCTCAAATATAAAGGCTACAATCCAACTTGTCTATTCGATCCCCCTCCGTGAGTTTGAGGGCTAAGGAGTTGCCTGCCGAGTGTAGATAACATCCACCAGTGTGAATAGCTCTAAGAGCTCCTAGCATGAGGGCGCAGTAAGATCAATCCACCGCCGAAAATATCGATGAACGGGCGTAGCTCTGGTGATACGTAATGTTCTTGGAGGACCAGAGTGAAGCTATGCAATAAACGTTCGTGTCCACAATGTCACATAAAGATAGGCTTCCGTGGGGGAGTCCAAATGTCAGCAAATGTGGTGAAAATCTCCCCGAAGCCCCCCAAAAGTGCCGGAGTTTCAGGCGAGCGGCGGGACGCTGGGAGAGTCCCAGGCCCTATGGGTCGATGTCCGAGTAGATTGATCAAATGGCCGTACGGATGGGTGTATGTAATCACTGAGGTTAGGAGGGTTGGTAATTCGGATTATGTAGCCAAAAAATCTGAATTGGATGGAGTAATAAGTAAATGTTGTGGGAATGAAGTATCCAATAGTACAGTGTTTCCCAACCTTTTTTCAGCCGCGGCACACTTTTTACATTTGCAAAATCCTGGGGCACGCCACCAACCAAAATGACACAAAATGACACTCTAACACAGTAATACATATAGTTAATATGTTTTTAAATGTATTTATACACTCAGTGTGAAACCTGGGCCTGTTTCAATGAACTCAACATAGATATCCTGGCAGGAATGACAGAAAGACGCAAACTTCCCACACAGAACTCCCATAACCAAGAGGAAATGCTATAAGAGTTTGGTGGGCATTGACCTTGAGTTTTGGAGTTGTAGTTCACCTATATCCTGAGAGCACTGTGGACTGAAACAATGTTGGATCAGGACCAAACTTGGCATGAATACTCAATAGGCCCAAATATGAACACAGATGGAGTTCAGGGAAAATAGACCTTGATATTTGGGAGTTGTAGTTGCTGGGATTTATAGTTCCCCTACAATCAAAGAGCATTCTGAACCCCACCAATGATAGAACTGGGCCAAACTTCCCATACAGAACCCCCAGGAGGCAAGAGGAGGTCTCTACTTGGGGAAAGGGAGGCGGGCCTTCCCAATGCATAGAGAGGGAGAGACCAAGTAGACAACGGGGGGTGGGGGGGTGCCTTTATCGAGGTAGGTTTCTTAGGGTTTTTATACTTCAACACACTAGACTTCCCCCAGTTTCAATTTCCCACGGCAGACCTGAAGATCGCTCACGGCACACTGGTTGGGAAACACTGCAATAGTAGAACAAATAGATGATAGATGATGATGATAGGTAATTAACACCATAACAACACAGGAGACAGCACCAAATATTTCAATGAGTGTTTATGCTTGCAGATGCTAATCAACAGTAGGTCGACGGGGTCAGTAAATACAGGGGGGGGGGGCATGGCCCATTTCGCAAGGGCTTTATCAAGACCAAAGGTGTTGAAGCATCACATCCAAAGAAGTATTACATCATATCCAAATGGAGTATAAAAGGACATTCAAAGGAGGTGCAGTATCCAAAGTACAAGGGAAATCAAAGTGTGAAGACCAAGAGCAATAAATAACAAGTGTTATGGAGCCTTGAAGACTCCATAACACTTGTATATCTGTGGAATGTCCAAGGTGGGAGAAAGAACTCTTATCTGTTGGAGGCAAGTACGAATGCTGCAACTGATCACCTTGATTAGCATTGAATAGCCTTGCAGCTTCAAAGCTTGGCTGCTTCATGCCTGGGGGAATCCTTTCTTGCTTGGCCCTAATTGTTTCTTGCCTGGAATTCCCCTGTTTTCTGAGTCTGTTCTTTATTTACTGTTCGTTTTTAGAGGTTTTTTTAAATACTGGTAGCCAGATTTAGTTCATTTTCATGGTTTCCTTCTTTCTGTTGGAATTGTCCACATGCTTGTGGGTTTCAGTGGCCAGAGGACCGTAGGACAGGAAGGGAATGGGAGAACTACTTGACATTGCTGCCAATAAGCAACAACACAAGGAACCATACTTATCAAAAATAGTGATAATGTATTTCATAACAAAGAGTTAAGCTAAGACGCATCGACATATGATAGTAAGCATATATATAACTCTATATAGAGCAGGGGTGCTCAGAACGGTGATCGGGATCACCAGGGTGATCTTCGGGCCTCATCCTGGTGATCTTCAGACCCCTGACCAGGTTTTTTGCTGTTGGTCCTCTTCACACGCCCCTGCACGCTGCAAAGAAGTCCTCCGTCGTTGCTCCTTCCCGCTCCCTGCTCGCGCGCTGCCAGAGTCCAAGAGGCAGAATGGGCCCCCTCTTTTGGATTCCTCCTCCTCCCTCCGTCCTTCTCCAGCCACTCAGAGTCATAGGAGACCAAAGGGGGCGGGCCTGGATTACGGGATGCATGGCTGGCCCCGCGCGCATGCGCGGAAGCGCCCATTCTGCCTCTCGGACTTCTCGTGAGCCCTTGGAGGCGGCACGCATGCTGGCGGCATGGAAATAGGAGCAACGACGGAGGTTTAGAAGAAGGACACTTTGGGGTCATTTCCTTACCGCATCTCAAAGGTCGGTCTTTTTACTTTGGGGTGGGTGCTTGATTGTTCTGTGGCAGGTCTCTTTGTTTATTTTTAATGTTTAAAAATGGCCTTTTAGCTCCAAAGCCTCTCTGCTTGCTTTGTTCCTTGAGAAATATATGTTGGGGAATATGGAAATGTGGGAGAAATTGAGTGGTTGGATGTATTTTTGCATGCCCCTTTGTTTACCTTGCTGAGTATTAAATGGCCTTGCAGTTCAAAAGCCTCTCTTCTTACTTTCTGGCTGATAATACGTGACGTAATATGGCAGTGTGGGAGAAATGGGGTGGTTGGATGTATTTTTGCATGCCCCTTTGTTTACCTTGCTGAGTATTAAATGGCCTTGCAGTTCAAAAGCCTCTCTTCTTACTTTCTGGCTGATAATATGTGTGGTAATATGGCAGTGTGGGAGAAATGGGGTGGTTGGATGTATTTTTGCATGCCCCTTTGTTTACCTTGCTGAGTATTAAATGGCCTTGCAGTTCAAAAGCCTCTCTTCTTACTTTCTGGCTGATAATACGTGACGTAATATGGCAGTGTGGGAGAAATGGGGTGGTTGGATGTATTTTTGCATGCCCCTTGTTTACCTTGCTGAGTATTAAATGGCCTTGCAGTTCAAAAGCCTCTCTTCTTACTTTCTGGCTGATAATATGTGTGGTAATATGGCAGTGTGGGAGAAATGGGGTGGTTGGATGTATTTTTGCATGCCCCTTTGTTTACCTTGCTGAGTATTAAATGGCCTTGCAGTTCAAAAGCCTCTCTTCTTACTTTCTGGCTGATAATATGTGTGGTAATATGGCAGTGTGGGAGAAATGGGGTGGTTGGATGTATTTTTATGCTCTGTTTTATATTGTTGTTATTAAATTGAAATGTTGATGTTTTATAACTTCATTTTATGTAAACTGCCCCGAGCCTGCTGGAAGGAGCGGTACATAAAAATTAATAATAAATATAAATAAATAAATAAATAAGAAAATAGTTACTGTATACGTTTTACATTTCTGGGTAGGTGATTATAAGAACATAAGAACATAAGAAGAGCCGTGCTGAATCGGACCTCAGCCCATCTAGTCCAGCATTCTGTATCACACAGTGGCCCACCAGTTGGGACTTGGTTTTTTAATCAGTAGCTCCCATGCTGAAAAAGTGTGAGCACCCCTAATATAGAGGATGTATGTATGCGTGTTGGTCTCATATATAAAGGAAGTCCCAAATGGTGATGAAAGTCCAATAAGTCATCAATAGCAAGAAAGAATGGTGCGCTTGTAGCGGACACATGGGATGGCTTTTAGGAAGGGAGTATCCAAAACCAAGCATCCTTTTCAGGAAAACAAGTTCTCTGGGGCGAGTTCCTAAATGCATCATTTCTATCAGGGCCGAATGGGAGTAACAAAGTGGGGACAATCCTGGGAAATGAGAGTAAACTGAGAAGCTCAATGCTGGCGCTGTCTTCTTCTCTTTCTTCTTCCTTCTCCTCTTCCTGCTTCTCTTGTTGTTCCTCCTCCTCCTCCAGATGTAACAAGGTGGAAGTCTCCTTATAAATCTTCAATTTCCCTGAATGACGTGTTGTTTCTTCTGGGACTGTTCCGACAATTCACCTCCAAAGCCTCTTGTTTCTGTGATTTAATCCGGCGGCAGGCCCACCTTGACCTGACATTTGTGAGAATTTGTCTTGTCATAGGATGGTCATTGGTAGTCAGGTGAAGGCTCATTACGTATGGCTTTCTTCTGAATGCTAGTGTTGGCATTTACTATTAAAATCCATCAGTCAAAGAGAGTGGGGGGGCAGAAAAGGGTTCGTTATGAACTCGGACCCTCTGGGCTCTCCTCTTCCAAGCTGCTTTGAGAGAGAGAGAGAGAGAGAGAGAGAGAGAGAGAGGAGCGATCATGTCTCATCCTTAATCGTCTGTCTTATGTCTCTTTGTCTGAGTGAAACCGAGCTTATTACATAACTCCAAAATGGGTGACGCTGTCCTTTCCGGAGCGCCAAGTGTCCTAAATGGCCTCACAGTCATCTCCCCCCCCCCCCCTCCCTTTTCGGTTGGTAAATATTTATTATCATTTTACTGGCCTGACCTTGTATGGCTATTCTCCCTCTCTCTTTTTCGTTTCCTAGAGAAAAATGGTGAAAATTTCCATCGCTTAATCACATGATACTTAACCTCTGTCAAAAGTGTAAAAAGAGCCATTCCTCTCCTATAACGATGGTACAAAGACGAGGGGGGTTTCACTCCTGGCTTATAATTGGAGATGTGGTTCCGGTTAACTTATAAAACTTAACGTTTAATAATCTCTGGGCTTAACTGCGTGTGAAATCAAGTGGGCTGACTGTCTTGGGGAGGGAGGATTGGTTGGCGTCCTCTGAGCCGTTGGGTAGAGCAAAGCCTTGGCTCACGAAGGGCCTTTGGATCCGTGCCCCTCCTGGCTGGTGAAAGCCTGCCTTGGAGGGGTTACGTGACCCTCTGTTGAAACTAGTTAACACCTCCCTTGAGCAAGGAGTGTTTCCAGAGGGACTGAAAGAGGCAGTGGTCACTCCATTGCTGAAGAAGCCGAGTTTAGATCCGTCGGTCCCTTCCAACTACCGCCCGGTATCGAATTTGTCGTTCCTGGGCAAGGTAGTTGAGAGGGCAGCAATGGAGCAGTTGCTCTCCTACCTAGATGATGCAACTTGGTTAGACCCCTTCCAGTCCGGCTTCCGTTTAGGGCCTTGGACGGAGACAGTGTTGGTCGCCATCACAGACAAGCTGCGTTGCCAACTTGATCGAGGCGGATTGGCGCTGCTCGGGTTATTGGACCTCACTGCAGCGTTTGATACTGTTGATTATGATCTTTTGACCCACCGCCTTGCCGGGGCTGGAGTGAGGGGGACAGTCCTGAACAGGTTGTCCTTCTTCCTCCGGAACCGGTCACAGTGAATGAGAAGGTTGTCTCAGGGGGCGCCCCCCTTCCTTGTGGGGTGCCTCAGGGGGCAATTCTCTCCCCTTTATTGTTTAACATCTATGTCCGACCACTTGCTCAGTTGGTACGCAGCTTCGGGCTGGAGTGTCACCAATATGTGGATGACACCCAGCTCATTCTGGGGATGGAGGGCCGACCTGACTCCGTACCCGACAATTTCCATCGTTGTCTTGAAGCTGTTACTGGATGGCTGTGAGCCAGTAGGTTGAAGGTGAATCCGGCTAAGACGGAGATCCTGTGGCTGGGTCGTCCGGGTACAGGTGAGATTCAGCTTCCAACTCTGGACGGCGTGACACTCTGTTGTCATCCGTTAAGAGTCTTGGAGTTACACTGGACTCTCAACTGTCGATGGAGAAACATATCTCCATCGTCAGTGGAGTAGTTTTTTACCATCTTCGGCAGGCAAGGAAGCTGGCTCCCTACCTGTCACGCCACGACCTAGCCACAGTGGTCCAAGCCACGGTCATCTCAAGATTGGACTACTGTAACGCTCTCTACATTGGCCTTCCCTTGTCAGTGATCCGGAAGCTGAAGCTGGTGCAGAACGCGGCAGCTCGGCTGCTGGCTGGTCTACCATCCTCCTGCCACATCATGCCTGTCCTGCGTGAACTGCACTGGCTTCTGATTGAGCACCGGATCACCTTCAAGGTGCTGGTTTTAACCTTTAAGGCCTTGAATGGTCTGGGGCCAGTGTACTTAAGGGACCGCCTCGCCCTCTACTGCCCCGTAAGACCACTGCGCTCAGAGTCTCTTAACCTTCTTATGGTTCCGAGCATTAAAACTCTCCACCTGACCTCATCACGGAGGAGAGCCTTTAGTACCATCGCTCCAATTCTTTGGAATGCTCTTCCTCCCGAGGTCCACGCACTCTCCAACTTGCTAGCCTTCAGGAAGGCCTGCAAAACTTTTCTATTTGGGCAGGCATTCAGTTAATCAACCCTAGCTCTAGGCCGGGAGTATTTACTGGGTGCTATGTCTTACAGTTTGATTATAATCTTGGTGTAAACCCTGATGTTTAAAACTGTTTTTATTGTGTTTGTATCTTATTGTGTTTTATCATATGTTAGTCGCCCCGAGCCAGACGGGAGTGGCAACGAACAAGTCGAAATTAATAAATAATAAATATGCTTCTATTCTTATGGGAGGTTGAGAAAGCCATTGATGAACATGTTTCTTCGGCTTGCACCAGTTGTTGAATCCAAAGGTGTTGGAAGCAGCAATAGCCACATTTCTTCTCTCTGTGTTATGATTCCCCGAAGCGTTTGTTGAAATATTTAGGTACCTATGGTGCTCCTCTTGAGAGGGTGTCTAGGGAATCCCTGTTTATCAGAATCTAGCATGTCTTCCCTCTTTGGTGCCCTACTTCTATGGAGATGCTGCAAATGCCGAATCTTTTGGGGGCATCATAAGGAAAGCGCCTACATGCCCCAAAAGGAGCCATTTTTTGGTATGGGTACACATATACATTTGAGGTTATGAGTTTCCCCACTCTTTTTGGCTGTAAGGGGGGGGGGGGTAACGTAGGGCTCTGAGATGTATCTTAGATAGCAACAGTGTGTGAGTGGCACCCCTCCAATATGGAGCTCAGTTGCTGCATTGAATTGTAGGTTGTCACCTATCTTCTCCCAGTTGGCTCTGAATAATAATAATAATAATAATAATAATAATAATGGAAATTGTACTTACTTACTTTACTTAGGCCAGGGGTCTGGAACCTATGGCTCGGGAGCCAGATGTGGCTCTTTTCATGATTGCATCTGGTTCTCCCCATTTCTTCCTTTCTCCCCCTTCACCCTTTCCTTCTCCTCCTCTCCTTCCTTTTCCCTCCCTCTCTCTCCCCTTCCTTCTTTCCTCCATTCTCCCTCTTCCTTCCTCTTCCTTCCTTCCTTTCTCCCCTTCACCCTTTCCTTCTCCTCCTCTCCTTCCTTTTCCCTCCCTCTCTCCTCTTCCTTCTTTCCTCCATTCTCCCTTCCTTCCTCTTCCTTTCTTTCTCCCCCTTCACCCTTTCCTTCTCCTCCTCTCCTTCCTTTTCCCTCCCTCTCTCCTCTTCCTTCTTTCCTCCATTCTCCCTTCCTTCCTCTTCCTTTCTTTCTCCCCTTCACCCTTTCCTTCTCCTCCTCTCCTTCCTTTTCCCTCCCTCTCTCCCCTTCCTTCTTTCCTCCATTCTCCCTCTTCCTTCCTCTTCCTTCCTTCCTTTCTCCCCTTCACCCTTTCCTTCTCCTCCTCTCCTTCCTTTTCCCTCCCTCTCTCCTCTTCCTTCTTTCCTCCATTCTCCCTTCCTTCCTCTTCCTTTCTTTCTCCCCCTTCACCCTTTCCTTCTCCTCCTCTCTCCTTCCTTTTCCCTCCCTCTCTCCCTTCCTTCTTTCCTCCATTCTCCCTCTTCCTTCCTCTTCCTTCCTTTCTCCCCTTCACCCTTTCCTTCTCCTCCTCTCCTTCCTTTTCCTCTCTCTCTCCTCTTCCTTCTTTCCTCCATTCTCCCTTCCTTCCTCTTCCTTTCTTTCTCCCCTTCACCCTTTCCTTCTCCTCCTCTCCTTCCTTTTCCCTCCCTCTCTCCCCTTCCTTCTTTCCTCCATTCTCCCTCTTCCTTCCTTCCTCTTCCTTCCTTTCTTTCTCCCCTTCACCCTTTCCTTCTCCTCCTCTCCTTCCTTTTCCCTCCCTCTCTCCTCTTCCTTCTTTCCTCCATTCTCCCTTCCTTCCTTCCTCTTCCTTTCTTTCTCCCCCTTTCACTCTTCTCTCCTTCCTTCTTTCCTCCATTCTCCATTCCTCTTCCTTCCTCTTCTGTTCTTTTCCCCCCAGTCTTCCTTTCCTTCTCCTTTCTTTCTTTTCACTTCCCTCTCTCTCCCCTTCTTTATTTTCTTCTTTTCCCTTCATTATTTTACTTTTTCCTCACTCCCTTTCCTTTCTTTTCCCCGCCCTTTCCTCCCCTCCCATATCCTTCTTTCTTTTCTCCTCATCTCTCGCCTTCTTTTTTCTTTCTTTTCCATAGTTCTTCTTTTCTTTCTTCCTCTCCCCCTCCCTCCTTTATTTCCTCTGTCTTCCTTCCTTCCTTCCTTCCTTCCTTCCTTCCCTCTTCTCTTCCTTCCCAGAGTCCTGAGCATGCCTTTTGCAGAGCCAGGTCTGAAGTGTCCCGTCATTGTCCCGGGGGAATCCTTTTCTCATCGTATGTACGTAGATGCTCACATTTAGTTGAATTTAGTCTTCAAATATATTATATATATTATATGGCTCTCTCTGAAATAAATTTCCAAATATTTTGCTTTTATGGCTCTCTGAGTCAAAAAGCTTCCCAATCCCTGACTTAGGCGAAGCCTTGTGGTCCGAGTATGATGGCCTTCCAAGCATAGGGTCTTGGCGGTGGAGCCATAGGTGACAGTGGAGCCCTATCCTTGATCCACAGTGAGGACATCAGTTTCCAGGTGGAAGACGGTCCTGATCAGTAGTTATTGTGCCCTTACAAAATATAGGCTTTGATGTGGCATGTTTATGTAAGAAGTGTCAGGTGAATGGCATCTTTCTTGAGGAACATTCTTGTAGCGCCAGCAGATTGAGGGGATTTCATGCCACCCTTTTAGGTTCCCTCCTGTGGAAATGTAGGCTTTGGATTTTAAGCTCCATTGGCAGAAGCACAGAGAAACAGTGGGTATCAGTTTCAGCTTTATCAAATGGCCAAACAACAACAACAACAGATTGTTTGTATGGAATTTTGAGTCTCCAGGTGAAGCTTCATATCAAGGCATTGAGGAGCTTTTCTCAAGTTGGTGTCCTCTAGATCAGTGTTTCCCAACCAGTGTGCCGTGGCACACTGGTGTGCCGTGAGCAATCATCAGGTGTGCCGTGGGAAATTGGAACCTCCAATACCCTTTCTTCCCCCTCCTGCCGAACACTTTTTCCCGAGCAAACCCTTTTAGTACTTTCTGTTGGCAATGAGAGTTCAATATGCCAAGTTTGGTTCAATTCCATTGTTGCAAGAATTCAGGATGCCCTTTGATTGTGTGTTAACTATTAATCCCAGAAACTAACTCCCAAATGTCAAGGTCTATTTTCCCCAAACTCCCATCTGTGTTCACATTTGGGCATATTGAGTATTCATGCCAAGTTTGGTCCTGATCCAACATTGTTTGAGTCCACAGTGCTTTCTGGATATAGGTGAACTACAACTCCAAAACTCAAGGTCAATGCCCACCAAACTCTTATAGTATTTTCTTGGTTATGGGAGTTCTGTGTGGGAAGTTTGTGTTTTTCTGCCATTCCTGCCAGGATGTCTATGTTGTGTTCATCGAAGCAGGCCCAGGTTTCACACTGAGTGTATAAATACATTTAAAAACATATTAACTATATGTATTACTGTGTTAGAGTGTCATTTTGTTTGGTGGTGTGCCCCGGGATTTTGTAAATGTAAAAAATGTGCTGGGGCTGAAGAAAGGTTGGGAAACACTGCTCTAGATGCTTAAAAAACTATGAGTACCGGCATCAAATGGAGTCCGCTTTCTCTAAGTCAGTGGTTCCCAATTTTTTTTTTTACCACGGACCACTTTGACCAGGGACCACTCTCCAACATTAGTACCAAAAGGGTTACAAATCAGTTTTTGGTCGACTAAAATCAGTTTTTGGTTGACTAGATTCAGTTAGGTTATTTGGGGTTGCCAATTCAGAAAATTGTTTTGGATAGACTACATCAGCTCTAGTTTCTGATACTGAACATATGCCATCCAGTAGTCACCATCTGCTAGCCTATAGAAAACCATATTTAATAATCTAGAGCTGATGTGGTAGCAGTAATCTTTCATGGGTAGTCAACCTCTCCCCTCCCGACATCACCATTGCTTTGGCACTATGAGATGGTTGCGTGAGACCAGTCGTGCTCGTTGCCACAGCATTTACAGTAGACTCTGCAGAAAATGCTTCAGCTGCACACCACATTAAAGAAAAATCAGCATATTTAGCCAGGCTTGCAAACACTGATTTATTATTAGTAAATGTTTGATTTTTAAGATCTCGTTCAAGATGTCCTTGTAGCTGAGCCCATAGGTACCAGTGACCACAACACAATAACCTTCAACTTAAGTTTGGATAGCAAACTGTCAGTGAAAACTAACACAGAGACCTTAAATTTTCAAAAAGGGAATTTCACCAAAATGAGAAAAATAGTAAAGAACAAACTAAAAGGAACAGTAACAAAAATCAAATCCCTCCAAAATGCTTGGAAACTGTTTAAAAATACTTTAAAACAAGCCGAACTAAAATGCATTCCTAAAATAAGAAGGAGGCCGGGAAAGTCCAAGAGGACATCGGCATGGCTTACAAATGAAGTAAAAGATGTGATTGGAAAGAAGAAAATCTCATTTAAGAAATGGAAGGCTCTTCCTACTGAGGAGAACAGAAAGGAACACAAGCTCTGGCAAACTAAATGCAAAGCAACCGTCAGGAAAGCCAAGAGAGATTTTGAGGCACATATAGCTAAGAATATTAAAAAAAATAGCAAAAACTTCTTTAAGTACATCAGAAGCAGGAACCCAACTAGAAAAGCAGTTGGGCCACTTGACGAAAATGGTAAGAAAGGGAAAATCAGTGAAGACAAGGAGATTGCTGAGCGGCTAAATGACTTCTTTGCCTCCGTTTTCACACAGGAGGACAGACAACATATGCCTGCAGCTGAGTCAGTTTTTTCAGGGGGAATTAAAAGAATTAAAACAGATAGAGATAAACAAGGAAGATGTTCTCACATGCCTTACTAAACTAAATGTCAACAAATCACCAGGGCCAGATGGCATCCACCCCAGAGTTCTTAAGGAACTCAAGTGTGAAATTGCTGAAATTCTAGCCAAAATATATAACCTTTCTCTAAGATCAGGCACTGTACCCGAGGACTGGAGGGAGGCAAATGTAACTCCGATCTTCAAGAAAGGATCCAGGGTGATCCAGGAAATTATAGGCCAGTTAGTCTAACCTCAGTTCCAGGCAAAGTGATGGAAACCATTATTAAAGAAAAATTACTAAGCACATAGAAGAACAGGCATTGCTGAAGGAAAATCAACATGGTTTCTGCAAAGGCAAATCATGTCTTACTAACTTGTTAGAATTCTTTGAGGGTGTAAATAAACACATAGATAAAGGGGACCCAGTCGATATTGTTTACCTTGACTTTCAAAAGGCTTTTGACAAAGTCCCTCACCAAAGGCTCCTAAATAAGCTCTTCAGCCATGGAATCAGGGGACAGGTCTTGTCCTGGATTGGAGCCTGGCTAAACTGTAGGAAACAAAGGGTGGTAATAAACGGACATTTCTCTGGGTGGAAAGAGGTGAGAAGTGGCGTACCCCAGGTTCAGTTTTGGGTCCGTTACTTTTTTAATTTATTCATTAATGACCTGGATGTAGGAGTAAATTCTGAGGTAGCAAAGTTTGCAGACGACACTAAATTGTTCAGGGTAGTTAAAAATGAAACTGACTGTAAAGAGCTCCAGAAAGATCTCTCAAAATTGAGTGAATGGGCAACAAAGTGGCAAATGCATTTTAACCTAAACAAGTGTAAAGTCATGCACATCGGGGCAAAGAACCCCAACTACACCTACCAATTGATGGGGTCAAAGCTTTCCGAGACAAACCAGGAAAGGGATCTCGGGGTTTTGGTGGACAGCTCAATGAAGATGTCAACCCAGTGCGCAGCAGCAGTGAAAAAAGCAAATTCTATGCTTGGCATGATCAGGAAGGGAATCGAAAATAGGTCGTCAAATGTTGTATTGCCTCTCTACAAATCTATGGTGAGGCCACATCTGGAGTACTGTGTACAATTCTGGTCACCGCACCTCAAGAAGGATATAACGGAACTGGAAAGGTACAGAAAAGGGCAACAAGAATGATCCAAGGGATGGAGCAGCTCCCTTTACGAATCAGGTTGCAACGCCTTGGTCTTTTCAGCCTTGAAAGACGGCGTTTAGAGGTGACTTGATCGAAGTGTATTAATTCATGCATGGGATAGAAAAGGTGAATAAAGAAAAAATATTTTCTCTGTCACCCAACACTAGGACTAGGGGGCACTCCCTGAAGCTCCAAGGTAGGAAAGTTAGGACTAATAAAGGGAAATATTTCTTCACCCAGAGGGTCATTGGGTTATGGAACTCACTTCCAGAAGAGGTTGTGACAGCGGTCAGCCTGGACAGCTTCAAGGCAGGATTAGACAGATTCATGGATACCAAGGGAATCAGTAGTTACTGAAATTGACATCCAAGTGCCACCTCTGTGTTGATGGAGGCAGGCAGGATTTTCCCGGTACTGGCTGTGGGGGTCGGGAGCAGGTGAGGGTTTTGCCCTCCTTTCTGCTAGAGATCCCTGTGTACAACTAGTGGGCCACTGTGTGACACAGAATGCTGGACTAGATGGGCTGAGGCCCGATTCAGCATGGCTCTTCTTATGTTCTTATGTTCTAAACCTATTTCATATAGGTGATGCCCAGGTTGGGGATTTTGTAAGGATAAGCATAAGAATTATCCATTGTTAATTTTTGAAGCAGGGGTGAATTAGGCATGAGTTGAGGTGAATTAGGGGTGCTGAATTAATAGTCTATTAGGGGTGATACACAGTAGAGTCTTGCTTATCTAACGTTCCCTCTTATGTGATGCCCCCCTTTTCCTCCAGCATTTTCCCTTCAATTAAGCTAGCACTCCCCGACTTCCTCTCAATTTCCAATAAGTGAAAAAGGCAAGACAAGGAGGAGGGAGGAAAGGGAAAAAAGAGGCAGGGCCGGAAGCGGAAGCATCCTCCCTCCTTTCCTCTGTGATTTCCACGTTCCTCTTCCGCATTTGGGCACTTTATGCTGGGTCGCTCTAGCCCTGAGGCGTTGCCTTGCCTTAATTCAGGGGTCCTCCAACTAAGGCCCGGGGGCCGGATACGGCCCTCCAAGTCATTTACCGGGCCCTCGGTCAGGGTCAACCTAAGTCTGAAACGACTTGAAAGCACACAACAACAACAATCCTATCTCATCAGCCAAAAGCAGGTCCACACTTCCCATTGAAATACTAATAAGTTTATATTTGTTAACATTTTTCTTCAACTTTATTATTGTATTATTTTAAAGTGGGGGTTTTTTTGCATTAGAAATAAGATATGTGCAGTGTGCATAGGAATTCATTCATGTTTTTTCAAATTATAATCCGGCCCTCAAACAGTTTGAGGGACTGTGACCTGGCCCTCTGTTTAAAAAGTTTGAGGACCCCTGCCTTAATCCTTTGAGTCCCTGTTGTTAGTATTCTAGGTGTCTAGTGCCGTGTTGGATGGGTAACAGTAGGAGACTCCGTATTATCCAACATTTTTGTCTATCCGATGTTCTGCTGGCCCATTTATGTCAGATAAATGAGACTCTACTGTATATGTGAGATGTATGTGTGTGTATTTTTGCAAAATAATAGAATCAGGCACTTAACTGGAGCCGGATTGGCAAGATGTTATTTATTTATTTATTTATTTATTTATTTATTTATTCGGTCTTGTATACCTCTCCTTCCGGCAGGCTCGGGGCGGTTCACATACAACCAAGCAACACGCAGTGTACAACAATAGCAAAAAACACGAACAGTAGATAAAATTGCATGAGATGTTATAAGCAATAAACAATGGGCGGTTACATATCCGGGAATTCAAATAAAGGCAAGCCTGAACAAGATGGTTTTGCATGCCCTCCGAAATGGGACGAGCTCAACAATGGCACGAGGATATGGTTTTATGGCTTATCAATGGATTTGTAGACTGAGTATTGTTTATTTTAAGGACTGTTGTTGCTATGGTTTTAAAATTTCATATGTATTTATGGTTTATATTGTGTTAATTGTGGCATTGAATTGCTGCCTTTGTTAGCCGCTCCGAGTTGAGAGGGGCAGGATAAAAATGCTGTGTATATATATGCATATGTATGTGTGTGTGTGTGTGTGTATATATACACATACATACATACATACATACACTAGCTTGGGGACCCGGCGGTGCCCGGGTTATTTGAGGAAGGCATTGTGTGCCAAGGTTGGTTCCGATTAGATGTTTATGTGGCTTGCAGTGGTCTCAGGAACTTAGTGAAGGTACTGCGAGTCCCATTGGCCATGGTCCATCCTCCTCCAAACAGCACCAGGATGTAGAGTGGGTCATGGGGGCTCTGTGTGTCACATTTGGTCTTGATCATTATTTGGATGGGGGTTGCAGCAGTCTCGGAAGGTGAGTGAAGCTATTTCAAGTCCCATCATCTGTGGTGTGTCCTCCTTGAAACAGCACCAGGGGGTAGAGTGGGTCATGGGGGCTCTGTATTGTAATTTGTAATTTTGGTCTGTATTGGTCATTGGGTGAGGGTCGCGTTGTGAAGTGGGCCATTGGGCCCCTGTGTGCCAATTTTGGTCCTGATCTGTCACTGCTGTGGGCCGCAGTGTCTGACTGCCTGAGGCCTTTCCTTTTTTCTCTGAGTTACTTTAGAATGTTGGAATGGGCAATTTGAGTCCTTTATGCAAATACCATTTCAGTGGCAACCAATCCCCTCTGTCTGGGGCCGTAGAACGTTAGAATTCTGAGGCTGGCCAATCAGAGTCCTTTATGCAAATAATCCCATAGTTTCACTGTCGCAGTACCTCCGGAAAATGAACATTCCATTTCCAACCAAAAAAAACCTGTCATTTGGCTAACTCAAGCAAGCAGGTGCATTCTGTTTTGCTGGCCAATCAGAGTCCTTTATGAAATGTCTGGTGGCAGCCCTCTGTCTGGTGCCTAGAGTGTTGGAGTTCTGAGGCTGGCCAATCAGTGTCCTTTATGCACCACACCTCCTCCCTCTGTGCTCACTTTGTGGGCCGTGTCCATCCAGTGGGCCACATGTTGTGTGGGCTGGTTCTAAGTGTTTGTTATCATGTTCCTGGTTTGTTGAACTATTTTTTTAAATATAAAACTGGGCACTGCATCCGAACGTGAAGACGTTTGGGAAGATTACATCTAAGGGAGAATGTCAATGCTGCCTCCTTTTTACTGCTGGTGGCTATTGAACATCGAACCAGTGGGTTGAGGACAAGCTCCTGGCAGAACCGTATGCAGAATGTAAAGATTGAAAGATATTGAAAGCGCTGTCCCTGCTGTCTTTGCGGCATCTGCCTCTGCAGTTTGACGAACAGTTGTCTGAAGGCCGGCTTCCCGTCGGAATTTGGGCCTTGGAGGGGATTATTTTCCCCTTCGTGGTTGTCTGATTCGATTCCTTTGCTTGTAAAATGTAATACACAGCTGCTGCTGTTGAGGAGCCTTTGCATTCGGGTTTTATTGACTCAAGGTAGCAGATCGTGAACGGAAGGATCTGAGCTGTGGAATTGGATGGGAATCTATTGACGGGGTTTTCTCCGCCCCCCTCCCGCCCCCCTCTGCGTCCTGCTCTTCTTTAGAAAGGAGATGTCTGTGGCCCACTGATGTTCAGTATTTGGTCACTAGTCCATAACAGGAGCCTTGAGCCATATCCATCAACTTGCCATAATAAAATACAAATCCAGTTAAAATACCAAAACATGCTGCATTGTGCTAAACAGGAGCCTGTGCAAAAATCGCCAAAGTGGTCCCAAACGCCTGGCCCCACAGCCAAGACTTCACTTTTTTCCTGAATGCTAGGAGGGATGGGGTTGATCGTATGTCGCTTGGAAGCGTGTTCCACAGACGGGGAGCCACCACCAAGAAGGCTCTCTCTCTCGTCCCCACCAACCGCATTTGACAAGTTGGCGGGAGCGAGAGCAGGGCCTCCCCAGATGATCTTAAATTATGAGGTGGGACATAGAGGCTGATGCGTTTGGACAAGTAAGCTGGGCCAGAACCGTATAGAGCTTTAAAGGTCAAAACCAGCACTTTGAATTGAGCTTGGAATTGGACCGGCAGCCAGTGGAGCTGACACAACTGGGGGGTGGTATGCTCCCTGTATGTAGCTCCAGTTAGTAATCTGGCTGCCGCCCGTTGGACTAGTTGTAATTTCTGAACTGTCTTCAAAGGTAGCCCCACGTAGAGTGCGTTGCAGTAATCCAGGGCTGTCCAACTGGCGGCCCTCGGGCCGTATACGGCCCCACAGCCCCCTACCCTCCTGCAAGATATCTGCTTTTTAAGATGTTTTTTTAAAAAAAAATTACAATATTTTTTTTGAATATTTTTTTGAATATTTTTTTGAATATTTTTTTTTTTTCGTGGTGGTGGGGGGGTGAGGGGCGGGGCAGGGAGGAGGAGCTGGCTCCCTTCCTCCTCCTCCTACTTCCCCCCCCCCCCTCTCTCCCTCCCTCCTTCTCTCTCTCTTTCCCCCTTTCATTCCTTCCCCCTTCCACCACCTGAAGGAAAGAGGGAAGGAGAGAGAGAGTGCACGAGCGAGAGGGGGCGTGGCCAGGGCAAAAAAGGGGCGGGGCCGAGTTCAGCGCACGCGCGGGGGGGGTGCTCATCCATTCCCTTTCCGGCTTCCTCCTCTTCTGAGGCTCCGTGCCAAGTTTGGTCCTGATCCATCATTATTTGAGTCCACAGTGCTCTCTGGATGGAGGAGAACTACAACTCCCAAACTCAAGGTTCAGTACTTTCTGTTGCTCTCAGGAGAGTTTAGGTTTGATTCAACATGGCTGAGGAATGCTTTGATTGTATTTTCCCCTTATAGCAGAAGGAGGTAGGACTGGATGGCCTTTGGAGGTCTCCTATTCTAGGAACCCATTGTAATTATTATTATTATTATTATTATTATCATCAGAGGCTGAATGGCCATCTGTGAGGAATGCTTTGATTGTGTTTTCCCCTTATGGCAGAAGGAGGTAGGACTGGATGGCCCTTGGAGGTCTCCTATTCTAGGAACCCATTGTAATTATTATTATTATTATTATCATCAGAGGCTGAATGGCCATCTGTGAGGAATGCTTTGATTGTGTTTTCCCCTTATGGCAGAAGGAGGTAGGACTGGATGGCCTTTGGAGGTCTCCTATTCTAGGAACCCATTGTAATTATTATTATTATTATTATTATTATCATCAGAGGCTGAATGGCCATCTGTGAGGAATGCTTTGATTGTGTTTTCCCTTATGGCAGAAGGAGGTAGGACTGGATGGCCCTTGGAGGTCTCCTATTCTAGGAACCCATTGTAATTATTATTATTATCATCAGAGGCTGAATGGCCATCTGTGAGGAATGCTTTGATTGTGTTTTCCCCTTATGGCAGAAGGAGGTAGGACTGGATGGCCCTTGGAGGTCTCCTATTCTAGGAACCCATTGTAATTATTATTATTATTATTATTATTATTATTATTATCTTCAGAGGCTAAATGGCCATCTGTGAGGAATGCTTTGATTGTGTTTTCCCCTTATGGCAGAAGGAGGTAGGACTGGATGGCCCTTGGAGGTCTCCTATTCTAGGAACCCATTGTAATTATTATTATTATTATCATCATCATCATCAGAGGCTGAGTGGCCATCTGTGAGGAATGCTTTGATTGTGATTTCCTTATGTCAGAAGGAGGTAGGACTGGATGGCCCTTGGAGGTCTCCTATTCTAGGAACCCATTGTAATTATTATTATTATTATTATTATTATCATCAGAGGCTGAATGGCCATCTGTGAGGAATGCTTTGATTGTGTTTTCCCCTTATGGCAGAAGGAGATTGGACTGGATGGCCCTTGGAGGTCTCCTATTCTAGGAACCCATTGTAATTATTATTATTATTATTATCATTATTATTATCATCATCAGAGGCTGAATGGCCATCTGTGAGGAATGCTTTGATTGTGTTTTCCCCTTATGGCAGAAGGAGATTGGACTGGATGGCCCTTGGAGGTCTCCTATTCTAGGAACCCATTGTAATTATTATTATTATTGTTATCATCATCATCATCAGAGGCTGAATGGCCATCTGTGAGGAATGCTTTGATTGTGATTTCCCCTTATGGCAGAAGGAGGTAGGACTGGATGGCCCTTGGAGGTCTCCTATTCTAGGAACCCATTGTAATTATTATTATTATTATTATCATTATTATTATCATCATCAGAGGCTGAATGGCCATCTGTGAGGAATGCTTTGATTGTGTTTTCCCCTTATGGCAGAAGGAGAGATTGGACTGGATGGCCCTTGGAGGTCTCCTATTCTAGGAACCCATTGTAATTATTATTATTATTATTATTATTATCATCAGAGGCTGAATGGTCATCTGTGAGGAATGCTTTGATTGTGTTTTCCCCTTATGGCAGAAGGAGATTGGACTGGATGGCCCTTGGAGGTCTCCTATTCTAGGAACCCATTGTAATTATTATTATTATAATTATCATCATCATCATCAGAGGCTGAATGGTCATCTGTGAGGAATGCTTTGATTGTGTTTTCCCCTTATAGCAGAAGGAGATTGGACTGGATGGCCCTTGGAGGTCTCCTATTCTAGGAACCCATTGTAATTATTATTATTATTATTATCATCATCATCAGAGGCTGAATGGCCATCTGTGAGGAATGCTTTGATTGTGTTTTCCCCTTATGGCAGAAGGAGATGGACTGGATGGCCCTTGGAGGTCTCCTATTCTAGGAACCCATTGTAATTATTATTATTATTATTATCATTATTATTATCATCATCAGAGGCTGAATGGTCATCTGTGAGGAATGCATTGATTGTGATTACCCCTTATGGCAGAAGGAGAATGGACTGGATGGCCCTTGGAGGTCTCCTATTCTAGGAACCCATTGTAATTATTATTATTATTATATTATCATCATCATCAGAGGCTGAATGGTCATCTGTGAGGAATGCTTTGATTGTGTTTTCCTCTTATGGCAGAAGTAGATTGGACTGGATGGCCTTGGAGGTCTCCTATTCTAGGAACCCATTGTAATTATTATTATTATTATTATTATTATTATTATCATCATCAGAGGCTGAATGGCCATCTGTGAGGAATGCTTTGATTGTGTTTTCCCCTTATGGCAGAAGGAGATTGGACTGGATGGCCCTGGATGGCCCTTGGAGGTCTCCTACTCCAGGAACCTGTTGTTGTAGTTATTATTATTATTATTAGCAGAGGCAGAATGAATATTATGCCTTATCATTCAGGGTTATAGGCCTGTGTGGAAGGGCCCTGGCTTCTTATTTGACTTCCTTTCCACACATCTGAATAAAATCCCATGTTATTTGCTTTAAACCAGATTATATGAGTGTGGACTCCGATAATCCAGTTCAAAGCAGGTTTCCTCCCTGGGTATTCTGGGTTATATGGCTGTGTGAAGGGCCCGGAGTCCACACTGCAATATAATCCAGTTCAAAGCAGGGACTGGGACTTGAGACTGGGATTTTGGTGTTCATCTCTATCTCCAAGTCAAAGCCCCGGTGTCCTCCACAGACACCTCCAAGGCGGGGAGAGGGCGGAGCGGGGGCGGAGCAGGGGCGGGGCCAGGGAGGGGGCGTAGCCAGGGAGGGGCGGGCCGGGGCGGAGGCAGACCCTTCGGCCCCCCAGGTCATCAGTAACCGGAATTCCGGCCACAGGTCCGGTAGAAGTTGGACAGCCCTGCAGTAATCTATTCGGGATGTGACCAGAGCGTGGACGACCGTAGCCAGATCAAAATTTAGCTTCTTTTCGCAGAGCCTGCAAGACTTACTTGTACAGACAGGCTTTTGAAAGCTCTTGATTCAATTGTGTTTTATCTGTCCTATTGTTTTATGTTTTATTGTGTTGTTTTTACCCATCGTTTGCTCTCTTTGAGCTATGTTGTAAACCGCTCCGAGCCTTTGGGAGTGGCGGTCTACAAATCCATATAAATAAATACACTACCCTGGGACTTCTGACTGGTGACAGAGTTTTGAAGCACAATACTCCTAACCTCACGATCGTGTTAAAAAACAAAGTATGGATCCTCGATGTTGCAATCTCAGGCGACAAGAGGATTGAAGAGAAACAACTGGAAAAGCTAACAGGATACGAGTACTTAAAGATCAAATTGCAAAGACTCTAGCACAGGGGTGGGCAATTATTTTTTCAAAGGGGCCACACGAGAGCCAAAAAATATTATGGAGGGCCGCACCTAAAGGCGGAACTACATTCTAATCAACATTATTTATTTACTATATTTACTATATATTACACATCATTAATATTAACATTAATATATCAAGAAATATTCATATATTATTAGTATTAATATAATTATTATTTATAGTGTATATATATATAGACATAATATATTGAAATTATAATATAATATAACATATTATATTATTTGTTATATTATTATAATAAAATTATTATAAAATAATAATAAAAACCACTAAAATAAGATAAAATGAAATAACAGTGAGGTAGCTCCCACTGTTAGCCCCTGCTTTTGCCAACCCAGCAGTTTAGATACATGCAAATGTGAGGTCCTGCTTCTACAAGAAAGGAACATTAATAGACCCCGAGGAGGGACAGGCAAGATTTATTATTATTATTATTTCCAGACTTTTCCTTTTGGCAATGCTCTTTTCCAAGTGGGTCATTCAGAACCCAGTAATTCAGTTTTACTAGGAAACCAGAGGTTGAGCCAAGCCCTTCTGAGAATTAAGCAGTGGGTTCAAGCGCTGAGATGCTGAACTTCCTCACTGAAAGGTTGCCAGTTCAAATCTGGGGAGTGGGGGGAGCTCCCACTGTTAGCCTCAGCTTCTGCCAACCCAGCAGTAAACCACGCACAGTGATCCCAACCCGTCTTTACCTCTTCCTTTTCTTTCCTCCTCTTTCTCACCCGCGGCTTCCTTGCTGAGGAGAGGGAGGCAGGGGCAGCGCGGCTTCTTTGCGAGGAGAGGGAGACGGGGGCGGCTGCGGGGCGGCGTGGTGCTTTGTGTCCGGCGGGGGGGGGGGGGGACGAAGTGCCTTCTCCTGTCCCTCATTGCGGCTCCAGGGAAGCTTCCGCGGAAGGCCTGCCTCCCTGAGGGTCTCTGCGTGATGCCGCCTGTGGCCTCATCACGCAGAGACCCTTGGGGAGGTGGGGCTTCCTGCGGAGGTTCTTCTGGGGCTGCGGCGGGGGACAGGAGAGGGCGATTTGCTCCCTCCCTTTTTGCCGGACACAAAGCATCACGTTGCTTTGTGGCTGCCTTCGCCTTCCTCACTTCGGCAAGGAAGCCGCACTGCCCTCACCTCCCTCTCTTCGGCAAGGAAGCTGAGGGCTGGATAGCATCACCCAGAGGGTTGGATCCGGCCCGCGGGCCGTAGGTTGCCCACCCCTGCTCTAGCAGAAGTGTTGACAGTGTTGGTCACAGTGGTGTTCGAAACACTGGGTGCAGTGCCTAAAGACCTTGGCCTGCACGTAAACACAATCGGCACCGACAAAATTACCACCTGCCAGCTGCAAAAGACAAACCTACTGGGAACTGCACACATTATTCGCCGATACATCACACTTGGAAAGTGTCTGACGTGTGATCCAATATAACAGCCAGCATAGTGATCTTGTCTGCTAAGTACTAATCTTGATGTGTATCAAATAGTAATATTAATAGTAACAACAGCAACAACTTTATTTTTGTATCCCGTCACCATCTCCCCGAAGGGACTTGTGGCTCGAGGTGGGTTACCACATAATTAAAATACATAAACATTGTAAAAAATTCTAAAGATATACGTATAATATAAAAGATACATATTAATATACATATGAATCATGTATGGTTTGATGTAAGTGTTCTGGGCTGTATGGCCATGTTCCAGAAGCATTCTCTCCTGATGTTTCACCTGCCTCTATGGCAGGCATCTTGAGAGGTTGTGAGATCTGTTGGAAACTAGAAAAATGTCACCCTGGACATCATTCCACAGATGTATAAAACCCATTTTCCTAGTTTCCAACAGACCTCACAACCTTTTATTGTTGTAACTGTTCTGGCATCAAATTGTTGCTATTCGTTAACCGCTCTGAGTCACCTCTAGGCTGAGAGGGGCGGTATATAAATGCTTGCTTGCTTGGCCGGTTCTTCGCGAACCAAGATTCTTAGGAAGGACTCATCCCACGCGTTTTACAAGCGCGTTGATGACTAAAAAGGCCAATCTGAGATAGGCAAGTTCGGTTGCACAAAGCACAGCAGAAAGTCTCCTTGGGTGATGTTGTTTCCAAGTTGCGGTTCTTTCTGCGTTGTCATTTCTCTTCAAGACCCATTCGGCGTGTCTTCTCGAAAGAGGCCGCAGCATTGTGGATAGTGCGTCTCCATGCCTCCCGATGTGAGGCCAGGGTGGACCATTGTTGGTGATCAATCCGGCCGAGCCTGAGATGTTGTTTCAGGGAGTCCTTATATCTCTTTTTGGGGGGCGCCTCTCATGCGCTGACCCGTGGCAAGTTCACCATAGAGTAGTATCTTTGGGAGGCGGTGGTCCTCCATCCTAGAGACATGCCCTGCCCAGCGCAGCTGTGTTCTCAATAGCATGGCCTCAACGTTGGTGATCCCTGCTTGCTCAAGGACAGCAACATTAGTCACATAGTCGGTCCAGTGTATATTTAGGATTGTGTGAAGACAGCGCTGATGAAAGCATTCGAGGAGTTGTAGGTGTTGGCGATAGGTGACCCATGTTTCAAACCCATAGAGGAGAATAGACAGTATGATAGCTCTGCACACAGTGATTTTGGTGCTTTGCCTCAGGTGCTTGTTGCTCCAGACTCTTTTGTGAAGCCTTCTGAATGCACTCTATGCCTTTGATAATCTGTGATCTATCTCTTTGTCAATCTTGGCGTCCCAGGTAGGTGAACTGCTGAACGGACTTAAGCACAGATTTGCCTATGTTGACGTGGGGATGATGGTGTTCTTCCTGTGGTGCGGGCTGGTAGAGGACTTCCCTTTTCTTCAGGCTGACTTCCAGCCTAAACAGTTGTGCAGCTGCTGCAAAGCAAGATGTCAGGTGCTGCAGAGCTGCTTCTGAATGGGCGACAAGGGCAGCATCATCGTCAGCAAAAAGCAGCTCATGGACTAGATAGAGTCTTAGTGCGAGCCCTCAGACGGCTTAAGTTGAACAAGCTACCATCAGTACGATAGCGTATATATATGCCATCTTCTTCTTCGAGGTCTGCCGTGGCCCTTTGGAGCATCATGCTGAAGAAGATTGTAAATAGGGTTGGTGCAAGAACACAACCTTGTTTCACTCCGTTAGTTATGAGAAAGGGCTCCGAGAGAGCATTGCCGTATCTGACTTGACCGCGCTGGCCCTCATGTAACAGGATAATCATTTTGAGGAATTTGGGGGGACATCCTAGACGTTCCAGGATCTGCCACATACCTTTTCTGCTCACAATGTCGAAGGCTTTGGTGAGGTCGACAAATGTGACATAGAGTCCTTTGTTCTGCTCTCGACATTTCTCTTGCAGTTGTGTAAGGGCAAAAACCATATCTGTGGTGCTCCTGTTAGCTCTGAAGCCGCATTGGCTTTCAGGGAGAAGTTCTTCTGCAATAGCAGGAACTAATCTGTTCAGGAGTAAACAAACAAACAAACAAACCTCTGAAGATGCCTGCCATAGCTGAAGGAGAAACGTCAGGAGAGAATGCTTCTGGAACATGGCCATACAGCCCAGAAAACTAACAACAACCCAGTGATTCCGGTCATGAAAGCCTTCTACAATGAATCATGTATGTTATGTGTTTATACCATTTTGAACACTCCATATATTTTTCAATAAAGAAGTCAATTGGAGGTGTTTTGAAGAAGGAATGTTTCCGTACGTTAGATTCAGAGGAGCCCAAATAATCTCTTCTTCATAAAATCCCATAGTTGAAGATCACCGGTAACTGAAGATGAAGGCCAGAGTGCTTCTTTAGTGTCCTTTTATGGTGTCTTAAAGGTGTGCAAGGATGGACTTGTGCACCTCCAAATGCTATGTCACCATTTGTGGCAGTCAGCAAATGCTCAGAGGCACTTTCCCCCCAAGTTTGAGTCCTTTGCAAGGTTTTCAGGTTGTTCACTGAAAGACAGCCAATCCTTCGTATCCCCAGTTGACCTTTTCCGTGCCGTGGGTTGATCTGGATCTAGCTTTATATTTTATTTATTGGGAAGATGACGATGAGAAAAATCTCGGCCTCCCCTTCGAAGGGCCTGGGGGCTGCAGGCAGTAGAAAAACATTGCAGCTTAATACAAATCCAGGGAGGAAAAATGGAACAAAACCATATAATGAGTGGGATTAAAGTGTACAATGTAGTGCATCTGGATTTCAGGAAGGCCTTCCCTTGACAAGGTCCCCCATGACCTTCTGGCAAACAAACTAGTCCAATGTGGGTTAGGCAAAACTATGGTGAGGTTGAATTGTAATTGGGCAAGTGAACGAACCCAGAGGGTGATTCCCCCCAATATATAGGTAGTTAAGAGGGCAGCAATGGAGCAGTTGCAGTCCTTCCTAGATGACGCAACTTGGCTCGACCCCTTCCAGTCCAGCTTCTGTTCGGGGCATGGGACGGAGACGGTTCTGGTAGCCATCACAGACAAGCTACGTTGCCAGCTCGACCAGGGCGGGTTGGCGCTGCTCATGTTATTGGACCTCACAGCAGCGTTTGACACTGTCGATTACAATCTATCTATTGACCCACCACCTGGCCGGGGCTGGAGTGAGGGGAACAGTCCTTAAATGGGTGTCCTCCTTTCTCCAGAACCGGTTTCAGCGAGTGAGGAGGGGCGAGGTTGTCTCCACTATTATGTGGGGTGCCTCAGGGGGCAATCCTTTCCCCTCTATTATTTAACATCTATGTACGACCACTTGTGTGGCTGGTACGTAGCTTTGGGCTGGAGTGTCATCAATATGCGGATGACACCCAGCTCATTCTGGGGATGGAGGACCGGCCCGAATCCGTACCCGATAATTTCCATTGTTGCCTTGAGGCCGTCACTGGATGGGTGCGAGCCAGTAGGTTGAGGGTGAATCCGGCTAAGATGGAGATCCTGTGGCTGGGACGTCCGGGTACGGGCAGGGTTCAGCTTCCAACCCTAGACGGCGTGGCACTATGCCCGGCGTCAGCTGTTATGAGCCTTGGAGTCACTCTGGACTCTCAACTGACGATGGAAATACATATTTCCATCGTCAGTAGAGCAGCGTTTTTCCATCTCCGCCGGGCCAAGAAGCTGGCCCCCTACCTGTCCCACTATGACCTAGCTACAGTGGTCCAAGCCACGGTCATCTCGAGACTTGACTACTGTAACGCTCTCCACATTGGCCTTTCTTTGTCCGTGATCCGGAAACTTAAGCTGGTGCAGAACGCTGCAGCGCGATTGTTCGCAGGTTCACACTGTCACATCACGCCCATCTTGCGCGAACTGCACTGGCTTCCAATAGAATTCCGGATCACCTTCAAAGTGTTGGTGTTGACCTTTAAGGCCTTGAATGGTCTGGGGCCAGTGTACCTAAGGGACCGCCTCTCCCCATATTGTCCCTCCAGACCACTGCGTTCAGAGACGCACAATCTTCTAGAGATCCCGAGTTGCAGAAGCCTTCGCTTGACCGTAACAAGGAGGAGAGCATTCTGCGTTATCGCACCAACTCTCTGGAATGCTCTCCCGCCTGAGGTTCGCGCCTTGCCCAGCCTGCTGGCCTTTAGAAAGGCCTGCAAGACTTTAGTGTTCAAACAGGCATTTGATTGTTAACCCCACGGGCACCCTACTGCAGCTTATGCAGGCCTGCGTGACTTATATTAGTCACAAGCCGGGAAGATGTTGAAATTATATATGTAATTTTTTAATATTTCTATTTTAATGGTTTTTTAGGGATATACATTGTCCAGTAATGTGATTTTATCTGTATTTACTTGTATTCTAGTGTTGTAAGTTGTCCCGAGCTGCACGGGAGTGGCGACAGACAAGTTGAAACAAACAAATAAAATAAATATAAAAACTCTGAAATGACGAGTCCATGGTAAATGAACCGCAAAGTAATGAGGGAACACTGTACTCCAGAAGACAGGAGCAGAATTCAAAATTATCTTCACAGATTAGAGAGATGGGCCAAAACTAACAGAAGGAAGTTCAACAGCGACAAATGCAAGATACTCTACTTAGGCAGAAAAAATACAGAGATACAGAATGGGGGACGATGCCTGGCTCGACAGCAGGACATGTCAAAACGATCTTGGAGTCCTCATGGGGAGGAAGGGGAACATGAGCCAAAAATGTCATGCGGCAGCTAAAAAAGCCAGTGAGATTTTGGGCTGCATGAATAGGAGTCGAGTGTCTTGATCCAGGGAAGTCACGCTCCCCATATTCTATTCTGCCTTGGTCAGACCACTCCTGGAATCACACTGTGTCCAATCTGGGCGCTGCAATTGAAGGGAGATGTTGACTCTAAGATGGAATGTGTCCAGAGGAAGATGACTCAAAGGATAAAAAGGTCAGGAGAACTAGCCCTATGAGGAGCGGCTGAAAGAGCTGAGCATGTTTAGCCTGCAAAAGAGAAGGCTGAGAGGAGACTTTATGAGGGCTATTTATAAATATTGATATAATGTATAAATATACATATAATATTGATAATATTATAATGTAATACAATATAATACTATTAATAATATGATATTATAATTTTATATTTATATTACATGTGATATCTATCTATTCTATATATATAAAAAGAGAGCTGTCATTCTAAGTAGCCTATAGACAGCAAAACCACACAAGGCAGACACGCCAAATCAGCCCACATACACACAAAACCCCACGAGGTATGTTTACCACCCCCCCAATAAAAAATTAAACAACACTACCAAAAAAAAAAAAAATTGGACTACAACTCCCACCCACCCCCTCTGGCAGTTTAGGTGTCGGAATGTTGGTGGTGCCCAATTAGAGGCATTATGCAAATACCCCTCAGTTAGAATGTAGAGGCTGGGAGCCACCCCCTCTGGCAGTTTAGAGTGTCGGAATGTTGGTGGTGCTGGCCAATGTAGAGGCTGGGAGCCACCCTCTTCTGGCAGTTTAGAGTGTCGGAATGTTGGTGGTGCTGGCCAATTAGAGGCATTATGCAAATACTCCCTAAGTTAGAATGTAGAGGCTGGGAGCCACCCCCTTCTGGCAGTTTAGAGTGTTGGAATGTTGGTGGTAGGGAGGGAGGCAGAAGAGGCAGGAGGACAGAGAGAAGAGAAAAGCTGAGGGATGAGGGAAGAAAGGAAGTATAAAAGGCAGGAAGGGATGTTACTGTTGGTCTTCGCCACATGCACACACGTATGTATATATAGACATGCACACATACACACATATATACATGCACTGAAATTGGAGTGCTGTTGCTGTAAAGGCCCTGTTTCGGACATTAGAAATATTACATTTATTTATATCCTGCTTTTATCTGAGATAATGTGTCTGGATATTGATCTCTGGGCTTACGTTTTCTAGACATTTAGCAAGATGATGGGTAGTATGCCCGGTATCCTATGAAAGGAGATATGTCATGGGGTCCTTTCTATTAAACTTAGCCATCTTTGTTTCGCATGAACATTTCAGGAGCGTTTTCCAAAGGAGAAAAACATTCAACCTGAACTGTTTTAATAGGAAAAGAACTCCATCTCGTGGGATGTCAAAGTTTCAATACATTCAGAGCTTTACCTGACAGCATTATTTTAAAATTGGGAAGTTAATGAAAAAAAGGATTTTTATTCCTCTTGAACGGTTGAAAATCTGTAACATTGAACACCCAAAGAGTGGCATGTTAAAAATATAGGTTATTTGACAAATGTAATTGCAAGAGCATTGCTCGGTTTGACTAAGATTGGCCCCCTTCATCATACTGTTAGGAAAAGAAAATCTGCATTGGTTGCCCGTGGTCCAGGCAGAGGGATGATGATGATATGATTGATATGATAGTTTTTCTGGAAGAAGGTTTCATTGTGTTCTTATGATCCCTTCAATATACCCGATGGTTGGATTCAGTGAAATTGGTTTATGTTGGCAATTCATAGTCTTGGGCTTAGTCCTAAATAGAGCCGGCCATTGAATTAGAACTGACGTACAATTTATTTATTTATTTATTTACTAGCTGAGGACCCGGCGGTGCCCGGGTTATTTGAGGAAGGCATTGTGTGCCAAGGTTGGTTCCTATTAGATGTGTATGTGGCTTGCAGTGGTCTCAGGAACTTAGTGAAGGTACTGCAAGTCCCATTGGCCATGGTCCATCCCCCTCCCAACAGCACCAGGATGTAGAGTGGGTCATGGGGGCTCTTAGTGCCACGTTTGGTGTTGATCATTCATTGGATGAGGGTCGCAGTAGTCTCAGAAGGTGAGTGAAGGTACTTCAAGTCCCGTCATCCATGGTCCATCCCCTCAAACAGCACCAGGATGTAGAGTGGGTCATGAGGGCTTTGTGTGCCAAGTTTGGTCTTCATTAGTTATTGAATGAGGGTCGCAGCAGTCTTGGGAAGTGAGTGGAGGTACTTCAAGTCCCATCATTCGTGGTCCATCCTCCTCAATACTGCACCAGAATGTAGAATGAGTCATGGGGGCTCTGTGTGCCAAGTTTGGTCTTGATCAGTGTTTGGATGAGGTTGACAATGGTCTGGTGAAATGAGTGGAGGTACTTCAAGTCCCATCATCCGTGGTCCGCCCTCCGAACTGCATCAGGACGTCCATTGGGTCATGGGGGCTTTTTGTGCCAAGTGTGGTCATGATTATGTACTGGATGAGGATCGCAGCGGGCTTGGGAAGTGAATGGAGGTACTTGAAATCCCATCCTTCATGGTCCATCCTCCTCTAAACTGCAGTAGGATGGAGTGTGGGTCATGGGGGTACTGTGTGCCAAGTTTGGTCTTGTGGTTCAGGGCCGCCTTGGTCTGTGGGGAATGAAGAGTTTGAAAGTACTACAAATCTCATAACCTGTGATGGTACTTCAAGTCCCATCATCCATGGTCCTCCCTACTCCAAACTGCAGTAGAATGAATCATGGGTCATAGGGGCTCAGTGTGCCAAGGTTGGTTACTGTTAATTCAGGCCATACACAATGTCCCATTAACTGAGGCCTAGTCAGGGAAATCAAGTTAATGAAGCCGTACTGTAAGTTTAAAAGGCCGAATGGCAGGTAGCCGTTTTCTAAAAGCTGAGGGGGAGGAGAAAACAGGAATCCATTTTGTTTTCACAGAGCCAAGTGGGGAGGGAATGTTGATGGTGCATTTTTCCCTCAGTGGGAAGAAATCCTGTTGTTTGAATGTAGAGGCCTGGATTCTGGGATGCTGGCTAATCAGTGGCAATCAATGCCCTCTGTCTGGTGCCTTAGAATTTTGGAGGCTGGCCAATCAAAGGACTTTATGCAAATAGCTGGCACTTAGAATTTTGGAGTGGCGAGGCTGGCCAATCAAAGGACTTTATGCAAATAGCTGCCACATATCCGCCCTTCCGCCCTCCGCACACATACATACATACAAACATTCCGCTGTATTAAGGTATACAGATTTAAAACTTTTGTACCCCGACCTTCTCACCTCTATTGAGGGACTCCGAACGACATAACAGCAAAAATTCAATGCTATACAATTTAAAAACAGCTACTACAACTTATTGAAATACATAAAAAACCAGCATAAAACCTCATCGCCATTAAAACAATTCCACTCAATCTGTAAACGTGGTCATGCATTCAGACAATAGCCAATCTCAGCCTATTCTGGGAAGGCTTGGCTCCACATCCAAGTCTTTACCAACCTCCTAAAGCAGTGTTTCCCAACCAGTGTGCCATGGCACGCTAGTGTGCCGTGAGCAGTCATCAGGTGTGCTGTGAGAAATTGGCACTCTCCCCCCTCACAGGTTTCCAAGAAACAAATTGAGCCTCTCGACTTGGAAATGTTTTTGTTTTTTTTACTATTTTACTGGATTTTTAGAGTCCCCCAGGAACTGTTTATAACAGCTTCATGACATCCATAGTTAACTGGAAGCAAGTTTCACTCAGGGTGAAATTTCACAAAGGTCTGGAGAACAAGCTCTATGAGGAGCGGCTTGAAGAACTGGGCATGTTTAGCCTGAAGAAGAGAAGGCTGAGAGAAGACATGATAGCCATGTATAAATATGTGAGAGGAAGTCATATATATGTTGTGTTCATCTAAACAGGCCCAGGTTTCACACTGAGTGTATAAGTACATTTAAAAACATATTAACTATATGTATTACTGTGTTAGAGTGTCATTTTGGTTGGTGGTGTGCCCCGGGATTTTGTAAATGTAAAAAATGTGCTGCAGCTCAAAAAAGGTTGAAAAACACTGTCCTAAAGGACAACAGAGATCTAGCATCACTTGGTAGAGAGTTCCACAGCCGAGGGGCGACCACATAGAAGGCCCTGTCTCTCGTCCCCACCAGCTGCGCTTGCGAAGCTGGCGGGACCAAGAGCAGGGCCTCTCTGGAGGATCTTAATGTCTAGATGGTTCGTAGGGGAGAATCCATTCGGACAGATAAACTGGGCCAGAACCATATAGGGTTTTGTAGGTTAAAACCAGCACTTTGAATTGTGCTCGGAAACTAATTGGCAGCCAGTGGAGCTGGCGCAACAAGGGAGTTGTATGCTCCCTGTGCCCCGTTCCTGTTAGTAACTTGGCTGCCGAACGTTGGACTAATTGCAGTTTCCGAGCAGTCTTTAGAGGCAACCCCACGTAGAGAGCATTGCAGTAGTCTATTCGGAATGTAACCAGAGCGTGGACTACCGTGGCCAAGTCAGACTTCCCAAGGTACGGGCGCAGCTGGCGCACAAGCTTTAACTGTAAAAGCGCTCCCGGCCACCTGGGGCTTCAGGCTCAGCGATGAGTCCAGGATCACTCCCAGACTGCGAACCTGCGCCTTCAGGGGGAGTGTGACCCCGTCAAGCACAGGCTGTAACCCTATGCCCTGTTCGGCCTTACGACTGACCAGGAGGACCTCTGTCTTGTCTGGATTTAGTTTCAATTTGTTAGCCCTCATCCAGTCCGTTACAGCGGCCAAGCACCGGTTCAGGACCTGAACAGCTTCCTTAGTACCATGTTCCTATTGATTCAGTAGATTTCCTTCAGTTGCATTAACATTGGAGTTAGGCCACAGGGATGGAAGGGAAATGTTTCTGCCCCAAAGCGGGCATAAATCCTCAATTTTGTATATTTATTTAATGTCTCCATATTTACCTTTTGTGTTGTCTATTGTACACAAGGTTCAGGGTGGTTTGCAAAAGGTATCAGAAGAGGATACAGTTTAAACAGTTCCTCAGAAATGTCAGAAAATAAACAACAGTTCGGCTATTTTTTTTTAAACGGTGATAAAACAACAACAAAAAAGGATGTAAGTCGACACTCTGGACTCCCCGGGGGACGAAGATGGCGGCAGGTCGGGCACTTTAGGGGCTCCTGAAGTGCCTCCCTCTCCACCGGCCGGAGGGCGATCGACGCCTAGGTGTCCGGTGGGATCGCCAAGCCGCTAGGCGGGCTCCACTGGCTCCAGGGATCTCTCCCCCTCAAGAGGAGAGATTGCGCGAGCCTGGTTGCCGCGCGCGGCCGAGCGGGCCGAGGAGAAGGGAAGCGGCGGCGACCCGCACGCACTGCCGGCCCTGTCCCCCCACACCAACGGGCGGAGGGACAGAGAGGAGGAGGAACACAAAGAAGAAAGCGGCCGTAAGTTGGGGGGATCCCCGGGCCGTGGCAAGAGAGGGCACCGCCATTGCTGGGGGGGGAGGCGCGCCTTCCCAGCCCCAAAAGATCTACGCAGCCCCGCAGACCCCCCCATCGCAGCAGAGATAGAGACCAGGGTAAAGAGGGAAAAGGCCCAAACAGAAAAAATATGAACTCTCCTCTATACTAGAAATAAAAAAGGGGGAGAAAAAAGAGAAAAAGAATCATCCCAGGCAACAGGGGAGCCAAGATGGCGGCCATCCCTGCCTAACTCCTGAAGAAGACAAGCTCTGTGTTTTTTTTGGCGGGAGCGCCATTTTGTGGAGGAAAAAAGAAGAAGAAAAAGAAGACAATTAAAAAAAAACAAAAAGGGGAATAACAAATAAGTGAATAACTGGACTGTAGCAGGAAAACCAGGAGTCTTTCAGAATAAGTAAACAACCAACAAATAAATACAAAATGAACACCCCAAGAGAGGAAGAGCGGAGGATGAGACAGGAAGAGGGGCCAGAAGAGGTGGAAATAACCATGGGGGATGTCCTTGTGGAGCTGCGGAATATATGGTAGGCCCAAGACGGTTTCCTGCGGATGATGGATTCCATGATGTCACGGCAGGAAGACCACATGGGCGAACCGGGGCACCCCCCCAGGAAAGTTCAGAATCAAATGAAGAGGCGTCCCACAGGGCCAGGGTTGCCGATCTCCTATGAGGATGGAGAAGATGCCCCCCGGGTCAAGGGGGAGAGCGTAACGAGATGTACAGGTGGAGAGGAGAGAGGGAAGGAGAACGTAAAGCCGGGGGCAGGACCAGAGGAAAGAGGACCGCGCCCCAGAAATAGGGAGGCAGCCCTGCTGGAGGCGGCAGGAAGGACCTCAAAGAGCCCTAACACCTCTGCTCCCAAGAAAGAAAAGAGGGAAGAATCAAGAGGTCGCTACAGCACCCAAAAACCCCAGCCTGGATGCAGCTAAGAAAGACGGCAAAAAGAATGGGACGCAGCCCACTAGGAAGAGAGGCAGGGCGGGAACACCCCAGCAAGGAAGGAAGAATAACCTGAAGAAAAGCTGCCCTTACTCTCTTGAAGCGTATTTCAGGCCTACAAGAAGTGGCATCCCGGAGATGGGCATGGAAGGCCTCGAATCGCCGAGGGAGAACGGCTAAAATGGAGGTTGGAGGACGTGAAGGGACGCGGGTCCGGCTATGCTGGAGGACAGGGAATGGACAAGGGGCATAAAACGCTGGAAAGATTTTGGAGACTACAGGAAAGAACAAAAGCTCTCTCAAAAGGACAAAAGCTAAAAACAACAGATTGCTCCTAGACGCAGAGGGCTAGGAAGATACGCCTCGGAAAAAAGGAAAAAGGAGCCTAGAAAGAGGACCTGTAAAAAAGAAGTGACCAGCTCAACAAGGAGGGAGACTGCAAGAGAACAATAAGGAGCACCCATGAACAAGGACTCTAGAAGGAAACAAGCTACTCCTGTCTTTATCTCTTCCCATCAACATTACCCATCACTAGCCTTCCCAGAACCAGGACCAAGCAGCCTCCTTCACCGCCCACCACTCTTTCTCCCCGCTACCCCCCATCCCCGCATCCCTTACCACCGACCCCCCAGCACCAACCCCCTTCCCATTCCTCTACCCCCTCTCCCATCACCGTACCCAGCCTCTCCTTCCCCCCTACTGCCCTGTTCCTGAGACTGTTCCCCCACTTCCACTGTTTGTTTGTTTATGGATAAACCCCAATAAATATATTTTAAAAAAAAAAGGATGTAAGTCGACACCTCCTCATTAACATCTCCCTCAACTATAAGGCACAGGAATTGAAAGGTTGCAAGGCAAGAAGGGAAGGAGCGATGTCTTCTTCCATAGTGATTGCTAGAGGTAATCTCTCGGCATTACTTCGCGAACGAAGATTCAGGAAGGACTCAACCCACGCTTTTTAGAAGCGCGATGATGACTAAAAAGGCCAATCTGAGATAGGCAAGTTTGGTTGCACAAAGCACAGCAGAAAGTCTCCTTGGGTGATGTTGTTTCCAAGTTGCGGTTCTTTCTACGTTGTCGTTTCTCTTCGAGACCCATTCGGCGTGTCTTCTCAAAAGGGGCTGCAGCATTGTGGATAGGGCGTCTCCATGCCTCCCAATGTGAGGCCAGGGTGGACCATTGTTGGTGATCAATCTGGCCGAGCCTCAGATATTGTTTCAGGGAGTCCTTATATCTCTTTTTGGGGGGGCCTCTCTTGGGCTGACCCGTGGCGAGTTCACCATAGAGTAGTATCTTTGAGAGGCGGTGGCCCTCCATCCTAGAGATGTGCCCTGCCCAGCGCAGCTGTGTTCTCAATAGCATGGCCTCAACGCTGGTGATCCCTGCTTGCTCAAGGACAGCAACATTAGTCACATAGTTGGTCCAGTGTATATTTAGGATTGTGCGAAGACAGCGCTGATGAAAGCGTTCGAGGAGTCGTAGGTGTTGGCGATAGGTGATCCATTTTTCAGACCCATATAGGAGAATAGACAGTACGATAGCTCTGTACACACTCATTTTGGTGCTTTGCCTCAGGTACTTGTTGCTCCAGACTCCTTTGTGAAGCCTTCCGAATGCACTCTATGCCTTTGCTGATCTGTGATCGATCTCTTTATCAATCTTGGCGTCTGAAGAGATTATGCTTCCCAGGTAGGTAAACTGCTGAACGGACTTAAGCACAGATGTGCCTATGCTGACGTGGGGATGATGGTGTTCTTCCTGTGGTGCGGGCTGGTAGAGGACTTCCCTTTTCTTCAGGCTGACTTCCAGCCCAAACAGCTCTGCAGCTGTTGCAAAGCAGGATGTGAGGCGCTGCAGGGCTGCTTCTGAATGGGCGACAAGGGCAGCATTGTCAGCAAAAAGCAGCTCAGGGACTAGATAGTTTAGAGTCTTAGTGCGAGCCCTCAGACGGCTTAAGTTGAACAAGCTGCCATCAGTACGATAGTGTATATATATGCCGTCTTCTTCGAGGTCTGCCGTTGCCCTTTGGAGCATCATGCTGAAGAAGATTGTAAATAGGGTTGGTGAAAGTGTAGTGGAAAAGAACACAACCTTGTTTCACTCCGTTAGTTATTAGAAAGGACTCCGAGAGAGCATCACCGTATCTGACTTGACCGTGCTGGCCCTCATGTAACAGGATAATCATTTTGAGGAATTTGGGGGGACATCCTAGTCGTTCCAGGATCTGCCACAGACCTTTTCTGCTCACAGTGTCGAAGGCTTTGGTGAGGTCGACAAATGTGACATAGAGTCCTTTGTTCTGCTCTCTACATTTCTCTTGCAGTTGTCTGAGGGCAAAAACCATATCTGTGGTGCTCCTGTTAGCTCTGAAGCTGCATTGGCTTTCAGGGTAGAGGTAATAATAATACAATAATAAACTTTCTTTATACCCCGCCACCATCTCCCCAATGGGGACTTAAATGAGGCCAGGCCCAAACATCAAATTACAATAAAATCAAATCAAATCAAAAGCATCAACAACAACACAATAAAAATACATACATATAAATAAAAGAACAATATGCAAATACAATATCTAAAGTCACAAATGATAGAGTGGGTAACTGAAGTCTAACTGCAAAAAGCAGAGATAAATTTCTCAGGGCTTTGAGAAATATTCTTAAATGGTAGAAATGTATTCCCTCTGGGGCTCAGCTCCCTTCCCTTCTGCTTTGCCTCCTCCTCTTCCCTTCCTTTCCTTTTCCCTTCCCTTCCTCTTCCCTATCACTTCCCTTTCGCTTCCCTTCCGTTTCCCTTCCATTTCTGTTCTGCTCCCCTTCCTCTTCCCTTTCTCTTCCTCTTCCATTCCTCTTCCATTCCCCTTCCCCTCCGCTTTGCTTCTGCTTCCCCTCCTCTTCCCTTCTTTCTTTCTCTCCTTTCCTTCCCCTCCCCTCATACCTTTTCCCATTTTCTTTCCCCTTCCTTCCTTCCTTCCTTCCTTCCTTCCTTCCTTCCTTCCTTCCTTCCTTCCTCTTCCGTTCCCCTTCCCTTCTGCTTTGCTTCTGCTTCCCCTCCTCTTCCCTTCTTTCTTTCTCTCCTTTCCTTGCCTCCCCTCCCCTCATACCTTTTCCCATTTTCTTTCCCCTTCCTTCCTTCCTTCTTCCCTTCCTCTTCCCTTCCTCTTCCGTTCCCCTTCCCTTCTGCTTTGCTTCTGCTTTCCCTCCTCGTCCCTTCTTTCTTTCTCTCCTTTCCTTGTCTCCCCTCATACCTTTTCCCATTTTCTTTCCCCTTCCTTCCTTCCTTCCTTCCTTCCTTCCTTCTTCCCTTCATCTTCCTCTTCCCTTCCTCTTCCGTTCCCCTTCCCTTCCGCTTTGCTTCTGCTTCCCCTCCTCTTCCCTTCTTTCTTTCTCTCCTTTCCTTGTCTCCCCTCATACCTTTTCCCATTTTCTTTCCCCTTCCTTCCTTCCTTCCTTCTTCCCTTCATCTTCCTCTTCCCTTCCTCTTCCGTTCCCTTTCCCTTCCGCTTTGCTTCTGCTTCCCCTCCTCTTCCCTTCTTTCTTTCTCTCCTTTCCTTGCCTCCCCTCCCCTCATACCTTTTCCCATTTTCTTTCCCCTTCCTTCCTTCCTTCTTCCCTTCCTCTTCCTCTTCCATTCCTCTTCCGTTCCCCTTCCCTTCCGCTTTGCTTCTGCTTCCCCTCCTCTTCCCTTCTTTCTTTCTCTCCTTTCCTTGCCTCCCCTCCCCTCATACCTTTTCCCAATTTCTTTCTTCTTTGGGCTCCGGACTAATAGCAGCAGCAGTGCGTTTAGCGCTCCCTCTCCCCTGCATAAAGTGAATGGGAACTTAAGAGAGTGCTGCAGAGCGGCTTGGAAGTTGCACACACCAATATATAGATACACAATTTACACACCGCATTTCTGTCAAGGCTTTACGGGTAGAAGAGAGTGGCCTGGAAGGGGTTTCGTTGAGGCCTTCTGGGGATTCTTGCATTGCAAGGAAGACTTGATTCAGTTCATCATCTGGCTTATGCTCCAGAGATAAACGAGTGACAAGATGTTTGGGCCCGATACGTTCCTTCTTTCCCCTCGAATCCTTGGGAGAAATGTCTGCCTCCAATGACATCTTGATTTCCTCCCCGAAAAGACTCGTTCGCTCCCAAACGTTCGTTCATTGCCTGGAAGAATAATCTTGCGATTCTGACTAAGAGCGAGAACTTCATTAAGTGCATTTCATTGTCCTCATTCATTCACAGCCTTCTGCCCGCAAGCGACGCCAGCTGCCTTTTACGGAGGTATGTTCCCCATTATCCAGGCTGCTTTTTGGATCTAAGGACACACATTTTGCCTCTAAGGATGTAGGGCAATGGGGCAGCCGGGAGGTCGAGCCGGGACATGGCGCTCGCCGTCAGCGTTGGAAAAGACTCTAAGAAGAGAGTCACCAAGCACTACACAAGCCCAGTTCAGACTAAACCTATGGCTCAAACATAGATGCAAGGCCAGTTCCGACAAACGTAGATCTGACCTCTCTTTAGACAGAACTAATGATGACAAACTCACTTTAAACAGCAAAGGAGCAGATGCAGTCCTTCCTAGATGACGCAACTTGGCTAGACCCCTTCCAGTCCGGCTTCCGTTCAGGGCATGGGACGGAGACGGTTCTGGTAGCCATCACAGACAAGCTACGTTGCCAGCTTGATCAGGGCGGATTGGCGCTGCTTGTGCTATTGGATCTCACAGCAGCGTTTGACACTGTCGATTACGATCTCTTGACCCACCGCCTTGCTGGGGCCAGAATGAGGGGACGGTCCTTAAATGGCTGTCCTCTTTCCTCCAGAACCGGCTTCAGCGAGTGAGAAGGGGCGGGGTTGTCTCCGGGGGTACCCCACTACTTTGTGGGGTCCCCCGGGGGCAGTCCTCTCCCCTCTATTATTTAATATCTATGTGCGACCACTTGCTCAGCTGCTACGTAGCTTCGGGCTGGAGTGCCACCAATATGCGGATGACACCCAGCTCATTCTGGGGATGGAGGGCCGACCCGAATCCGTACCCGATAATTTCCATCGTTGCCTTGAAGCTGACACTGGATGTCTGCGAGCCAGTAGGTTGAAGGTGAATCCGGCTAAGACGGAGATCCTGTGGCTGGGCCGTCTGGGCACTGGTGAGGTTCAGCTTCCATCCCTGGACGGCGTTTGTCACACCTCAAAGGCCTCAGGCATCACTTCTGCTTGAGTACAGTTTTAACCAAAGGCCTCAGGCATCATTTTTGCTTGAGCGGAGTTTCAGTCAAAGAAACCAGAGTGCATCTTCCAGGTTAACTTGCTTAGCTGTCAACCTTTGCCTGGGCCCCTCAAGCCGTTCCCGTGAGAAAGACCAGGGATGCAAGAACAACATAGGCTACAAGGCCGTACCTTCACTGCCTCCCTTGATAAGGGAAGCGAGCCGTGGGGGTATCAAGCCTGACTCCCCGGCCCAGCTGGCCCTTGCTAACGAGCTCCGCATATTTGGAGGACTGAGTTCACAAAACACACTAAGGATTATCAATCTTAGCTTTTGACGTGCGACGCAACTTTGGAAGAGTATAATTGCTAGGGGCTGAGACCAAGACTTCATCTTGTACCAACGTCACGCTTGGGTGAAGATCCTGCAACTAAGGCCTCCGGCCTATGCCAGCTTTGCCGGTCAGCCTGCCCTGGGCTGACTAGATCCTTGTTCCCGTTCGTCGCCGAAGCCTTGGGTTTGATTCCTGAAAGACCTTGCCAGCTGCTGAACTCTTTGCTTTGGATCCTAGAAGTATCTTACCTTCAGCCTGCTCTGCTTTCGGATCCTGAAGGACTATTGCAGTTATTGGACTCTTTGCTTCTACGCCAAGCATCCTTGCCTTATTGCTGTGTTACTGTCCGCGCACCAGTGATGAAGCGAAGCCAGGTCTGAACTTAGAAAATTATTTTATTGATTAAGTGAGCAAAGTAAAGCATTCTCACACAAAGCAATTCAGCAGCCTGCACCTCACAGCAGAATCAGCATGGCGACTAACTCAAGCAGCTCAGCGTCTCCCTTATCAGTATGTTTACACAGCTGAAGGTCAAAACAGTGCCGGACACCACTTGTGCTGTTTTAACTCTATACATGCCTGGTTACACAACACAGCATCTTATACAATGGTTGAATTGCAGAAACATTTGAAAATCACACACTGACAATCCCCCTTTTGAATTTCAAATCTTTCTGTCTATTCACAAATACTATCAATCCTAAACATACTCATTCTACATGTGGACATCCATCACCATATAACGCATTCCTAAGCAAATATTAAATCTTTACACATAAATCACACACATTGCCGCTTGGGTCCGATTTGCACGGAAAGGAAGACTTGTGTTATAGTTGTAGGGTCAGAATGCCTTTTCTGGCTCAACCCCAAAGGCCGTCCATCCATTTCAGGCCAAATCCTACACATTATTCAGTTGGTGGGATCAGAGCTAATATTCAACCATCCTGATTATGCTGTCAACATATTGCTGAATCAGGGTGAGTTGGAAAGTGTGGTACGACGAAAACCTGTGGATGCTCTGTGATTCCCTCGAGGTGAAGTATCAAATTCCAGCATTCTTTATATCAGTGTTTCCCAAATAGTGTTCTGCGGCACACTAGTGTTCCGTGAGCGATCACCTGGTGTGCCGCGGAAAAACCTCTCTTCTCGCCTTTCTTCCCCCTCCTGCTTGCTGCTGCTGCTTGGGGGAGGAGGAGGAGAAGGAAGGGCCGGGCGGCGGTGGCGAAGAAGGGGCTGGGGTGCCGCCTCCTTCAGTCGTTTCCCCTCCGCGCGCCAGCCAGCCGGCCCATCCCAGCTGCCAGGGAGGGCCTGGGCACCTCGGGGAGCCTTGGAAGAAAGGCTCCTCGCAGGGCCCAGGCCCTGCCTGGGAGCCGAGTTTGGCCATCTCGCGTCGTCCGCCGGGATCGGCGGAGCCACGAACCGGAAGAAAGGCTCCCAGGGAGGGCCTGGGCACCTCAGGGAGCCTTTCTCCCGGTTCGCAGCTCCGCCAAGCCAAGTTTGAGTCCAGAGTGCTCTCTGGATGTAGGTGAACTACAACTCCAAAACTCAAGGTCAATTCCCAAGCAAACCCTTTCAGTACTTTATGTTGGTAATGAGAGTTCAATATGCCAAGTTTGGTTCAATTCCATTCTTGCAAGAGTTCAGGATGCTCTTTGATTGTGTGTTAACTATAAATTGAGCAAGACCTTCGTTTGTGTCTTTCTGCCATTCCTGCCAGGATATCTATGTTGTGTTCATCGAAACAGGCCCAGGTTTCACACTGAGTGTATAAATACATTTAAAAACATATTAAATATATGTATTACTGTGTTAGAGTGTCATTTTGTGTCATTTTGGTTGGTGGTGTGCCCCAGGATTTTGTAAATGTAAAAAGTGTGCTGCGGCTCAAAAAAGGTTGGGAAACACTGCTTTATATAACAGAAACATATGCATTGTCGAAGGCTTTCATGGCCGGAATCACTGGGTTGTTGTGAATTTTCCGGGCTGTCTGGCCATGTTCCAGAAGCATTCTCTTCTGACATTTCACCTGCATCTATGGCAGGCATCCTCAGAGGTTGTGAGGTCTGTTGGAAATAGGAAAATGGGATTGATATATCTCTGGAATGTCCAGTCCATAGAAGAGCACTTGATGAACCAACCTGGACACAGCATATTATCTGATAATAATAATAATTTATTTTTACCCCACCACCATGTCCCCAAAGGGACTTGGGGCGGCTTACATGAGGCCAAGCCCAACCACACATAGTAAAAAACCACACAGCAGCAAATAATAAGATAGTACAATCAATAAACTCACATATAAACAGTAAAACACAAGTTTAAAAATATAATGGCCAGGCCAGATGTAATATATTAAAGTTTAAAATGGGTAAACACTGGACGTGAACAGAGGTAGGATGTATCTAGCCGGAGGGTTTTGAAGAGTAATATGGGGAGATCAACCCAACTGGTAGTTAAAGTGCTTCTGAGGACATTTTGCAGGGAATTGGACAAAGCAGGGCATTATTCACTTTATTCAGGGAAGGCACATTGGAATAGCCACGTTTTCAGGCTCCTCCTAAAGACTGCCAATGTGGGGGCTAGGCTGATATCCATGGGAAGTTCCAGAGTCGGGGGGCCACCACAGAGAAGGCCCTCTCCCTCGTCCCCACCAATCGTGCCTGCGAAGGGGGCGGGAGCGAGAGCAGGGCATCTCCAGATGATCGAAGAGATCACTTGGGTTCGTAGGCAGAAATGTGGTTTACTCTAATGCAAATGCATTTTAACCTAAACAAGTGTAAAGTCATGCACATCGGGGCAAAGAACCCCAACTACACCTACCAATTGATGGGGTCAAAGCTTTCCGAGACAAACCAGGAAAGGGATCTTGGGGTCTTGGTGGACAGCTCAATGAAGATGTCAACCCAGTGCGCAGCAGCAGTGAAAAAAGCAAATTCTATGCTTGGCATGATCAGAAAGGGAATCGAAAATAGGTCAGCAAATGTTGTATTACCTCTCTACAAATCGATGGTAAGGCCACATTTGGAGTACTGTGTACAATTCTGGTCTCCGCACCTCAAGAAGGATATAACGGAACTGGAAAAGGTACAGAAAAGGGCAACAAGAATGATCCAAGGGATGGAGCGGCTCCCTTATGAAACCAGGTTGCAACGCCTGGTCTTTTTTCAGCCTTGAAAGACGGCGTTTAAGAGGTGACTTGATCGAAGTGTATAAAATCATGCATGGGATAGAAAAGGTGAATAAAGAAAAATTATTTTCTTTGTCACAAAACACTAGGACTAGAGGGCACTCCCTGAAGCTCCAAGGTAGGAAAATTAGGACTAATAAAGGGAAATATTTCTTCACCCAGAGGGTCATTGGGTTATGGAACTCACTTCCAGAGGAGGTTGTGACAGCTGTCAGCCTGGACAGCTTCAAGGCAGGATTAGACAGGTTCATGGATACCAAGTGTATCGGTAGTTACTGAAAAGGACATTCAAGTGCCACCTCGGAGTTGGTTGAGGTAGGCAGGATTTCCCTGGGTACTGGTTGTGGGGGGTCGGGAGCAGGTCAGGGTTTTGCCCTCCCTTCTGCTCAAGATCCCCGTGTACAACTGGAGGCCACTGTGTGACACAGAATGCTGGACTAGATGGGCTGAGGTCTGATTCAACATGGCTCTTCTTATGTTCTTATGTTTAACTACCATGTCAGACGACACAGAGAAGCCGTTGAAATCCACAAGCATGTGGGCAATTTCAACAGAAAGGAGGAATCCATGAAAATGAACAAAATAAGACTACCAGTATTGAAAATCTCTATAAGGCCTCTATTTCCAAATCCACCTTTTGGGAATTGTCACAAGAATTAAGAATCAGTGAAAAAAGGCAAGGAAGGCGGGTGGGCCTGTGGAGAGGGGAGCTCTTTGCTGTTGCTTTGCTCTAAAGTTTTATGGCCCATGCGGCCTCCATTGGGGGGGGGGGGGGCTGTACTGCAAGGAATGCGAATGAGGCTGTAAAATCACCCAGGTTTTGGGGTTTTTTCCCCAGCGTGTAATTAATCCAGGACTCTTGTGGGCTTTTATATGCCACCCTTTTGGGTATCCCCCTCCCCAATATGGAGTTTATTCCACAAAGACGCCTTCCAGTCCGGCTTCCGTTCGGGGCATGTATATGTTTTTGTGCAGTGGCATGTCTTTGTCCCTGGCAATTCAAATGCATGGTTTATCAGTTACCTGTGTGCCGCGGGCTCCCCCTTGCCGCTGTGCAGGCAGCCTGTGGCGGATGCAGCGGACATCGAGAGGGTCCTGGCGAGAGTTCCTGGGGAGCGGCCCCGGCGACGGGCGGGACGGCTGCCGACGATCCCCCTGGCTGGGATTGGCTCGGGCCCCGATGGGTCGCCCAGGTCCGATGGACATCCGATGAAGCGGAGATGAGGTCGAGGTTGGGGCAGGGGGCGGGATCGGAGGACGTCCCTCCCCTGCTCTGTAATACCTCCCCCCCCCCACAGCGGCTGTCTCCCGGAGGGCGCCCCCCGGAGGGCCCCGTCCCAGGACTTTCCGGAACACTGTCCGCAGGTGCGGGGCACCTCCACTGGCGAACCCCCAATCTAGGAGGGTGGACAAGCTGCCGATGACGAGGCATGGTCCACAGGCCGGTAACGACCGACATCGCAGTGACTGTCACTGCTTAGACTTGGAGTCTCTGAGGATGTTCCTCGATTTGTGGGACCCCGGCTCCCGCCATTTGATGGTTGCCCTCGATAGCTCCACCGGGCGGCTCTGCCCTTTGGCATGAGCCTGGTCTCCCCTTCCCTATTTGCTGTTGGTTACCCTGTATGTTTTTACCCTCTGTATGTCCTGTATGTTTATTTATGTACTCTTTGTATTTTGTTTGCTTCGGCTCCTGTGAGCCGCCGCGAGGCTTAGGGAGTCGGCAGCATAGAAGTCCGAATATAAATAAATAAAAAAATAAAATTACATATGAGTGCTTGGGAACATCACTTTTTCAAAGGGTTGACTTCTAACAACCAAGTCAACTTCTAAAACCAAGTCAAGAAGTTGAATTGAAGGGATTGGAAGACATGCAGAAAATGGAACCCAGGATAACGTGGTTTCATTACTGGCAGATTAAAGCAAGACTCAAAAAAGGGATTTGAAATAAAAGAATCCACATGGTCTAGAATTGTTAAAACAGAAACAAAAATCATAAAGAAGACTTACCAAATGTTATTGGGATGGGCCACGGAGGACAATTTGGTTAAGGAGGTAATGATAAAATGGGCCAGACTAGTAGGACACACGATAGACCTAAACAAATGGGAAGAAGTATGGAATAGAAAACTGAAGTATACTTATGCTTCTGAGATAAAGGAGAACTGGATTAAGGTTTTCTATATGTGGTATTTGACGCCGGAAAAACTGTCAAAATATAGTAAAGGAAAATTGAACAAGAAGTGTTGGAAGTGTGGAGAAAATACAGGCACGTACCTCCATGTATGGTGGGAATGTAAATCAGTCAAGAAGTATTGGTGGGAGATACAGTATATAGGAAGACAAAAGATATCTTACCAAAAAAAAATGATTTCAAGCCAGAATATTTTTTGTTGGGGATATATGACTTTGAGGTTGACAAAAATGACAATAAGATTTTCTTTTATTTGGCTTCAGCGGATAAACCTAGCTAGATTTTGGAAATCAAAAGATGTACCAACATCTCAGGACTGGCTAAAAAAAACCATATGATATAATGAATATGGACTTGCTGACACAGAAGGTCGCACAAAATAGACCATACGCAAATAGAACCATTTGGAGCAAGTTTATTGATTACCTCAAAAGGAATAAATACAATTAGGTATAGTTTCAGATTAAAGAAGGGTAGGAAATTAAGGGACCAATAGTTCATAGACAATAGGAAAGGGGAGTGATAATAGACCTCCCCGTCCTAGAGAAAGATCAAATAATCACTAGAGCTACCGCTAACGGACCAGGAAGGTAGTAGGGGAAACTTTCATGTATGGAGGGTGTGTGGTGGTGGTGGTGGAAAGGAAGGGTGGGGTAGGGGGTATTTTAGGGTAGTTTAAATGTGTGTGGATGGTTCGTATCGTATTGTAATGTTACTGTGTTGTAATGTTTTGTCCATATTTGTGAATAAAAATTAAATAAATAAATAAATTTAAAAACCAAGTCAGAAAGATCTACCGAGAGAAAAGCAGGGCGGAGCAGGGGAGGGGGCGGGGCTTGGTGCAGCCTGGCTCCGCCCCCTCTGGCTTTGGCTCTACCACAGCTTCTCCAGGCTTGAGGAGGGTACTGCCAAGCCAGTGGTGGCATAGCTAGCCACTACTGGTTTGTCACTACCCTCCTCAAGGCCGAAGAAGCGGTGGTAGAGCTGTAGTTAGGGGAGGGGGCGGGGCTTGGTGCGGCCTGGCTCTGCCCCCTACCCCTCTGGCTTTAGCGCTACCACAGCTTCTCCAGGCTAGAGGAGGGTAGTGCCAAGCCAGTGGTGGCATAGCTAGCCACTACTGGCTTGGCACTACCATCCTCAAGCCTGGAGAAGCTGTGGTAGCGCTGAAGCCGGGGAAGGGCGCGGGGCTTGGCGTGGCATGGCTGCGCCCCTACCCCCTCTAGCTTTAGTGCTACCACAGCTTCTCCAGGCTAGAGGAGGGTAGTGCCAAGCCAGTGGTGGCATAGCTAGCCACTACTGGCTCACTAACCTGTGGTAGCGCTGAAGCCGGGGAGGGGGCAGGGCTTGGCGTGGCATGGCTCTGCCCCCTACCCCTCTAGCTTTAGTGCTACCACAGCTTCTCCAGGCTAGAGGAGGGTAGTGGCCAGCCAGTGGTGGCCTGAGAAGCTGTGGTAGCGCTGAAGCCGGGAAGGGCACGGGGCTTGGCGTGGCATGGCTGCGCCCTACCCCCTCTGCTTTAGTGCTACCACAGCTTCTCCAGGCTAGAGGAGGGTAGTGCCAAGCCAGTGGTGGCATAGCTAGCCACTACTGGCTCACTAATCTGTGGTAGCGCTGAAGCCGGGGGGGCGGCTTGGCGTGGCATGGCTCTGCCCCTACCCCTCTTTAGCTACCACAGCTTCTCCAGGCTGAGGAGGGTAGTGCCAAGCCAGTGGTGGCATAGCTAGCCACTACTGGCTTGGCACTACCCTCCCTGCCTGAGAAGCTGTGGTAGCGCTGAAGCCGGGGGAGGGGGCAGGGCTTGGTGCGGCATGGCTCCGCCCCCTCCATCCGGCTGCGGTCCCGCAATCGACCAGTCGATCGCGATCGACTTCCTGGGCAGCCCTGCTCTAGATCATGAAAATTCACATTTGCCAAAAGGTTATGACAACATCATTTTTCTTTTCAGAAAAGGTTATAAATGACGTCGTCCCCCCCAGAAGTATAAAGCTAAGAGGGTTTTCTGATGCAAATGACTCACATTTATGTCTCCCCCCCCCTTTTCAGATGATCATGGGAACAGCAATGGAAGTCATGTAAAGATCTTTTTGCCGAAGAAGCTGCTTGAATGTCTACCAAAATGTTCCAGTTTACCAAAAGAGAGGCACCGTTGGAACACAAATGAGGTAGATAGATTGGATTTATCTTATTACTCGGGCAAACGCGGGAATCGGAATGATGATGAGAATGACTCCGCTTTCTTCTAGGCATTTTGCAAGACTTATTTGTGGTTCCTATATTCCCTCTTTGCTTCAGATGTCTTGCATTGAAAATGTATATATTAGATAGCCTTGATGATAGTTGTTGTCATGAAATAGGGTTCTTTTGCACCAAAACGTCAAGCCAAACTCAAAGCTCTGTGCATTTATTTTGACTTTGGAAGCTATCAATATTCAATGTACAATATTGCTGTTTAACTTGATCCAGGAGTGAACTTAGACTCGATGGGAATCGGAGTAGAATAGAAGGCTAGCAACTTGTGTGTTTAGTGGTTTAGTCATAGAATCATCAGAGTCGTATTATCATTTGCCGATGGAACCAGAGTTTTATATTTACTTTCAAGAGGAAATGCAAACTCTTAATCCAGGGGTCCTCAAACCTTTTATTATTAACTATCTGACCCGCCCACGCGTTGCTGTGGCGTAGTAGAAAAGCACAATCAAATGATCTGCAACCCCTAAAAGCCATCCAATCCAGCTGTGTTCCTAAGTATGAGTCGTTTCTAAGTGGGATGTTTGTAACTTGGGGACTGCCTGTGTTTGTGTGTAGATATATCTCTCGGCATTACTTTGCGAACAAAGATTCTTAGGAAGGACTCATCCCACGCTTTTTACAAGCGCGTTGATGACTAAAAAGGCCAATCTGAGATAGGCAAGTTCTGTTGCAGAAAGCACAGCAGAAAGTCTCCTTGGGTGATGTTGTTTCCAAGTTGCGGTTCTTTCTGCGTTGTCGTTTCTCTTCAAGACCCATTCGGCGTGTCTTCTCGAAAGAGGTCGCAGCATTGTGGATAGTGCGTCTCCATGACTCCTGATGTGAGGCCAGGGTGGACCATTGTTGGTGATCAATCTGGCCGAGTCTGAGATGTTGCTTCAGGGAGTCCTTATATCTCTTTTTGGGAGCGCCTCTCTGGCGAGTTCACCGTAGAGTAGTATCTTTGGGAGGCGGTGGTCCAGCGCCCTGCCCAGCGCAGCTGTGTTCTCAATAGCATGGCCTCAACGCTGGTGATCCCTGCTTGCTCAAGGACAGCGACATTCGTCACATAGTCGGTCCAGTGTATATTTAGGATTGTGCGAAGACAGCACTGATGAAAGCGTTCGAGGAGTCGTAGGTGAGGCAATAGGTGACCCATGTTTCAGACCCATAGAGGAGAATAGACAGTACGATAGCTCTGTACACACTGATTTGGGTGCTTTGCCTCAGGTGTTTGTTGCTCCCGACTCCATTGTGAAGCCTTCCAAATGCACTCTATGTCTTTGCTAATCTGTGATCGATCTCTTTATCAATCTTGGCGTCTGAAGAGATGATGCTTCCCAGGTAGGTGAACTGCTGAACGGACTTAAGCACAGATGTGCCTATGCTGACGTGGGGATGATGGTGTTCTTCCTGTGGTGCGGGCTGGTAGAGGACTTCCCTTTTCTTCAGGCTGACTTCCAGCTCAAACAGCTCTGCAGCTGCTGCAAAGCAGGATGTGAGGCGCTGCAGGGCTGCTTCTGAATGGGCAACAAGGGCAGCATCGTCAGCAAAAAGCAGCTCACGGACTAGATAGTTTAGAGTCTTAATGCAAGCCCTCAGACGGCTTAAGTTGAATAAGCCACCATCAGTACGATAGCGTATATATATGCCGTCTTCTTCGAGGTCTGCCGTAGCCCTTTGGAGCATCATGCTGAAGAAGATTGTAAATAGAGTTGGTGCAAGAACACAACCTTGTTTCACTCCATTAGTTATGAGAAAGGGCTCCGAGAGAGCATCGCCGTATCTGACTTGACCGCGCTGGCCCTCATGTAACAGGATAATCGTTTGGAGGAATTTGGGGGGGAAATCCTAGTCGTTCCAGGATCTGCCACAGACCTTTTCTGCTCACAGTGTCGAAGGCTTTGGTGAGGTTGACAAATGTTACATAAGCCTCTCCCCCACTGCAAGGGGGCACCAACGGAGAGGGTGTAGATATATGAATGATAAATAAATATATAGATTTTGAAGGGACCCCCAAAGGCCATCCCGCCCAGCCCAGTTCCTCCCCTCCCTTCCTTCCTGCTAGCTTTCCTTTTTCCTTCTTCTCCTCCCTCCCTCCTTCCTACCTTCCATCCGTCCATCCTACCTTCCTTCTATCGTTCCCTTCCTTTCCCCTCCCCTCCCTTCCTTCCTGCTTTCCTTCCTTTTTCCTTCCTTTCTCCTCCTCCCCTCCTTCCTTCAATCCATACATCCTACCTTCCTTCTTCCCTCCTTCTATCCTGCCGTTCCTTTCTCAACCCTCTTCCTGCTATCCTTCCTTTTTCCTCCCCTCCTTCCTTCCCTCTATCCTTCCTTTTTCCTTCGTTTCTCCTACCCTCTGTCCTTCCTTCCATCCATCCTACCTCCTGGCGGGACCTCCTCCTTTTGTGTCTGTGCCAGACAGCGGCGGCGCAACCAGACAGACACTCACCCCGCTGGCCGGCGTTTAGGTCAGGAGGAGGAGACGGGGAGGCCGGCCCGAGGCAGTAATCGAGCTCCCGGTCTCGGGGTAGATGGTGGGCCTTCTTCCTCCTGTTGTTGATGTTCTGCGTGTCCCCGCCCCTTCAATTCTCTACCCATTGTCCCCCGGTGTGATCTCCAGATTGGCTGGGGTGCGCGCGTTTCCTTTCTCTCTGTCTTTCCTTGCCAGCCAACTGCCGTTTTAGTTTTTTTTCCTGTGTTATCTGTTGGGGGGGGGGAGGGCTGTATGTCCGCGCATGCGCTGTGAAGCAGTGGCGCGGGGGATCATGGTAGCTGCAGTTCCCCTGGTTTGTAGGGCTTGTAGAGTATGTGCATGCCTCGGGAGATCTGCGTAGCTCCTGGCAGTGTTGTTGGCGAGGCACACGCGGGAGCCCTGGCGCCGAACTGCCGGTAGGAAGGGTGTTCTTATTTTTCTCTGTGTTGGGACGGGGGAAGGGAGAGAAGGGCCCAGTAGGCATGAGCTGTATGTCAGCGCATGTGCCGTACAGCTTTGGCGCGGGGGATCATGGGAATTGTAGTTCCCCAGGTTTTTGGGGGGGTTTGACGGTTTTGTTTGAGTTTTTCAGGAATTTTTTGGGTGGTAAACATACCTCGTTGAGTTGTGCGTGTATGTGGCCTGGTTTAGTGTGTCTGCGTTGTGTGGTTTTGCTGTCTATAGGCTACTGAACACGACAACGCTTATATATATTGATTATATATATATTTTACTTTAATGTTGCTTTATGTTTTTACATTAGTTACTGTATTGAAATGCACTTCTGGGCTTGGCCTCATGTAAGCCTCCCCGAGTCCTCTTTGGGGAGATGGTGGCGGGGTATAAATAAAGTTTACTATTATTATTATTATTTTACTCTCTATATTTTTTGGAAGGATACATAAGCACATTTACATTGAAGAAGGTTAGAATAATGGTTTAATCGGAGTTGAACAGTCTTATTTTAAATTACGGTTTTGTGTAAATATCTTAAAAAATTGAACCTACGGATGCCTCAATTTATGTCATTTTATTGGTATCTATTTTTGTATTTTGAAATTTACCAGTAACTGCTGCATTTCCCACCCTCGGCTTATACTCGAGTCAATACATTTCCCCTCCTAGTCTTATACTCGAGTCAATACATTTCCCCTCCTAGGCTTATACTCGAGTCAATACATTTCCCCTCCTAAGCTAATACTTGAGTCAATACATTTCCCCTCCTAGGCTTATATTCGAGTCAATACACTTCCCCTCCTAGGTTTATACTCGAGTCAATACATTTCCCCTCCTAGGCTTATACTCGAGTCAATACATTTCCCCTCCTAGGCTTATACTCGAGTCAATACATTTCCCCTCCTAGGCTTATACTCGAGTCAATACATTTCCCCTCCTAAGCTTATACTCGAGTCAATACATTTCCCCTCCTAAGCTTATACTCGAGTCAATACATTTCCCCTCCTAAGCTAATACTTGAGTCAATACATTTCCCCTCCTAGGCTTATATTCGAGTCAATACACTTCCCCTCCTAGGTTTATACTCGAGTCAATACATTTCCCCTCCTAGGCTTATACTCGAGTATAAACCTTTCCCTCCTAGTGTTATACTCGAGTCAATACATTTCCCCTCCTAGGCTTATACTCGAGTCAATACATTTCCCCTCCTAGGCTTATACTGAGTCAATACATTTCCCCTCCTAAGCTAATACTTGAGTCAATACATTTCCCCTCCTAGGCTTATACTCGAGTCAATACACTTCCCCTCCTAGGTTTATACTCGAGTCAATACATTTCCCCTCCTAGGCTTATACTCGAGTCAATACATTTCCCCCTAGGCTTATACTCGAGTCAATACATTTCCCCTCCAGGCTTATACTCGAGTCAATACATTTCCCCTCCTAGGCTTATACTCGAGTCAATACATTTCCCCTCCTAGGCTTATACTCGAGTCAATACATTTCCCCTCCTAGGCTTATACTCGAGTCAATACATTTCCCCTCCTAGGCTTATACTCGAGTCAATACATTTCCCCTCCTAAGCTTATACTTGAGTCAATACATTTCTCCTCCTAGGCTTATACTCGAGCCTATACATTTCCTCTCCTAGGCTTATACTCGAGTCTATACATTTCCTCTCCTAGGCTTATACTCGAGTCAATACATTTCCTCTCCTAGGCTTATACTCGAGTCAATACATTTCCCCTCCTAATGTGGTACAGTTAGCTGCCTCGGCTTACATGCAGGTTGGCTTATAGTTGAGTACATACGAGGTTTTTTGATTTCAGGGTTTTGAAAATGAGAGTGCGCCTTAGATTCCATGGTGCATAGAACTCGAGTCAATGCGGTATTCTATTACTCTAAGTGGCCAGTTATTTCTTTGAAGGGCTATCAAAGGATGGTCCCTGGTTTGAAGGATTGGTTGGCTTAAGTCTGGTTTGAAGTTAAAAGGCTGGAGAGCCCAGTCGCCTTTTGAATTAGTTCAATGGCTGAAGAAGCCTGCCGTTTCCTCTATTTTGGCAGAGAGGGGTTAGGTTTCTGTCTCTTAAATGGCAGTCATTCTTCCTCATCCCTTCTCTCTCTGCACACATATCTCTGCACGCACACACACACAAATCAACACATGCAAAGCAGGGCTTCCCGTCACCGAGGGATGCCTTCTCTCTGACTGATGTGTGAATGCCTGCCTTTGCCAATATGTCTGTTGCTGTTATCAAAGCGGGCCAGCTGGAGCCAGAGGGGCTACCTGGTAGGAAACACTTGGCAGGGAGAGAGGGACACAGGCTGCTTTCCAGCACCAAATTGCCCAATGTATCTGTAGTCTGGGATACACAGCTCCAGCGCCTTCTCAATCGTTGTGGAGGAAGAGACGACCAGGGAGGCTTAGAAAAACATGCAAAATCTTAACATCGGGCGGGATTTTTGAAGGCTGTCCAGTAGGCCTGTTTGATTTTTTAAAATGGTTCAAAACTCGTTCTGGCGCTTTGAATCTGAATGATTTCAGAAATTTTCCGGAATTTCTTTTGGAAATTCCCGAATTAATTCCAAAATATAGGAATGGCTTCGTTAATGGCGGACACATGTTTAACCCATTTTGGATGGGGATGTCTTCCCTCTGCGTTAGAATTGGGGCGTTTTGTGTTACAGTGATGGGAGCCGCCAGCCCCACCACTGGGTCCATACATTGAACATTTGTCTGGCCCACATGTATTTGTGCTTGAGCGGTCTATCACGTACCGCCTGGGATTCACAGTATTCCCCTGTGAGCCCAATAAACTATTTTTGATATTTTTGTATCAGTTTGTACCAAGATCTGCTTTATTTTGAATCCACTGCTGCGTCTGCCCATCGTTCCCCGGGGCAGCACCGGGACACCGTGAGCCTCCCAGTCCAGCACCTAGGTTGGGGCATCTTCCCGACGGGGCCTAGGTCGCACCCCCAGCCCCTTGGCTACATCACCCCCGTGGATGGTATCGGCTTGGTAACGCTACATACGGTTGGTCCTCCATTTGAGTGTATTGGCACTTTAAATCCAGCGATACTACACCTAAAGTTCTAGGTACGTCATCACGCACCACTGAGACACGTCGGACGGCTTCCACGCAGACCACGCAGTCCACGTCATCGACGGTGGACGGCTGACGTCGGAATACGTCCCACGTCATCAGAGTACGCCGTGTTTACTTCCTACGGCCGCCACGGGAGATGCTACGAAGGTGCCTCCACTTCCGCTGATTACAGCACCGCACTCTACACAGTGCCGGCTCTCCCGCCCTCCCGGTCTCGTTGACTCACCTGGTTTGCTTTTGGCAGGACCCTTCCCCCGCCCCAGTATCGGCGTGGGGAACCCAGGACGGTATTTGGACCCTGGTGGTGGACATCACACTTGTTATTTACTACACTGCTTGCCGTATTTTCCATCCTGTTTCTCCGAAGAGAAATGTTGGAAAGGCAAAGGCATAGTCCCGGACGCTTTCCCAACACAGTGTAAATGTTCAAAATATAGTTCAAAGAGTGGATATTCTCACAGATGAAGGGGAGGGCGTCAAGGGGCCGACGAAAAGGGTCCCGCGCGGCTTCCTTTCACCCCCGTAGGGGCTTCCTCAGGGCCGGGGGCGTGGCCTAGATGCCGAAATCTCACGAGCGTCCCAATGAGACCAGGACACTAGAGGTACAGTAATACATGAATTAAAGTATGCGAGTGCTATATAAGCTGCATTAATACAAATATATAAGGCGCAACTTGAAAAGGGGAACAGTCAGGGTCACAGGAAAAACATCCAAACAATATAATGCGAAAGAGACAGGCAGGTACATACCAACGCCGGGAGCAACAGGAGCACCGCAGATGGAAGCAGTATCCGTAGATACTGGGCAAACTTCTCTTCGGAGCTTGGGCGTCCTGGCTCACTCCCATGTGAGCCCAGCCACCGCTTGTATCCTACTACTATGAATGTGACTTCACTATAATATGAATGTATACTTGTAATGATTCTATGTTTCTATGATTCCTTCTTGCATTTGTGATGATATTATATATGCAGTTGTTATTGATTATATGTGTGTATATCCACTAGAGCAGACTGTGATTCTTTCTTCATACACATATATACTTATAGTGTGATTTATTGCACTGCTTAGCGTTTGCGCTACTTTTTCTTTTGCTCATTGTATAGACGGAACAGTCGACTTTCCCTTTATTGGAAGGAAGGAATGGCATACAAATGGGTTGAGCAGTAGACGCAAGGTTGTGTTATGTGCGTATTGTGTTGTGTGTAGGTATTACTTTTGTGTTATTCTGGGGGTATGTGTTTGTCAGTGGTGCCTGTGTCCCTGGTGCCCTATTTGTCTCCCTCCTAGATCTTGACCATGGCAGTTTAACCCTCAACTGAAATCACTCAGCATTCTAAGTGGCTTTGCCCACCGTTACTATGGTAACTGATGTTGGCCAATGGGTTTCGCTGGCTGCCGCAGAGGACGCTGGGAAATGTAGGTTTTTTTTTGCATCGTTGTTTTGGGGGCCTTCTAGGTTTTGGGGGGGGGGAGTTTCTTTGCTAAAAACCTTCCTTGCCTGAGGCCTATTTGTGTTGGCAAGTTTGGTGTCTCTGCCTTGGAAGGTTTCTCTGTCTCTGTCAGTCGTTCGACGACGGGACCTCCTTTATATAATAGATATGGCTCTCACTGAAATAAATTTACAAATATTTTGCTTTTATGGCTCTCTGAGTCAAAAAGGTTCCCGACCCCTGGTCTAGCCTGACATGGTAGTTGTGAGAGTGGTCCAGCATTTCTGTGTTCTCAAATAATATGCTTTGTCCAGGTTGGTTCATTAGGTGCTTTGCTCTGGCTGACTCCTCTGGTTGAATCAGTCAGCAGTGCCTTTCATGTTCCCGGATTCGTGTTTGGGCAATGCTGCGTTGGGTCTTTGTCTTTCCTCTCATGGCTTGTTCTCTGTCTTGTAGCTCTTCTGATGTCTGTAATGGAGTCTCCATTGGCCTGTAATGCCCAGTTCCAGTTCCTCTCGGAGGTGGTGGGCTTCACAGATTCTTTCTGCCAAGGCTTTAATGGTGCCTCTTTTTTGACTTGGTGTTGGTTGGAGTTTTATGTACCATATTTTCTGGCGTATAAGACGACTGGGCGTATAAGACGACCCTCAACGTTTCCAGTTAAAATATAGAGTTTGGGATATACTCGCCGTATAAGACTACCCCTCTTCCAACACACACCAAAAAATTTTTTTGGAAGCATCAGATTTTATTTCAATATGGTAATTTTCCTATTACTGTACCTCCTTCTCTGCCTCTCAGATCTCGCACCTGCGCACCTGCACTGCTTCACTGCAGTCTTCAGGAGCAAGATCTCAGAGGCAGTGGAGGAGGTACAGTAATAGGATACAAGGGCGAGCCAGACAGGTAAAAGAGGTGTGTTTTTCTAGGCCCAGAGCCACTCTATCTCTTTTTTCCATACCCCGGGCGCCCCGGACACCTGCAGCTCTCTCCGCCCTTCACTTACACCTTCCCGGTGAGGCGCCCCTTCACCTCACCATCAGGACCGCATTAAGTCCACGAATCCTGATGAATGGATTTTCTTCTACCATGCTTGTATAGTGTTGCCCTTAATGCTTTCATACAACAACTGCATACGGCAGGGACACAGCCACTGCCATTTTTGAGCTCCCCGCACCATATGCGGCAACCACAGATTCTCCAATCTGGATTGGAAGTTTCAGCACCCGCTCTATAAGACGACTCCCGGCATATAAGACTACACCCGAATATAAGGCTATTCCCCGCGTATAAGGCTACTCCCACTCATAAGGCTACTCCCGTGTATAAGACTAAACCCAAATATAAGACTACACCCGCGTATAAGGCTTCTCCCGCATATAAGGCTACTCCCGCTTGTAAGGCTACTCCCGTGTATAAGACTACACCCGACTATAAGGCTATTCCTGCGTATAAGGCTTCTCCCGTGTATAAGATTACACTCAAATATAAGGATGCTCCCGCGTATAACACTACAGCTGCGTATAAGGCTGCTCCCGCATATAAGGCTATTCCTGCGCATAAGACTGCACCCGCGTATAAGGCTACTCCCGTTTATAAGACTACACCCTAATATTTTTATTTATTTATTTAAACTTATTAATCGCCACTCCCGTACGGCTCGGGGCGACTTACAAAGTTTACTGGAAACCAGTAGGCATATACAAATAGCAAACTACAATGTAAAATACAAAATGTTAAGAAATAAAGAGGACAGACAGCAAAGGGGGCTAATCTACAAGACAGAGAACAAGACTTTTAGGTAATTCCAGCTAACAGTCCACTTGGGGGTGACCAATGCGCCTCAACCTTGAGAGGGGACGAGCTGCCTCTCTTGGGGACAGGAGCAATTCTTCGGCCAGTGGCCCTCTCAGGGGTGTCAGGCTTTTGTCTGCTGGGGTCCATTCTGGTCCAACTGCCCGGAGTCAGACCCCAGAAGGTCTTTGTTCGGTAGGTCCTGGGCTTTGACTTCCCTGGTGGCTTTCCAATGGCCACTGGGGCTTTAGTGATTACCCCGGGTCGCCGGTCTGTCATCCAGTCCTAGTGTTGGGCAGACAGATAGGCAACGTTATGCCTCTCTGGGCTGCCGGAAGCCGAGCCTTGTCTGCACTTCCTGTGACACTGTTTCCGCCTTCGATGGCATCGCATCCGTTTCCGGGCCATGGCTGGAGAAGACTTCCGGACGGCTTCGGTGTCTTCGAGGCCGTCCGCCATTTTGGATGACTCACCAGTCGCCAGAGTTGTCGTCACTGGAGAGCCTCCATGATGGAGGGGGGGGCTCCTGGGCATCGGCCCCCTCTCCAGGCAGCGTTGGCACTCGGTCACAGCCATGCTTCCCGTCATTCACCACACCAGGTCCCCGTCTGAGGCCAGACTCCCGAACCAGCTCCGCGGTAGGGTCATGTATGTTTCGGTCGTGCCTCTGGTTTTCCACCCCATCCTTGCTGTCTCCAACAGGGAAGTCCCACGATCGATCCCAGTCCAGATCCGGGAAGGCCGGGGGTTCTTGTTGGGGGAGGTCTGGGGCGACGGCTTCGAAAGTCTCGCTGGGGCCAGGCAGCTGCAAGATGCCCGCCTTCATCAATAAGTCCCCCAAACTTTTAAACTGATGAATCAGTCTCTCGTATTCTTTAATTAGGAGGTCGACCGGAGGCAAATCCGGCCTTCCAGGACAGTGTCTCTGTTGTCTCGCCATTCTACCGGGAACTCCATTGGTGGCGGAGTATCCTCACCTGGATTCACCCAGATTATAGGGATAGATCTCCTTTCCCCCTTTAGTCGCTTAAGCTGAAAGCTGGGCCGATCCTTCTTCTTCACACTTGGTGACCTTAGGATCCTGGCGGTTGTCGCTGTTACTGGGCGGAATACCCAACGCCACATCCGAACAACTCTCCCCGTTTCCAGGCTTGACCGCTGTGTTGGGGTCGCCATGGTATGGAGAGGTGGTTGAGGCCTCTTAAGGTTTTCTGGCTCTTCTAAGTCTTCTGGTAACCGAGGACCATCATCGGCCCCGATCCAGGGTCGGAGGTCAGACTCGGGTCTCTCAGGAAAGTCTCTGGGTTGCTGGTAAATCAGGACATCAGGAATTGGCAAAACCTGCCAGAGCGCTCCTGCTGGATGCTCAACGACAGACGCCATCTTGGACTCCCAATTATTCCCGCGTATAAGGCTACTCGCGCATATAAGACAACCCCTGACTTTTGGGAAGATTTCTTGGGTTAAAAAGTAGTCTTATATGCCAGAAAATACGGTAGGTATTTATCAGTGTGTGTAGGTTTTCTGTAAGCGGTATGGCCCAATTGTTGATCTGGTTTGTGGGTGACTAGGACATCTAGAGAAGGCAGTTTTCCTTCATGTTCTTTTTCCTTCATGGTGAATTGGATGTTTGGGTGGATGTTGTTAAGGTGGTCCAGGTACCTGTTTGGTTCTTCTTCTCCATTTGCTTTGCGTTTGCTTGGGTTGTCTTACTGCAGTGCCTCTGTGATGATGAAAACTGTGAACAACGTGGCTCCCAGAAGCTGTCAGATTAATGTGGTTTTGGGCGCTAATTGTTTTCGTTTGCAAAGCCTTCCAAAGAATTCAGTGGCAGGCGGTGGGGGGGCTGTTTCCTTGCTTCCCGGCGGGACTTCTGGGACCCCCGTGGCCGGACAACAGCGTCAGAGTTCATTAAACTGACAGCAGCGGGGGGGACCTGCTGCTCATCACAGGCGCCGCTGCGGAGTTCAGAGCCAGGTGCGGAGGCTGTTCCTCCCCTCCGGGAAACATCAGAGCCACAGACAGGGGCGGCATAGTGTTTGAGCACCACCTTTGGCTCAGCTGCCGCTGCCACCGTGCAAGAAGCGCCCTCCTGCGGACCCGCAAAGCCAATTTGTAGTGCATACAACAGCAACCCCCAGGCCTTAAGAAAAGCATGGCACCGCCTCCGCTTATCCATCAATCTAGCCACCGTTCATAATCCTATATATCCTATACTAGCTGAGGACCCGGCGGTGCCCGGGTTATTTGAGGAAGGCGTTGTGTGCTAAGGTTGGTTCCTATTAGATGTTTATGTGGCTTGCAGTGGTCTCAAGAACTTAGTGAAGGTAGTGCAAGTCCCATTGGCCACGGTCCGTCCCCCTCCAAACAGCACCAGAATGTAGAGTGGGTCATGGGGGCTGTGTGTGTCACATTTGGTCTTGATTAGTCACTGGGTGAGGGTTGCAGCGGTCTCTTGAAGTGATGGAAGGAAGTGGAAGTCCCATAATCCATGGTCCCCCATTCTCCAATCTGCACCAGGGTGTAGAGTGGGTCATGGGGGCTCTGTGTGCCAAGTGTGGTCTTGATCAGTCATTGGATGAGGGTTGCAGCGGTCTCAGAAAGTGAGTGAAGGTACTTCAACTCCCATCATCTGTGGTCCGTCCCACTCAAAACTGCACCAGGATGTAGAGTGGGTCATGGGTACTCTGTGTGACAAGTTTGGGCCTGGTCTATGATTTGTAGGGGCTGCAAAGTTCTGTGGGGAATGAATTGGGTGAAGGTACTGCAAATCCCATCATTTGTGAGCCATCGTGCCACAAACCGCAGCAGGTTTGTAAAGTGGGCCATTGGGCCTCTGTGTGCCAAGTTTGGTCCTGATTCGTCATTGGTGTGGGCCACAGTGCTCTAAGGATGTGAGTTGAAGTACTGCAAGTCCCATCATCCATGGTCCATCCTCCCTCAAACTGCACCAGGATGTAGGGTGCACCTTGGGGGTTCTGTGTGCCAAGCTTGGTCTTGTTCTGTCATTGTTGGAGGCCCCGTCAGGAAAATCAAGTTGAGGAAGCCTAACGATATCCCATGCGTTGAGGCCTAGTCAGGAAAATCAAGTTAAGGTAGCCTTGCTGTCAATTTTGGGCCTGGTCTGTGATTTATAGGGGCTACAGTGTTGTTTGGGAAGTGAATGAGGTGAAGGTACTGCAAATCCCATCATTCGTGGCCCCCTCCTGCCCTAAACTACACCAGGTTATGAAGTGGGCCATTGGTCCCCTGTTTGCCAAGTTTAGTCGTGATCCGTCATTGCTGTGGTCCGCAGTGGCTGACTGCTTGAGGCCTTTCCTTTTCCCTCTGAGTCACTTTAGAATGTTGGAATGTGGTTGGCCAATCGGAGTCCTTTATGCAAATTCCATTTCAGTGGCAACCAATCCCCTCTGTTTGGGGCCGTAGATTGTTGGAGTTCCGAGGCTGGCCAATCAGAGCCCTTTATGCAAATAATCCCACAGTTGCAGCCAATCGAAACGCTGGCACATATTCCTCCCGTTGCACCACCACACCACCGCCCGCAAACACTGACTTTTATTATATACATAGATAGATAGATAGATATCTAGTGACCTTGCCAAAATGAGGGTGTGCATTAGATCTGCATCATACAGTAATCTTAGTGCGGAACCAAAGCAAAAGGGGGAATGTCGGGGACTCTGTTGGGCTCAAAAATGACCCTCAAGTGGGGCGATTCCACCATCAATTTAGCAGCGTACCAGAAGTAAACTTCATAACCAGCCGAAACTGAATGTGATGAGCTGGGATAAGTGTCTATTCCTTAGGATGGCACTTTAGATTCAAAAATATCTTATGCTTGTCTGAATGATTAAATTTTATGTATGTCTTATGTTTAATGGTTTTAATTGATATTAAGTTCATATATAGAACATTAGGAAGAAGTTCCTGACTGTGAGAGCTGTTCAGCAGTGGAACTCTCTGCCCCGGAGTGTGGTGGAGGCTCCTTCTTTGGAGGCTTTTAAACAGAGGCTGGATGGCCATCTGTAGGGGGTGCTTTGAATGCAATTTTCCTGCTTCTTGGCAGGGGGTTGGACTGGATGGCCCATGAGGCCTCTTCCAACTCTAGGATTCTATGATACTAATTGTGCAGAATGACTGAGCGCTTGCTAATTGTGTACTTCTCCGGGAAGTAGACCAAAAAGAACGAAGGAATGCGACAGCTCCCCCTAGTGGCCAGAAGCTGGAATGTTAAATTGCCTCTATGTCTGTCTATATATGTTGTATGTCAATGGCGTTGGATGTTTGCCTGTATATGTGCATTGTGATCCCTGCAGGGTGAGAGGGCGGATGCTAACCTCCTTTCTGGAGGGCCGATCTCAGAAGGTGTTATTGGGAGACACCTGTTCAACCCCTCAACCGTTGTCTTGTGGGGTTCCTCAGGGTTCAATACTATCTCCCATGTTGTTTAACATCTATATGAAGCCGCTGGGGGAGGTCATCCGGAGTTTCGGAGTGCGGTGTCACCTGTACGCAGATGACGTCCAACTCTGTCACTCCTTCCCACCTGCTACTAAGGAGGCTGTTCAGGTCCTGAACCGGTGCTTGGCCGCTTTGTCGGACTGGATGAGGGCGAAAAAATTGAAATTGAATCCCGACAAGACAGAGGCACTCCTGGTCAGTTGAAAGGCCAAACAGGGCATAGGGTTACAGCCTGTGTTAGACGGGGTTACACTCCCCCTGAAGACGCAGGTCCACAGTCTGGGTGTGATCCTGGACTCATCGCTGAGCCTGGAACCCCAGGTTTCGGCATTGATCAGGGGAGCATTTGCACAGTTAAAACTTGTGCGCCAGCTGCGCCCGTACCTTGGGAAGTCTGACTTGGCCACAGTAGTCCACGCTCTGGTTACATCCCGTATAGCAGTGTTTCCCAACCTTTTTTGAGCCGCGGCACACTTTTAACATTAAAAATATCCGGGGGCACACCACCAACCAAAATGACACAAAATGACACTCTAACACAGTAAAGAACGGCTGGGGGATGGTGGCCTGCTGGGAGCAGCTGCTGGGAGTGCCGAAGCCGGGGGGGCGGAGCCAGGCTGCACCATGCCCCGCCCCTCCCCAGCTTCAGCTCTCCCAGCAGCTGCTCCAGCCTTGAGGGGCAGTGCCAAGCCAGCCGTGCCAGAGCCAGCACAATGCTGGCTTGGCACTGTCCCCTCAAGGCTGGAGCAGCTGCTGGGAGTGCCGAAGCAGGGTGAGGGGGCAGAGCCAGGCCGCGCCATGCCCCCCCCTCCCCCCCCAGCTTCAGCTCTCCTACAGGCCTCGCCATGCCCTGCCCCCTCCCCCCAGCTTCAGCTCTCCTACAGAGGAAGAGCATGAGCGGTGGACGGACTTCAGTGGGCGGGGCTCCTCCTCCACGCGGCTTCAGCGAGTGAGGGGCGAGAGTCATGGTGGGAGTCATGGCGGATTGAGGCTGGCTAAGGAAACGGCCGAAGGAGGCGGCACCCCGGTCTCTTCTTTTTCTTCGCCACTGCCCGGCCCTTCCTCCTCCCCCAAGCAGCAGGAGTTCGGCAGGAGGGGGGGAGGGAGGGGGGCAGAGAGCTTTTCTTGCGGCACAGCAGGAGGTCCGTCACGGCACACTAGTGTGCCACGGCACACTGGTTGAGAAAGACTGCCGTATAGATTACTACAATGCTCTCTACGTGGGGTTGCTTTTGAAGACTGTTCGGAAGCTGCAACTAGTCCAAGGGACAGCAGCCAGGTTGATAACAGGAGCGGCATTCAGAGAGCGTACAACTCCCCTGTGGTGCCAGCTCCACTGGCTGCCAGTTTGCTACCGGGCACAATTCAAAGTGCTGGCTTTAGCCTTTAAAGCCCTAAATGGTTCGGGTCCAACTTACCTGTCCGAACGCATCTCTCCCTATGAACCATTGAAATGCTTAAGATCATCTGGAGAGGCCCTGCTCTCGGTCCCGCCTTCTTCGCAGGCGCGATTGGCGGGGACGAGAGACAGGGCCTTTTCAGTGGTGGCTCCTCAGCTTTGGAACGCCCTCCCTAGAGACATCAGATCGGCCCCCTCCCTCCTGACATTTCGCAAGAAAGTCAAGACCTGGCTGTTTGAGCAGGCATTTGCTGGTGAAATATAAAGGTTTAATTAGATATATGGAATGACGACGATGCGACGGAAACTGATTTCAACATGACGCTGAGACTGCAATTGTATGTTTTTAATTGTTAATTTGTTGTTATATGGTTATTTTTTTTGTTTGTTTACTTGTGTTGTATTGAGGGCAGAGACTGCCTTGTGTAAACCGTCCCGAGTCGCCTCCGGCTGAGAGGGGCGGCATAGAAATGTGACAAATAAATAAAATAAATAACCAGTTATGTTTTCTCTGAGTACTATATGTTGCCATTGAATTTTTGCCATTAGCACAGTGCCGCGACCCCTTCCTAATGCCGCGACCCCTTAATAAAACTATTCTCGTTGCTACTTCATAACTGTAATTTTGCTGCTGTTTTGAGTCATAATGTAAATTTCTGATATGCCGGATGCATTCTCATTCACAGGGCGACATTTGGCACAAATACCCCGATACACCCAAATTTGATTACTGGTGGGGTTGGAAGGGATTGATTTTGACATTTGGGAGTTGTAGTTGCTGGGATTTATTTATTTATTTATTTATTCAATCTTATATTCCGCTCCTCCCTGCAGGCTCGGGGCGGATCACAACTTACAATACAATATACAGCATATAATAAAAACATTAAAAACATAACAATAAAACGTAACATAAAACACTGTCTCAGTAAAAAGGTCCGTAGGAACCCTTGGGTTCCTTGGACATGGAATATAAAACATACCAAGCCAGACCAGATTAATTGAAGGCCAATCTGAAGAGGGCGGTCTTGCAAGCCCCCCGAAAAGGGACGATCTCAGGGATCGCTCGAGTGTCATCAGGAAGGGAATTCCACAACACAGGAGCCACAGCCGAGAAGGCTCGCTGCCTGGTTGTGGAAAGGTGGCAAGAACGGATCGATGGAACAAGTAACAAATTCTGCTCTTCTGAGCGTAGTGATCTCGGGGGAACATACGGGGTAAGGCGGTCCCTTAGGTCAGTGTTTCCCAACCAGTGTGCCGTGAGCGATCATCAGGTGTGCCGTGGGAAATTGGAACCTCCAGGAAGGGGGGGGGGTGAGAGTCTAGTGTGTTGAAGTATAAAAATCCTAGAAACCTACCTCGATAAAGGCACAAAATTACAAACACCCCCCTCCCCACCTGTTGTTTACTTGGTCTCTCCCTCTCCATACATTGGGAAGGCCTGCCTCCCTTTCCCCAAGTAGAGACCTCCTCTTGCGTCCTGGGGGTTCTGTGTGGGAAGTTTGGCCCAGTTCTATCATTGGTGGGGTTCAGAATGCTCTTTGATTGTAGGGGAACTATAAATCCCAGCAACTACAACTCCCAAAAGTCAAGGTCTATTTCCCCTGAACTCCATCTGCGTTCATATTTGGGCATATTCATATTTGGGAGTATTCATGCCAAGTTTGGTCCTGATCTAACATTGTTTGAGTCCACAGTGCTCTCTGCATATAGGTGGACTACAACTCCAAAACTCAAGGTCAATGCCCACCAAACTCTTATCGCATTTTCTCTTGGTTATGGGAGTTCTGTGTGGGAGGTTTGTGTCTTTCTGCCATTCCTTCCAGGATATCTATGTTGTGTTCATCTAAACAGGCCCAGGTTTCACACTGAGTGTATAAATACATTCAAAAACATATTAACTATATGTATTACTGTGTTAGAGTGTCATTTTGGTTGGTGGTGTGCCCCAGGATTTTGCAAATGTAAAAAGTGTGTCGCGGCTCAAAAAAGGTTGGGAAACACTGCCTTAGGTACTCAGGCCCTAGACAGTGCAAGGCCTTAAAGGTTAAAACCATCACCTTGAAGGCAATTCGGTACTCGATGGGAAGCCAGTGCAGTTGCCGAAGGATGGGAGTAATGTGCTCCCTCACTGGTGCTCCCACCAGCAAGCAAGCAGCAGCATTCTGCACTAGCTTGAGTTTCCGGATTGTCGACAGGGGAAGGCCCACGTAGAGGGCGTTACAGTAGTCCAATCTCGAGATGACCGTCGCTTGGATTACCGTGGCCAGGTCATCCCCCCTCGGGGGTTGAGAAGTAGCGGGGTATATAATAATCCCTGGACAGGTAGGGTGCCAGTCGCCTAGCCTGTCGTAGATGGTGGAACGAAGATTTGCTGACCGTGGAGACCTGAGTCTCCATGGACAGCAAAGGGTCCAATTGGACACCTAAGCTCTTAACAAGGGATGACGGGCTAAGTTGCTCGCCATCCAGGGTAGGCAACCGGCACTCATCCAGCCCAGGGCGACCGGGCCACAAGATGTATAGTTATTATAGAATTCTGGCTGTTTGAGTTTTGCAGGATGTCCTGTGATTGTTACCAGGAAGGGTCTCTGCGACCTCTTCCTCCGTTTCAAAGGAGCTCCGTCCCTTTCCAATTCTGCCAGAGACCGGTGGCCATTGAGTCCACTTTGCATATTCCATCCTACGGTAATTAATTAAATGGCATGTGGCTGACAAGGGTTTTTTTTTAATGGGGGCCAGAGATGCCCTTGTCAGTCCGGCTGGCCTTGGGAGGAGGACTAATGGTCTAGACCTTGAGCAGGATAGCTTCATACACTCCAAAGCCTTACCCAGAGGCGAGACGGGTGGGCTTCGCTACACCTTTCAACTCCTCATTTACAGATACGGTTCTGAGCAAGAGGCTTCCTCATTAGCTGGCTGCTTTAATAGCTGGCTTGAATTTAAATGGGTCTTTTAGGGTATTTGCTCAAGCTGTTCCGACCCTGTTGACATTTGATGGGATGAAAGGAAACGAGAAAGGAAGGGCAGCGATGGAGGAAGAAGGAAAATGAGGCCTCTGCGATGGATGGTTTTGTGGACCTGATTGGAGAGAGGATTTAAGGATGAACTTCTTCTAGGCAGGGCGATTGGGATGTGATGATTATGATATCTATCTAATCTATATAATAAAAGTCAGTGTTTGCGGGCGGTGGGTGGTGCGGCGGGAGGAATATGTGCCAGCGTTTCGATTGGCTGCCACTGTGGGATTATTTGCATAAAGGGCTCTGATTGGCCAGCCTCAGAACTCCAACATTCTACGGCCCCAGACAGAGGGGATTGGTTGCCACTGAAATGGAATTTGCATAAAGAACTCCGATTGGCTAACCACATTCCAACATTCTACGGCTTCCTCAACTTGATTTTCCTGACTAGGCCCCCAACAATGACAGAACAAGACCAAACTTGGTACACAGACCCCCAAGATGCACCCTACATCCTGGTACAGTTTGAGAGAGGATGGACCAACTGTACCAGGATGTAGGGTGCATCTGGGATGTACCAGGATGTAGGATGATGGGACTTGCAGTACTTTAATTCACTTCCTTAGAGCACTGTGGCCCACACCAATGACGAATCAGGACCAAACTTGGCACACAGAGGCCCAATGGCCCACTTTACAAACCTGCTGCAGTTTACGGCAGGATGGCTTACAAATGATGGGATTTGCGGTACCTTCACCCAATTCAATTCTCACAGAAGACCACACTTGGCACACAGAGCCCCCATGAGCCACTCTGCATCCTGGTGCAGTTTGGAGAATGGGGGACCATGGATGATGGGACTTCTAGTAACTTCCCTCACTTCCAGAGACCGCTGTAACCCTCATCCAGCGAATGATCAAGACCAAATGTGACACACAGAGCCCCCATGACCCACTCTGCATCCTGGTGCAGTTTGGAGAACGGGGACCATGGATGATGGGACTTCTAGTAACTTCCCTCACTTCCAGAGACCGCTGTAACCCTCATCCAGCGAATGATCAAGACCAAATGTGACACACAGAGCCCCCATGACCCACTCTGCATCCTGGTGCAGTTTGGAGAACGGGGGACCATGGATGATGGGACTTCTAGTAACTTCCCTCACTTCCAGAGACCGCTGTAACCCTCATCCAGCGAATGATCAAGACCAAATGTGACACACAGAGCCCCCATGACCCACTCTGCATCCTGGTGCAGTTTGGAGAACGGGGGACCATGGATGATGGGACTTCTAGTAACTTCCCTCACTTCCAGAGACCGCTGTAACCCTCATCCAGCGAATGATCAAGACCAAATGTGACACACAGAGCCCCCATGACCCACTCTGCATCCTGGTGCAGTTTGGAGAAACGGGGACCATGGATGACGGGATTTCTAGTAACTTCCCTCACTTCCAGAGACCGCTGTAACCCTCATCCAGCGAATGATCAAGACCAAATGTGACACACAGAGTCCCCATGACCCACTTTACATCCTGGTGCTGTTTGGAGGGGGGTGGACCCATAGCCAATGGGACTTGCAGTACCTTCACTAAGTTCCTGAGGCCACTGCAAGCCACATAAACATCTAATAGGAACCAACCTTGGCACACAATGCCTTCCTCAAATAACCCGAGCACCGCCGGGTCCTCAGCTAGTTGATAATAATTTTACTGCATCAGAAGTGAATTGAAGGTATAGTTAAAATGCATTTAAAAACACAAAGTTTAAAAGAACTTGGGATTGTACTAAATTTACTTTGACCAGAAGCTGGCTACTTGGAGTGCCCCTGGTCTTGCTGTGAGGAGGTCCTCTATTGTGCATGTGGCAGGGCTCAGGTTGCATTGTAGTCAGTGGTCTGTGGTTTGCTTTTCTCCACGTCACATGTCATAGGCTCAACTTTGTTCTCCCATTTCTTAAGGTTGGCTCTACACCTTGGGGTGCCAGAGCGCAGGCTGTCCTGTGCTTTCCAGGTCATCCAATCTTCTGTGTGCCCAGGAGGGAGTTTCTCACCTGGTCTCAGCCACTGATGAAGGTGTTGGGTTTGAAGTAGTCTGCCACTTTTGAATTCTCACTTGCTGAGATGTTCCTATGAGAATCTCTCTCTATCTTAGGAAGCTATTTCTTGGTTTAAGCCATTGCCATGCTGGCTGATATCCGAACAGAAGATGGAATAATCTATCTATCTATCTATCTATCTATCTATCTATCTATCTATCTATCTATCTATCTATCTATCTATCTAATAAAAGTCAGTGTTTGCAGAGGTGCGGAGGGCAGGAGGTGCGGAGGAATATGTGCCAGCTTTTCGATTGGCTGCCACTGTGGGATTATTTGCATAAAGGACTCTGATTGGCCAGCCTCGGAACTCCAACACTCTAAGGCACCAGACAGAGGGAATTGGTTGCCACTGAGAGACAATTTGCACAAAGGACTCTGATTGGCCAGCAAAACAGAATGCAACTGAATGCTGGAGTTAGCCAAATGACAAATTTTTTCACGTTGGAAATGGAATGTTCATTTTCTCAGAGGAGCGGAGGTGCCAAGGAATATGTGACAGTGTTTCAATAGGTTGCCACTGGGATTTTTTGCATAAAGGACTCTGATTGGCCAGCCTCAGAACTCCAACATTCTACGGCCCCATACAGAGGGGATTAGTTGCCACTGAAATGGTATTTGCATAAGGGACTCCAATTGGCCATCCACATCCCAACATTCTAAGGTGTCTCAGAGGGAAAAGGAAAGGCCTCAGGCAGTCATACACTGCGGCCCACAGCAATGACGGATCAGGACCAAACCTGGCACACAGGGGCCCAATAGCCCACTTCACAAGGCGACCCTCACCCAATGACCAATACAGACCAAAATTAGCACACAGAGCCCCCTTGACCCACTCAACACCCTGGAGGAGGATGGACCACAGATGATGGGAATTGAAATACCTTCACTCACCTTCCGAGACCGCTGCAACTCTCATCGAAAGAATGATCAAGACCAAATGTGACACACAGAGCCCCCATGACCCACTCTACATCCTGGTGCTGTTTGGAGGGGGGTGGACCATGGCCAATGGGACTTGCAGTACCTTCACTAAGTTCCTGAGACCACTGCAAGCCACATAAACATCTAATAGGAACCAACCTTGGCACACAATGCCTTCCTCAAATAACCCGGGCACCGCCGGGTCCCCAAGCTAGTACAACATATATAGACAGACATAGAGGCAATTTAACATTCCAGCTTCTGGCCACTAGGGGGAGCTGTTGCATTGCTTTGTTCTTTTTTGTCTACTTCCCGGAGAAGTACACAATTAGCAAGCGCTCAGTCATTCTGCACAATTAGTATCATAGAATCCTAGAGTTGGAAGAGGCCTCATGGGCCATCCAGTCCAACCCCCTGCCAAGAAGCAGGAAAATTGCATTCAAAGCACCCCCTACAGATGGCCATCCAGCCTCTTGTTTAAAAGCCTCCAAAGAAGGAGCCTCCACCACACTCCAGGGCAGAGAGTTCCACTGCTGAACGGTTCTCACAGTCAAGAAGTTCTTCCTAATGTTCAGGAGGAATTTCCTTTCTTCTAGTTTGAAATTGGAAGTTATTGTTCCAGCTGCTTTTTAGGCAGACTGTTGGCTGGTGTTCTTCCAAAGCGGACAAGCAAAGGAGCCGTTGTCTTTTGGGGAGACTCCTGTGCATTCATCTTTACCATTCCTTCTTAGCCACGAGCTCCAGCAGTCACTAGTTGGGCTTATCTAAGACGGCTAAAACCAATCACATTTTAATGGTTCTTTAATACATTTTGTAAAAAAAAGAAAAGAAAAAAGGAATTATTTCAATGAGCTCCCGGGCGAATTCATATTCTCAGCTAATTGTTATGAATGGACATCACAACGGTCTTGTCAGAAACGGAGAATAATGCCCAAGAGACAAGGGGCTGGGTTTGTCGCCCTGTGTCGGAAATAGGGCTTTGCTCCTAAAACGGAAGGAAGAGCAATGCATTTGCTGAGGATCATGGCCATTGGATGAACATCCAGAGGTAATGGACTCTTCTGGAGAGTCACTTAATGGCCCTGCTGCTTAAACCGTCGACCAAAAGTGGATGAGGATACCATTTGGAATGCAGTTTTCTCAGCTGACGGGTCCAATAAATCATCCTGTGATGGGCTTTTCATCATGGCTCGTTTTGAGCAAAGAGGAGGTCAATTTGAGCCAGGTTTCCAAAGGTATTTAAATTCAATCCAATTCCTTGGCTATGAATGATCTGGTGCAGTGCAAGAAAGATGCCCCCAGCTGGGAAGAACATTTATTTATTTACTAGCTTGGAGACCCGGCCCTGCCTGGGTTATTTGAGAAAGGCATTGTGTGCCAAGGTTGGTCCTTATCAGATGTTTACATGGCTCGCTGTGGTCTCAGGAAGTTAGTGAAGGTACTGCGAGTCCCATCGGCCATGGTCCACCCCCCCCCCCCCAAACTGCACCAGTATGCAAAGTGGGTCATGGGGGTTCTGTGTGCCAAATTTGCTCTTGCTCAGTTATTGGATGAGTGTCACAGCAGTCTTGGGAAGTGAATGGAGGTACTTCAAGTCCCATAATCCATGGTCCGCCCTCCGAACTGCACCAGGATGTAAAGTGGGTCATGGGGGCTATGTGTGCAAGTTTGGTCTTGATTAGTCATTGGATGAAAGTTGCAGCAGTCTCGGGATGTGAGTAGAGGTACTTCAACTCCCATCATCCATGGTCCATCCTCCTTCAGAGTGCAGCAAGATGTAGAGTGGGTCATGGGGGCTCTGTGTGCCAAGTTTGGTCTTTATTGGTGATTGGATGAGGGTCACATTGTTTTCAGGAAGTGAGTGAAGGCACTGCAAGTCCCATCATCCATGGTCCATCCTCCTTAAAACTGCAGCAGGATGTAGAGTCAGTCATGGGTGCTCTGTGTGCCAAGTTTGGTCTTGAGTACTCATTGGATGAAGGTCGCAGCGGTCTCAGGAAGTGAGTAGAGGTACTTCAACTCCCATCATCCATGATCCATCCTCCTTCAGAGTGCAGCAGGATGTTGAGTGGGTCATGTGGGCTCTGTTTGCCAAGTTTGGTCCTGATCCGTCATTGGTGTGGGCCGCAGTGGTCTCAGGAAGTGTGTTAAAATACTACAAGTCCCGTCATCCATGGTCCATCCTCCCTCAAACTGCACCAGGATGTAGAGTGAGTCTTGTAGAGGGGTTCTGTGTGCCAAATTTGGTCTTGTTCTGTCATTGTTGGGGGCAGCAAAGTGTTTTGGCCTTAAACTCCCACCATGCCTGACTGCCTCAGGCCTTTTCTTTACCCCCCCTCTGGCAATTTAGAGTGTCGTAATGTTGGTGGTGCTGGCCAATTAGAAGCGTTATGCAAATACTTCCTCATTGGCAACCAATCATGTTGTTAGAATGTAGAGGCTGGGAGCCACCCCCCTCTGGCAGTTTAGAGTGTCGGAATGTTGGTGGTGCCGGCCAATTAGAGGCGTTATGAAATAATCCCACAGTGGCAACCAATCAGAAAGCTGCCACATATCCGCACGCAAACATACATACATACACACATACTGTACAAATATTCTCTTTTATTATATATAGATAGATAGATATAGATATAGATTTATTTATTAATTATTTCGACTTATATACCACCCTTCCTAAAAAGGCTCAGGGTGGTTCACAGCAATGAACAACAAAGCACAACATACTTGGTAACATAATAAAAACAGATTAAGACCAGAGTAGGGGTTACAGCTTAGAGATTGAACACCTGACTGAACAGGTTGGTCTTACAGACCCCCCGAAAAGCCTGTAGATTAGTTATTGCTCGTGCCTCCTCCGGGAGGGCGTTCCAAAGGCTAGGCGCTGCTACAGGAAAAAGTGTGCTGCCGCGTCAATGACAAGCGGCAGATCTTAAGTGATGGAACCTCTAGTAGGTTTTGATCCATGGACCGTAGTGGTCTCTGGGGAACGTGCAGGGAAAGGCGGTCCTTCAGGTACACTGGCCCCAGACCATGCAAGGCCTTAAAGGTTAGCACCAGCACTTTGAAGGCAATCCGGTGCTCGATAGGGAGCCAGTGCAAGCGCTGTAGGACTGGTGTGATGTGGCACCATAGTGTCACTCTAGCCAGCAGTCGAGCCACAGCGTTTTGCACCATCTTCAGTTTCCGGATTACCGACAAAGGAAGGCCAATGTAAAGGGCATTACAGTAGTCCAGTCTCGAGATGACCATGGCCTGGATTACCGTGGCCAGGTCGTCACCGGAAAGGTAGGGTGCCAGCCCCCTTGCCTGGTGCAGATGGAAACGCTGCTCTGCTCACAGTGGAGACCTGAGCCTCCATCGTCAGCAGAGGGTCCAGTTGGACCCCCAGACTTTTGGCCAGAGGCAATGGGCTAGCCACCCCACCATCCATTATTGGCAGCCGGAGCTCCCCCCCCCCCCCCGGGGTGACCCAGCCACAGGACCTCTGTCTTCGACGGGTTCACCTTCAACCTGCTGGCCCGTAGCCACCCAGTCACGGCTTCCACTGATGGAAATAATCGGGTATAGAGTCCGGCCGGCTTTCCATCCTCAGCACCAGCTGGGTGTCATCAGCATAGTGATGACACTCCAGACCAAAACTACGCACCAGTTGGGCCAGTGGACGCATATAGGTGTTAAATAATAGAGGAGAGAGGATAACCCCTTGGGGGACCACACAGATAAGGGGGATCCTTTCCGAGACCATCCCTCCCCTCTTCACCTGTTGTCCCCGATCTTGGAGAAAGGAGGCCACCCATTTAAGGGCGAACCCCCTCACTCCCGTCATGGCTAAACGGTGGATCAATAGAGAATGGTCAACTGTGTCAAATGCTGCCATGAAGTCCAATAACACGAGCAGCGCTGGCCCGCCTTGGTCCAACTGGCAGCGCAGCTGGCCTGTGATAGGGAGCAGCACAGTCTCTGTCCCGTGCCCCAAGCGGAAGCCGGACTGGAAGGGATATAATCCGGCTGTATCGTCCAAGAACTGCTGCAGCTGTCCCAAGAGGTTGTTCTCTTTCTCTCCATCCAAGGGCACTGAACGCAAGACGACGGATTTGTCGTGTTTTCTAGGAATAGAACATGGGCAACAACAACAACAACTATTATTATTATAACTATTTTTGTATCTCACCACCATCTCCCCGAAGGAACTCAGGGCGGCTTACATGGGGACCAAGCCCAGTCAAACAGAGTTAAAATATAACACAATACATATACATACACAAACATAAAAACATAATTAAAAACATAATTCATCATACAACAACCAGTAGCCAGGCATAGTGGGCATTTCCGGACTCAGGGACGAGGCAAGGCAAAGGACAGGTCTGATGGCTACCTGCGAGAGGCAGATGATAAGTTAAGACTGGAAGGACCAAGCCAGATGAGTGCAGTACAACTACAGGGGCAGGGACAATAGTAAATGTCGAAAATTAAGTTATGGCTAGAAGGGCCAATTCATCTAGTGCAGTGTTTTTCAACCTTTTTTGAGCCGCAGCACATTTTTTACATTTACAAAATTTTGGGGGGCACCACCAACCAAAATGACACAATATTACACTCTAACACAGTAATACATATAGTTAATATGTTTTTAAATGTATTTATACACTCAGTATGAAATCTTGGCCTGTTTCGTTGAACACAACATATATATAACTTCCTCTCACATATTTATACATGGCTACCATGTCTTCTCTCAGCCTTCTCTTCTTCAGGCTACACATGCCCAGCTCTTCAAGCCACTCCTCATAGAGCTTGTTCTCCAGACCTTTGTGAAATTTCACCCTGAGTGAAACTTGCTTCCAGTTAACTATGGATGTCATGAAGCTGTTATAAACAGTTCCTGGGGTGTGTGTGTGTGTGTGTCAATTTCCCACAGCACACCTGATGATTGCTCACGGCACACTGGTTGGGAAACACTGCTAGAATGCCTCATATGGTCTTGGGTAATTCTTTCCACAGACCCTATACTAATCTTGACATTTTGGGCTAGGGGGCAAATGGTTACGTGGGGATTTTCCAAAACGGCGATCTCCACTCGCTGGATGGTGTGTTCGTCAATAGCGGAGTGGAGTCGCCCTGGAATTGGAGCTGTTTGCACCGAAGTCTGACCACGTTCGAATTGACGATGCCAGTTCTTGACTCCATCATACGATGGGGAATCTTCACCATAAACCTCTTTCATCTCATCTAACGTCTCCTTTGGTATGCGGCCTTGCAAGGAAAGGAACATGAGGACTGCTCTGTATTCCACTGGGCCCATGATCAAACCTCACACCACTTCAGCACCTGTATCATCAAGACCGTTCTCAGTTCTGAGTTGTCAATTGGCACGTAACCTATAGAGACTTATATCATTACACATGTGCTGTTTCAGCATCCCGAGATAAATGAAAGTGGGTCAGAGGAAATCCTTAACGAACGCCCCTTGTACATTCAGGTTTTCAGAGGGCGCTGTCATGGTGACCCCTTTGGCTGCCCAAGGGCTCACTCTGGCCTTGTGTCTGTGCGAGCGTCTTCTCTGTGGCTCTTGTACCAGCCTTAGGATGTATGTGGAAATCATGCACTTGTCGGCCTCTTCTTTCCTGGCAGGAGCAATTGGCTTTTATGTCTAGAGAGCCCCTGCGTTGGGGATATATTTAGAACACTTGCCTTTTCTTTGCCGAAATCAATTCCAGCAGCGGCTTTCCTCTGCCTTTGACGGGCCCTTTCTCCTCCATTTCCCTCTCTGCTTTTGTTTCGCCTGTGAGATTGTCCCCTTGGAAGCACAAAAAAAGCCAGATTGAAGAGGCGGCAGCGGGCAGGCAGCAGTGTTTCGGCAGCTACTTAGGGAATGCGATATTCTTCGTTCTCAATTCATTTGAGGAGGGAGTTGGTTCATCCACTGCTTTATTCTTCCAGAATGACGCGCAAATTGACTCTGGAAAATAGGGAAGCCCTGTGTAAAGCAACCAGAGCCTTGCAAATACAGATTGCAGAGCGGCGCCTTGAATGCTGATTTCCTCAGGAGTTAATTGCTCTGTCTTGCCCTGAAGTTAAGTGGCAGAAGCACTCAGAAAATTCAACAAATGGCCTAAGCAGTTCACCTAGAAGGTATAGCACCACACAAATACCATAAGGAAAAGATATTGGGGGTGTTTTCTTGGGGGCAGAGGCAGTTCAACACACTTGGCGGTGTAAGCAGCCGCCGAGTGCGCCAGATCTGGAGGGGCGCACCGGCAGCGGCTGGAAACTCCGCGTCCACGCCGGCCTGAAACTCTGCCTCCCTGCCTGCGCATTTGGGCGCATGGGAGCCTGAAGCGCTGAAAACCATGAGGCCGCTGAAAGTAGGCAGGCCATAGTCGTGGAAAGGGACTGGGGAGGCTGGAGATGCAGGGCAGGCGAGTGAAGCCCTTTCTCAGCTTGGAATTGGCTGATAGTGCAGAACGCGCTCCGCCCATTAGCTGGGCCCCCTCCTCTCCCTTTCCCGGCGGCGGCGGGCTTTCCAACTTGGTCCTCCTTCCAGGCTCTGCTGCCTCGCTGGGACTGTGCTGCTGCCGCTGCTGCTGCCTGTAGTCGAAACGAGGCGTGATGGATCCGGGGCTGTTGTGCGTGTGGTGGGCGCTGCTGGCACTGCCCGGGGACACTAAACTATTACACTTAGGCAATATTTCAATATCAAATTATATTACAGTATATGAAAGGCCAATTCACATACAGAACCAAAAGCATAATACAAAACCGTAAATAACGGATATAGTCTCACATGACCATTTGCGGTATCCAAAGTTCCAAAGCCGGAAAATCCGGATTTTAGTCTGTATTTCAGTCCGTAGTCATGTGAATAGAGTTTGCAAAGTGTTCCGATGTCGTGAAAGGAAGAGCTGAGTCCCCAATGTCAATTAGGCATAATCCAATACACGATAGGACATAAAGGAGATGTTGTTTACTCCTCGAAGATAAGCATAAGCCTGGGGCCAACGGGCCAATAATGGCTGAGATGTCGGGCCGCTTGAACTGCGTTTCGCTCCCGGACGGAGCTTTCTCAAGGCCTCTGATAGTTGATTTTACGTTTGTCCATATCTGTGAAAGGAAACGATGCATAGAATCTCGAAAGCCTAATGCACAAACCCATTTTAAGTTTATATAAATTCATACATACCGACATGGAGATTGGTTCTGTATGTGAATTGGGTTGTCCCCTTTGCCTATCATATAATATAATTTGATATTGAAATATTGCCTAGGTGTAATAGTTTAGCGTTCACACAACCCTTGCTCAGTGTGTAGGGCACTGCACGGGGGCCGGGGGTCCAGGCTCTTCCCCTTCAACTCAGAGCACGGCAATGCAGAGCTGGAGCCTGGGGACTACGATACCTCCCCGCTCCCGGACCTCCATGCCCAGCTCTGCTTCTACAGCTCTCGCATGGAGACCCTCTATGTAAAGAGGCAGGGGGGGAGGGAGGAAGGGGCTGCTCTGGGGAGAGGAATTGTATTTATATTCACTAATTATTACTGTTTATTAGGTTATTATTTTCATAATAAATTATTTATATTTATTGGGTTATTATCTATCATATAAATTATTAGTAGTTTTATAATTATTGGGGGGAATGTGATGGGGGCACCAAAATAATGCTCGCCTACCACTTAAAATTACCTAGAGCCGCCTCTGCTTGGGGATCATGCCAATGTATGGCAGACCCTTTGAAGGAGAGGCTGCGCCCATCCACAGCTCAGGCCTTGCAAAGTCAGGGCAGCTATAGAGCAGTGCTGTCCAACTTCTATAGGCCCAAGGGCCGGACGTCTGGTGGCTGACCACCTGGCGGGCCGGAGCGGGGCCAATCGCGGGGGCGGGGCCAATCGCAGGGGGCGGGGCCGATCCCCGGAGTGACGCTGTAGGAGGGAGGGCGGAGCAAAGAGGGGTTCCCCTTTGCTCCTCCCTCCCTTCTACAGCGTCAAACTGGGCAAGAGGCACGGCGATTTCGCCATGCCTCTTGCCCGGTTTGACGCTGCAGAAGGAACTGTGGAGAAGGAATTTCTCCCTCCTCCTCCTCCTCTTTCCATGCCTCTTGCACTCCTTCCTCCTGTCCTCTTTCCGGGCACCGCGGCTGTCCCGGCGCCGCGGCGCCAGGGAAAGGCACGTCGCCTGGGAAAGAGGAGGAGGAGGGGGAGAGCAAGAGAGGGACGGAGGGGGCGGTGCAGGGAGGAGGAGCTAGCTCTCTTCCTCCTCCCTGCCCCGCCTCCCCCTCCCCCCCGGCCGCCATTTTTTTAAAAAAAATAGATTTTTTTTAAAAAAAATTAAAAATGGCGGCTGGGGGCATAGCTGGGGCTGTGTCCAACAGGCTGGGGGGCCGGATCCGGCCCCAGGGCCGCCAGTTGGACAGCCCTGCTATAGAGAATCAAAGCATGGCTTCCTTGATCAGAGGAGGCCTCTTCCATCAGCCCATGCTGGTCACGATTGGCTCCTGAGGCGGAGGAAGGCCCCGACTCTCTGCAGCCGCTGCCCTCCACGCACCCAGCGTGAGGCCGCAAAGCCTTCTTTGAGGCTGTGGGAGCTGCCGGGAATCGGCCGCGTCTGCCTCTCAGCCGTGGGGAATGCTGGAACCCATAGTTCTTTGGGATCGCCGGGTGTGTATTCCCAGCGCGGGGAGGAGCCTCATTGTTCCTCACATAAGGCTCCTCCCTGTACAGTGACCCTGTGTATGTATATCTATCTGTACATTAGATATAGTTGCAATAGGAATCAGTAGGCCTGACTGGTAAGGCTTGTCTGGCGTCTGCTGGTGCCTCTGAAGGACAACGCTTGCCTCATGCTGACACAGTGATGGGATATTGATCCTTTCTGCTCGCCTGCAATGTGAGATGAGGAAGAAAGTGGGGAGAGACAGAGGGAGGGACAAGAGGAGGTGGCAGAGTGGGGTTTTGCTGTGTGCCAAGGACCCCCTTTTGCTCCCTTCCTCAAGTCTCCTTTTGATACAAAAACACAACACATTTGGGTGGGTGGAGGTGCTTCAAGCTGCCACCTGTTTGGATGAAACCTAGTCGGAGGGGAGGATTTCCATGCATTCGGTTGGCATCAGGGTCTTCTCCCCGTTTGCCCTTGTTCTGGCATTTGCCTGCTTTGTCGCACAAATGATTTTGGATGGAGGGTGAAGGGTGGTGTGGTGCGTGCAGTGATTTTTTTGAGAAGTAGATCCCATCACAAGCCCTTGATACTTCTTTCTTGTAATAATAATAATAATAAATCTTAATAACCTATATCAATAAAAATGTAAATGCCCGTTTGTGAGTGACCTCAAATCTCCCAAAATACTTCACCAATTGCTTTGAAAGTTGGACACAACGTAGCGTTTGAACAGGCAAATGTTTTTTATATATTCACATACCCACTATTATATAGATCAGGGCTGTCCAACTTCTACTGGCCCAGGGGCCTGAATTCCGGTCACTGATGACCTGGGGGGCCGTAGGGTCTGCCCCCAAATAGAATCTTTTACTGAGATAAAATGCAGGGATAAGATATTAAATTATTTTAAGTTAATTTAAATATATTTAATTCCATCCTCCCCTCTCCCCTTATTTTAATTTATATTAAATATATTTAATTCCATCCTCCCCTCTCCCCTTATTTTAATTTAATATTAAATATATTTAATTCCATCCTCCCCTCTCCCCTTATTTTAATTTAATACTAAATATATTTAATTCCATCCTCCCTCCCCTATTTCCCATCTTTTTCATCTTTAAATATATTTAATTTTATATTTAATACATGAGGGGAGATGGGGGAGAGAATGAGGAGCCCCTGAGGAGCCCCCTGCTTCGGCCGACCTTTTCCAAACGTGCAGGATCCAGGAGTACCCGGACGACGAGAGAGGCGACGACCGACTGAGTCGAAGAAGGTTCTAATCGCGTCTGTGGGCCTCAGCCATCCAGTAGTAGAGTAGCCGAAGAGTATCGCGAGAATACGCAATCCACACGGAATTTCAACGCTGTCAGCGAAATCCTGTGTGGATTGCATATTCTCGCGATACTTGCTCCGAACCCGGAAGTAGGTATTTTTTTAAAATTTTATTATTTATTTTATTTTTCAATTTTTATTTTTTATTAAAAAGCTTAGGGGGCCGGAGGGAAGGGGCTGGGGGGCTGTATGCGGCCCCCGGGCCGCCAGTTGGACAGCCCTGATATAGATGTCACAACTGTGACAGGTAAAAACATGCTTGGCATCAAAAACAGCGCCATCTGCTGGACATCCAAGCAACACATTGTGAAGTGACCCTGTCAGCCCCCCTTGCACTTGCCTGCCTGCCTTCCTTCCTCCGGACCAGAACTGGGAATAGAAAAGTAGGAAAAGAGTGGCAGGGCAGGTAAAAAAAATCCAGGCCAGGGAGAGGGGCAGGGCATGGACCCAGGAGAGCGAGGGAAGTAGGCAGGCAAGGAGGTTGGCCCAGCCCAAGCCCCAGGATCCCATAGCCTCACACCCTGCCCGGCCTTGTCCGGCACCGCCTCACAGAAGACTGGAGGGAAGGAAAGGAAAGGGGTTTCCTTCTGATCATGATTATATAGGCCAGTATCGTTGCTATTATTATCATTTTTATAGACACTAGTATTATTATTATATAGTTTATATAGAGCAATTATTTGCACCATTATTATTTCACAGACAATGGAACAACCAAGAATATTGTATACCCACAAACAAGCACTATGACATTACATATATTAGAAACCAGCGCTTTCTCTTTTCTTTCTTTTCCACTCAACCAGACTGGGCCACAGCAACGCGTGGCTGGGTACAGCTAGTAGTAGTAGTAGTATGATGGTGGTGGTGGTGTTTATTCATATCTCACTTTTTCTCTCCATAAGGAGACTCAAAGCGGCTAGAGCAGGGATGCTCATTAGGTAGCTCGGGAGCTACTAGTAGATCTTTGGCCCTCTTCCAGGTGATCTTTGGGCCTCACCAGCCGGATGGGGTGCTCCTGCCATGCGTGCGCACACCCTGTGCGCATGCGCGCTCCTGCTGCTGACTTCCGCTCTCGCGGTGCTTCTTTTGCCTGCGGGGCATTGCAGGAAGAAGGAAGCACGAGGCTGGGCCTCTGGAGGGAAGGCCCTGCCTCTCTCTCGTCCAGAAGCAGCTGTGCAGCCTCCGTTGCCGGCGAGACAGGCAGGGCGGAGCACTTCCTCTGGATGCCCCGCCTCGTGCTTTCTCCTCTGGATGCCCCCGCCTCGTGGCAAGAGCGCGCGGTGGCGGGTGCGCGCGGGAGCGCATGGCGGCGGGGGCAGGTAGATCTTTTGGACTTGATTGCTTTAAGAGTAGGTCGCATGCTGAAAAAGTGTGAACACTCCTGGGCTAGAGACTTCTCCACTGTTTCAGTGGCAGGCCTTTTCCTCAGGGCTGAGGATTGCCACTTGCAGCCATGCGGTCCCAATTCTGCCACTATCCTCTCCTAGTTTGCATCTGCATTATACCCTACTAGCTGAACCCAGCCACGCGCTGCTGTGGCTTTTTCTCTTTCCTGTGTCCCAGTCTATATATATGTGTGTGTTTTGTGTGTGTATGTATGTATATATATGGATTTGTGTCTATGTGTACATATGTGTGTGTACAGTATATGTGTGTGTACTTATGTATATGTGTATATGTATATGCGTGTATATGTGTGTACTATGTGTATGTGTGGTTTTGTATATGTATATGCGTGTATATGTGTAGATGTGTGTAAGTACAGATGTGTGTATGTATGTGTGCATGTGTATATTTCAGTGCGTGTATATATGTGTGTATGTCTATATGTACATACATGTGTGCATGTGGCGAAGACCAACAGTAACATCCCTTCCTGCCTTTTATACTTACTTTCTTCCCTCTTCCCCTCATCCCTCAGCTTTTCTCTTCTCTCTGTCCTCCTGCCTCTTCTCCCTCCCTCCCTCCCTACCACCAACATTCCGACACTCTAAACTGCCAGAGGGGGGTGGCTCCCAGCCTCTACATTCTAACTGAGGGAGTATTTGCATAATGCCTCTAATTGGCCAGCACCACCAACATTCCGACACTCTAAACTGCCAGAGGGGGGTGGCGTGGGGGAACATGTGAGTTGTAGTCCAATTTTTTTTGTATTTTTGGTCGTGTTGTTTAATTTGGGGGGGTGGTAAACATACCTCGTGGGGTTTTGTGTGTATGTGGGCTGATTTGGTGTGTCTGGCTTTTGTGGTTTTGCTGTCTATAGGCTACTTAGGATGACAGCTCTCTTTATATATATATATATAGATTTGATCAAAACTACGAGGGTGGGTCAATGAATCCGTGACTTTTTGAATGAAACACAGGTTTTTGGATAAGAAACCAGGGATGTGTTATGAGATGGCATGTTCCTGATCCCCGAAGATCAACACTTCTCCTTGTTGTACTATATTGGTTTAATCCATAGACCTGTTCGTTTAAATAGAGTGGTTGAATTGGTCATATTTAGTCATTTATTTGAGAGACCAAGCTCTAGAGGCCCATATATGATTCAAAAGTTTTCTCACATTTTGCTTCATTTTATATTTATATATTGTGTCCTGGTTGCTCTGTTTGGCATTGTTTCCCTTATTATTTGCTAAAGTTGTCATTATTTGCAAAAGTGAATTTAATTTGCCTGTATATCCCACCCTATAAATATATATATAAATATATCTTAGGGCTGAACTAAGATTCGATTGTGTTTGATGTAAATATGTGTTAAGTCCGTTCATTTTATTTTACTTACTGTAGCTCCTTTGTTTTGCAGAGATCTTGAAGCAGCCGCCATTTTGGATTTCTTTTTAATAATGTGTGACCCTTCACCTTTGATCCCTTGACCTGCATTATCTTGGTAACCATTTCATTTTTAATTTAATTTTTCATTTTCTTATTCTTATTTTTTTTCTTGTAACATGTTCACCTTTCTCAAAACTGTGTAACATTCCCTAAAATACAAGCATTTTGGCCGACCTGTAAATGTTGTAAACTGTTGGTTTCATTTTTTTTACATTAAAATTCATTTCGGTTTTTGAAATATATATTTTTATATATATATATGAGTCCTCATTGGATTTTTTTTCATGCCTATTCTTATATATTATGTTGTCGTTTTCTAGTCATCGTTCAGAGTGTTCCTCGACTAACATTGTTTTTAAGAGCGCAAGTTTGAAAGCTTGCGTATCCTTAAAAGTTTTACCTTGCCCAAGTCATGCTTTTACTAAATGATATATTATTACGACATTATATTATATTATATTATTATTTACTATTTTATATTGTTGTTATCATTATTATTATTTCTGCCCTACTTTATCTCTCCAAAAAGAGACTCAAAGTGGCTAAGGCTAAAAACAATACAGTAAAAGCTAAAAAAACATACACACATAATAATAATACGAAAATACAATGTTTGGGCCATTATTGGGTATAAAAATAATACTTTAAAGCAATATACATCTAGGGGTGTTGTGTGGTTTCTGGGCTGTATGGTCAATGTGTTCTAGCAGCATTTTCTCCTGACGTTTCACCTGCATCTTTGGCTGGCATCTTCAGAGGATCTGATAGTGGTCAAGGGTGGTAGAAAAACTAAAATCTATTAACCAAGTGTGAAGGGTGCAATTAGCCAGCCTGATTTGCAAGTTTTGGAGTGGGATCCACCCATTATTATGTGAGTAACTGAGAAGATGGCATACTCGATAGTGAAGGCATCTGCCTGCCTTGGTGTTTCTCAATACTGGTACCCAGATTTTGGTCTATGTAGGGCAGGGCTGCTCGGGAAGTCGATTGTGATCGACCAGTCGATCATGGGACCAAAGGAGGTTGATCCCAGCTGGATAGGGCGCTTCTCAGAGGGGGTGGAGCCAGGCCGCGCCAAGCCCTGCCCCCTCCCCCCGGGTTCGGCACTCCCAACAGCTTCTCCAGCCTTGAAGAGGGCAGGGCCAAGCCAGCCTTGTGCTAGCTATGCCACCACTGGCTTGGCACTGCCATTCTCAAGCCTGGAGAAGCTGCTGGGAGCTCCAAAGCCAAAGGGGAGGGGCGGGGCTTGGTGCGGCCTGGCTCCGCCCCCCTCTGGCTTCTGGTTTACCAGCAGCTTCTCCAGGCTTGAGGATGGCAGTGCCAAGCCAACCTTGTGCTAGCTATGTCACCACTGGCTTGGCACTGCCATCCTCAAGCCTGGAGAAGCTGCTGGGATCTCCAAAGCCAGAGGGGGGGGGAGGGGCGGGGCTTGGCACAGCCTGGCTCCGCCCCCTCTGGCTTCCGGTTTACCAGCAGCTTCTCCAGGCTTGAGGATGGCAGTGCCAAGCCAGCCTTGTGCTAGCTATGCCACCACTGGCTTGGCACTGCCATCCTCCATCCTGGAGAAGCTGCTGGGAGCTCCAAAGCCAGAGGAAAGGGGGCGGGGCTTGGTGCGGCCTGGCTCCGCCCCCCTGTGGCTTCCGCTCTACCAGCAGCTTCTCCAGGCTTGAGGAGGGCAGGGCCAAGCCAGCCTTGTGCTAGCTATGTCACCACTGGCTTGGCACAGCCATCCTCAAGCCTGGAGAAGCTGCTGGGAGCTCCAAAGCCAGAGGGGAGGGGGAGGGGCTTGGTGCGGCCTGGCTTCGCCCCCTGTGGCTTCCGCTCTATCAGCAGCTTCTCCAGGCTTGAGGAGGGCAGTGCCATGCCAGCCTTGTGCTAGCTATGTCACCACTGGCTTGTCACTGCCATCCTCAAGCCTGGAGAAGCTGCTGGGAGCTCCAAAGCCAGAGGGGATGAGGCAGGGCGGGGCTTGGCGCAGCCTGGCTGAGCCCCTCTGGCTTTAGCTCTAGGGGCGGCGCCTGGCTGTGCCACCCCCCGCCCCGCCCCTCCCCCTCTCCAGCCTTGAGGAGGTAAGTAAATCTTTCTGACTTGGTTTTATTATAAGTAGCTCGCATGCTGAAAAAGTGTGGGCAGCCCTGATGTAGGGAGATGTGGTTGGGTCAAATTTAGGGTTTTATAGATAACAACCAGCACTTCGTATTTAGCTCGGAAGCGGGCTGGCAGCCAGTGGAGTTGCCGTAACATGCGAGTACTTCTCTCCCTGTATGGAGCCTCAGTTAGTAACCTAGTTGCCAATCTCTGAACTAGCTGTAGCTTCCAAACTACCTTCAAAGGCAGCCCCATGTAGACAGTGTTGCAGAAGTCCAGATGGGATGGGACTAAGGTGTGTACTGTCATGGCCAATTCAGGCGTCTCAAGGTACGGACGCAGCTGGTGCACAAGTTTTAATTGTGTGAAGGTGCTCCTGGCCACAACCGAAACCTGAGGTTCCAGGGTCAGCGATGTCCAGAATCACCCCCAGACAGCAAACCTGTGCTTTTAGATGGAACGTGACCCCGTCCAGCACAGGTTGTAACCCAGTGGTTCTCAACCTGTGGGTCCCCAGATGTTTTGGCCTACAGCTCTCAGAAATCCCAGCCACTTTACCAGAAGTTAGGATTTCTGGGAGTTGAAGACCAAAACATCTGGGGACTCACAGGTTGAGAACCACTGCTGTAACCCTATACTCTGTTTTGCCTTTCGACTGACCAGGAGTTCCTCTCTCTTGTCTGGATTTAGTTTCCGCTTGCTGACCCTCATTCAGGCCAACACTGATGACTGGTTCATGATTGGAACAGCATGCTTAGCTTTTGGTGAAAAGGAGTAATAGTGATGGGAGTCATTTGTGTAAATTTGACACCAAACTCCAAAACTTAGGATGATATCTCCCAGTGGTTTCATGTAAATGTTGAACAGCATGGAGGACAGAATTGAACTGTGAGGGACCCCACAGGCTAGGGAGTCGAGCAGGGGTCCCCCAGCTCCACCATCTGGGTCCGCCCCTTCCAGGAAGTCCCCTAGCTCCACCATCTGGGTCCGCCTCCTCCAGGAAGTCCCCCAGCTCCACCATCTGAGTCCGCCCCTCCAGAAGGTCCCTCAGCTTCACTATCTGGGTCCGCTCTTCCAGAAAGTCCCCCAGTTCCACGATTCAGGTCCGCCCAACCAGGAAGTCCCCCAGCTCCACCATCTGGGTCCGCCCAACCAGGAATTCCCCTAGCTCCACCATCTGGGTCCACCCCTCCAGAAGGTCCCCCAGCTCCACCATCTGGGTCTGCCCAACCAGGAAGTCCCCCAGCTCCACCGTCTGGGCCCGCCCAACCAGGAAGTCCCCCAGCTCCACCATCTGGGTCTGCCCAACCAGGAAGTCCCCCAGCTCCACCATCTGGGTCCGCCCAACCAGGAAGTCCCCCAGCTCCACCATCTGGGTCCGCCCAACCAGGAAGTCCCCCAGCTCCACCATCTGGGTCCGCCCAACCAGGAATTCCCCTAGCTCCACCATCTGGGTCCGCCCCTCCAGAAGGTCCCCCAGCTCCACCATCTGGGTCTGCCCAACCAGGAAGTCCCCCAGCTCCACCGCCTGGGCCCGCCCGACCAGGAAGTTCCTCAGCTCCACCATCTGGGTCTGCCCAAGCAGGAAGTCCCCCAGCTCCACTATCTGGGTCTGCCCAACCAGGAAGTCCCCCAGCTCCACCATCTGGGTCTGCCCAACCAGGAAGTCCCCCAGCTCCACCATCTGGGTCTGCCCAACCAGGAAGTCCCCTAGCTCCACCATCTGAATCTGGCCCTCCATGAAGTCCACCATCTGGGTCCGCTCGTCCAAGCCCCTTCCTGGAGAGACAACCCAGAAGGATACCATGGTTGACGGTATCAAAAGCCACTGAAATACTCCCCCTGTCTAGCTCTCTTCATAGACCATGAAAATGAACAAAATCTGGCTACCAGTATTGAGAAACACCAGCATCAAGACAGTAAGGAATGGACACCACCCAGACATAGGCAGCCCCCATGCTGTAAACAATCAAGGGCAGTGAATGGCTAAGGATGTCTCCAGGCAATAAACACTCCAAGGCCTGGCTACTTCTAGGCACGTGCCGCCACTATTGACTATGCAATCTGCTCCGTTACTCACATACTAATTGATGGCTCCTACTCAAACACTTGCAAATCAGGCTTGCGAATTGTACCCTTCACAATTGGTCAGCAGACATTGGTTCTTTCTCCTGCCCTGGACACTCCACAGGTATATATACTCCACTTGCTTGACTATCATCAGAGCCTCTGAAGATGGCAGCCACAGATGCAGGCGAAATGTCAGGGGAAAATACTGCTAGAACACATTAGACATATGTCCCGGAAACCACACAACAACACCCCAGTGATTCCAGCCGTGAAAGCCTTTGACAATACATAGATACATCTAGCTCCCTTCCACCACCAACCTTGCAGAACACTCCTATGAAAACATGTCAGTGTCGCCTTAACTTTGTAATAATGTACACTCTCTTTGCAGATAATCCAGCAGCTGGGTGCCCTCTGTGCCAACGCATTGAGGGAGTCCAGTCTCTAGATAAAGGGAAGCCATAGTCCCTTTGGTCTGGCCTCACCTGGATTAATGGAGACATGGAGCAGCCCAGATCTCCTGAACCAGGATGCAGGCCAGATGCCAACAACATCCATGAGCCAAGGATTGATTGACATGGAAGGCCATCCTTCTTGCTGATTGGGCCAGATTCCTCCATGAAGGATCCAGAATGGAGTCCTGACATGGCTGAACCCTAGTTGCAACACATCCAAATGGGGCATTTCCTTCCTTTTCACAACGTTGGGTTGGCATTAGAAGCTCTGTTTCCAGGTAGTCCAACACTTGGGAAGACTGGGAGCTGAAGCCCAAAACCCTTGGAGGACCACTGCTGTTTTAAGGGAAGTTTTAAGCCAGAGCTTTCCAAACTTGCATGGTGTTGAGAAATGCATCCTTTTGTGACACGGTCATTTGGTTTTACTAGCATAAGGGTTAAACCAAACGTTTAATAAAATATATCTTATACACACACACACACACACACATATATATATATATACACACACACACACACACACACACATATATATATACTTATACCGTATATACTTGAGTATAAGCAGAGGCACCTAATTGTACCACATTACGAGGGGAATGTATTGACTCGAGTATAAGCCTAGGAGGGGAAATGTATTGACTAGAGTATACGCTTAGGAGGGGAAATGTATTGACTCGAGTATAAGCCTAGGATGGGAAAAGTATTGACTCGAGTATAAGCCTAGGAGGGGAAAGGTATTGACTCAAGTATAAGCCTAGGAGGGGAAATGTATTGACTCGAGTATAAGCCTAGGATGGGAAAAGTATTGACTCGAGTATAAGCCTAGGAGGGGAAATGTATTGACTCGAGTATAAGTCTAGGAGGGGAAATGTATTGACTCGAGCATAAGCCTAGGAGGGAAAATGTATTGACTCGAGTATAAGCCTAGGAGGGGAAATGTATTGACTCGAGTATAAGCCTAGGAGGGGAAAGGTATTGACTCGAGTATATGCCTAGGAGGGGAAAGGTATTGACTCGAGTATAAGCCTAAGAGGGTAAATGTATTGACTCGACTATAAGCCTAGGAGGGGAAATGTATTGACTCGAGTATAAGTCTAGGAGGGAAATGTATTGACTCGAGTATAAGCCAAGGAGGGGGAATGTATTGACTCAAGTATAAGCCTAGGAGGGGAAATGTATTGACTCGACTATAAGCCTAGGAGGGTAAATGTATTGACTCGACTATAAGCCTAGGAGGGGAAATGTATTGACTCGTGTATAAGTCTAGGAGGGAAATGTATTGACTCGAGTATAAGCCAAGGAGGGGGAATGTATTGACTCAAGTATAAGCCTAGGAGGGGAAAGGTATTGACTCGAGTATAAGCCTAAGAGGGGAAATGTATTGACTTGAGTATAAGTCTAGGAGGGAAATGTATTGACTCGAGTATAAGCCTAGGAGAGGAAATGTATTGACTCGAGTATAAGCCAAGGGTGGGAAATGCCGCAGTTACTAGTAAATTTCAAAATAAAATATAGATACCAATAAAATTACATCAATTGAAGCATCAGTAGGTTAAATATTTTTGAATATATACATCAAACTGTAATTTAAGATAAGACCATCCAATTTTGATTAAATCATTATTCTAACCTCCTTCAATATAAATATGCTTACCGTATGTATCCTTCCAATAATAATAGAGTAAAATAATAAATATAAATGAAAATGTAATAATAATAATAATGATAAATTGATTAAAATAATAAATGTAATAATAAAACATTGCGTAATATAATAAATGTAATTATAATAATAAAGAAAGTAAAATAGTACATGTAATAGTAATAAATAATGTGAAATAATAAATGTAATCTATATATATAAAGGAAGAGCCGTCATGTGAAGACTACCTCAAACAGAGAAACCTTACAACGCAGAAACACAAAACTTGCCAACAGAAATAGGCCTCAAGCAAGGTACGTTTGTAGCAAAGAAACTTCCCCCCCAAAACCTAAAAGGCCCCCAAAACAACGAGTAAAAATAAAACTACATTAGTTGCTTACCTGTAATATTAGTTGCTTACCTGTAACTGTAGTTCCCTGAGTGTCTTCTGTTAATATGTACAAACCCGCCCATCCTCCCCGCTGTTGTCATGCCTTAGTCCTTCAAGCTGCTATTTGCGGCGGAGTAAGGATCTGAGGTGGCAGCCCCTCCCACTGGCTATATATACTCAAGGGGAGTGGGCGGGGCTTCCATTTAAAGTGATATTATCTTTTTAAAGATTCCGAACTGTCTGCGCAGGCGCAGGGATTATACATTAGTACATATTAACAGAAGACACTCAGGGAACTACAGTTGCAGGTAAGCAACTAATATTTTCCCAGCATTCTCCGGGGCTGCCAAAGACTCTCCCAGCCTCTACATTCTGACATCATGATTGGCTGCCAATAAGGGCGGATTTGCATAACTGCTGTACTGGCCAGCCAACATGAACATTCCGACCCATAACAAACTGCCAGAGCCTCCTCCAACACTTTCAAATCAGAAGACCATGATGGAGATCAACACCATTCAAGGGGAGCTCTTCTTCCTTTCCCAAAAGATCTCCAGTGGCTTGGAATTCCACATTAATAAGAGGACCATCCAGCAACAATGGGGTTTGCCAAGGAGGGTGCTCCAGCCCCTCTATATGCTGGCTCCAAGGGATGGAGGTCATCACCAAGTACCTTCTGATGCCCAGCGCTGGAAGAGCTCCCTCAGATGGCCTGTCCATGAGGAAAGCCTCATCGGACATCGACCAATGGGTGCAAAAGACACAGAGCAGGACATCTTGAAAAAGAGAGGAGCAGAAAGTAAGCTAGACATGAAGATCTTGAGAAAGGTGGCTCAAAAGGATACGGAAAGGATTTTTAACAGTCCCCCAACAGACACTGGATGCACCTGTGAAGATAGAGATCCCCTGACAGGACAAGCCCTCCCCAAGCTGATCCGTCCTGGCCATGGTACAAGTCAAACCCGAAGGACTGCAGGCAAAGAGCTGAGGCACAAACCCAATTCACTTCAACAGCATAACTAACAACAATTCCAACCCTTATATACTCAGACTTTCTCACATCTCCTAAATAGGGCACAGCAACGCGTGCCGGGTACAGCTAGTAATAATATAAAAAAATAAAAAATGTAATATCAATAATAGAGTAAAATAATAAATTTAATAATAATAAATAGAGTAAAATGTAATAAAATACAAATAATAGAGTAAAATAATATAATAATAGAGTAAAATAATAAATGTAATAATACATTGTGTAATATAAGAAATGTAATGATAATAAAGTAAGTATAATAATACATTTAATAGTAATAAATAATGTGAAATAAGAAATGTAATAATAATAGAGTAAAATGTGATAAAATATGAATAATAGAGTAAAATAATGTAATAATGATAATAAATAGAGTAAAAGAATAAATGTAATAAGAATAATAACAACAGAGTAAAATAATAAATTATTTTGACTCGAGTATAAGCCAAGGGGGGCTATGGTGTATTTGTGTGTGTGTGTGTGTGTGTGTGTGTGTGTGTGTATATATATATATCAGTTTTATATAATCCTTACTGTATACACATAGTTCAGAAATGTTCCCTTTACGCTTCTGTACTACAGTTGGTTCCTGTGTAAGTTTCCTCTATTGCTGCTCCATGTGAACATCATTGTCAACACATTTTATTTACTTAAAAAAATATTTTTAGAAGTTGAACATTTTAAATAGATGTAAACTTGAAAAATCTCAACATTTTCAACACAAGAATACTCATAGCATGTGTACCCAGTGGCGCAATGGATTAAACCCTTGTGCCGGCAGGACTGGTGACCGACAGATTAGAGGTTCGAATCTGGGGAGAGCATGGATGAACTCCCTTTGTCACCTCCAGCTCCCCATATGGGGACATGAGAGAAACCTCCCTGGGCAACACCCTTACAGATGGCTAATTCTCTCGCACCAGAAGCAACTTGCAGTTTCTCAAGTCGCTCATGTTAATTATCTCAGTCATAATGACATAACCTTTACACATTTTTTCATGCATGGGATAGAAAAGGTGAATAAAGAAAAAATATTTTCTCTGTCACACAACACTAGGACTAGGGGGCACTCCCTAAAGCTCCAAGGTAGGAAAGTTAGGACTAATAAAGGGAAATATTTCTTCACCCAGAGGGTCATTGGGTTATGGAACTCACTTCCAGAGGAGGTTGTGACAGCGGTCAGCCTGGACAGCTTCAAGGCAGGATTAGACAGATTCATGGATACCAAGTGAATCAGTAGTTACTGATATGGACATCCAAGTGCCACCTCTGTGTTGATGGAGGCAGGCAGGATTTTCCCGGGTACTGGTTGTGGGGGTTGGGAGCAGGTCAGGGTTTTGCCCTCCTTTCTGCTAGAGATCCCCGTGTACAACTAGTTGGCCACTGTGTGACACAGAATGCTGGACTAGATGGGCTGAGGCCCGATTCAGCATGGCTCTTCTTATGTTCTTATGTTCTGTCCTAAGCAAAAAGAGAAAATCAGATATTCTTTACTTGATGAGAAACTTATCCATTTTAGTGGTAATTATTGCAACTCAATCAACAAATTGTGCAAATTGCACTATGTAACACATTTTTTTGTTCCTGGGTTATAAATGTCATTTTCAAATTGGTTCTATCACAAAAACATGGGGAAAGTTTGTGCAAGAGGAACATCCTGCAGCATATTTTGCTCTGGTTTTTCCATGAATGTCTTGTTGAGTCTCAACCAATTAAACAAAAACGAAGTTCCTGGAAGAGAACAGCTCCTTTCAGAGCAAATACTTCACAATTAAACAGGAAATAACATTTTCAAACCAGGAACAGAATGGATGGTTGTCTGTTGGACGGGCTTTGACTGCATTCCTGCCTGGCTGAAAGGGGTCAGACAGATGCCCTTTTGGGGTTCCCTTCTGTGATGAAGCAAACTCCCAGCTAACGCCAATTTATAAGATCTCTAATTTGTTTTTAACTGCCACCAATTATGTGATGATCTGAATTCGTATCTGTGTCTTAAGTGTGGAGAGAATGTGAGGATTCGAACTCAGGGCTGTGACAGGGAAGAATGTCCTACCAATGCCGCCACAATATGTAAGGATTCCTTTAATTTTTACTTGCTGCCACCATATAATTTACTGTGCTTGGCTACCCACTAAGAAAGAGCTATTTCAATGCTTGTGGGAGAAAGAATCACTAGGAGATACGTTTTTGTCAAAGAACTATTAAGTTTATTCAAACAATGTTTCAAGCTTGGAGGTTTCAAAGTTCGAGAGCTTGGGTGGTTACAATCTACTCAGAGGCACGTTTCTTAAGGTTACTAACTATGGAGATACAGTCTAACACTAAGTCACTGCACTCCTAAAATAACTCTGCAGTTTACACACACTCTGCTGGTCATTAATAACCAACTGTTTCCCTAGCAGTTAAACACTCAGCTGCACTGCTACTCTTTCCCAGAGTAGAGTCAGGCTTAGAGTAGAACCAGAGTCTTTTAAAACCCCGCTGAAAGCTGGCTAACAGACTCCCTAACTCTCTCACAGATCCTTCTGCTTTCGCAGTTAACCACCAACTGAAAAAGTTTTGAATCCAAAGATTCTAAAGCCATCTGCAGTCTCCGCCTCCTGTTTCCACGGTAACAGAGGTTCTGCCAGATAATATCACTGTTAACCCTTTAAGGGTTAGCCAAGTTTTACCCTTACAATATACATACATACATATAAACATCAACCACATTTAAAACTTGTAACAAATAAACATGACTTCGCCACACCTTCCAACCCTAGTGAAGTATAGGCTGCTGATGGGAGTCCGGTGGAGTTTCCTTCTTTCTCTGGAGGTGTTTGAACTGAGGCTGGATGGTTGTCTGTTGGAAGGGCTTTGACTGCATTCCTGCCTGGCTGAATGGGGTCAGACTAGATGCCCTTTGCCTGGCTGCTGATGGGTCCGGTGGAGTCTCCTTCTTTCTCTGGAGGTGTTTGAACTGAGGCTGGATGCCCTTCCTGCCTGGCTTAATGGGGTCAGACTAGATGCCCTTTGGGGTTCCCTTCCAACCTTAGTGAAGTATAGGCTGCTGATGGGAGTCCAGTGGAGTTTCTGCTGAGGTGTTTGAGTCTGGATGGTTGTTGGTCCTTTGACTGCATTCCTGCCTGGCTGGGGTCAGACTAGATGTTTGAACTGTGAAGTATAGGCTGCTGATGGGAGTCCAGTGGAGTCTCCTTCTTTCTCTGGAGGTGTTTGAACTGAGGCTGGATGGTTGTCTGTTGGAAGGGCTTTGACTGCATTCCTGCCTGGCTGAATGGGGTCAGACTAGATGCCCTTTGGGGTTCCCTTCCAACCCTAGTGATGCGGCCCCTTGGGCTCTTTTCTCAGACCCTCCTTTCTCTCACCATCCTTCCTTCTCTCTTTCCTTCCTTCTCTCCCCCTTCTCCTTCCATCCTTTCTTCCTTCTCTTTCCTTCCTTCCATCCCTACCTCCCTATCTTCCCTCCCTCTTTCTCCCTCCTTCCTTCCCTTCCACCTTTTTATCCTTCCTTCCCTCTCTCCCTTCCTTCCCTCCCTTTTGTCTTTCCTTCCATCTCTCTTTCCTCTCCCCCCCCTCCCTCTCCCTCCATCCCTTTCACCCTTTCATTCTTGCTTCGTTTTCCCGTTCCTTCCTCCTCTTCCACCCTTTTAGCCTTCCACCCTCCCCTCCCCATTGTCTTTCCTTCCTTCTGTTTCCTTCCTCCTTCCTCCCTCCCGTCCCTTCCTTTTTCTCCTTCCCTTTCATCCTTCTCTTTCCTTCCTCCGTCCTTCCCTACCTCCCTATCCTCCTTCCCTGCCACTTTCTCCTTCCCTCCTTCCTTCCCTTCCACCCTTTTGTCCTTCCTTTCTTTTCTCTCCCCCCTTTCTCCTTCCTTCCCTTTTGTCTTTCCTTCCTTCTTTGTTTCCTTCCTCCTTCCTTCCCTCCCACCCTTCCTCTTTCTCCTTCCCTTTCATCCTTCCTTCTCTTTTCTTCCTCCATCCTTCCCTGCCTCCCTATCTTCCTCCCCTGCCTCTTTCTCGCTCCCTCTTTCCTTCCACCCTTTTCATCCTTTCTTCCTTCCCTTTTGTCTTTCCTTCCTTCTCTCTTTCCTCCCTCCCCTCCCACTTTCTCCTACCATCCTTCCCTTTCATCCTTCCTTCCCTCCCTCTTTCCCTCTTTCTCCTTCCTTCCTTCCCTCCCTTTTGTCTGTCCTTCCTTCTCTTTCTTCCGTCCCTTCCTCCCATCCCTTCCTTTTTCTCCTTCCTTCCTTCTCTTTCCTTCCTCCTTCCTTCCCTACCTCCCTATCTTCCCTGCCACTTTCTCCCTCCTTCCTTCCCTTCCACCCTTTCGTCCTTCTTTTCTTCCCTTTTGTCTTTCCTTCCTTCTCTGTTTCCTTCCTCTTTCCTTCCCTCCCTTCCCTCCCTCCCATCCCTTCCTCTTTCTCATTCCCTTTCATCCTACTTTCCTTCTCTTTCCTTCCTCCTTCCTTCCCTGCCTCCCTATCTTCCTTCCCTGCCTCTTTCTCCCTCCTTCTTTCCCTTCCACCTTTTCGTCCTTTCTTTCTTCCCTCTCTCCTTCCTCCCTTCCTTCTTTCCTCCCTTCCTCCCCTTCCTTCCTTCCTTCCTTCCTTCCCTTTTGTCTTTCCTTCCTTCGCTCTTCCCTCCCACTTTCTCCTACCATCCTTCCCTTCCACCCTTTCCTCTTTCTTCCTTTCCTCTTTCCCTCTTTCCCCTTCCTTCCCTTTTGTCTTTCCTTCCTTCGCTTTCCTTCCTCTTTCCTTCCCTCCCTTCCTCCCTCCCAACCCTTACTCCTTCTCATTCCCTTTCATCCTTCCTTCTCTTTCCTTCCTCCTTCCTTCCCTGCCCCTTTCTCCCTCCTTCCTTCCCTTCCACCTTTTCGTCCTTCCTTTCTTCCCTCTCTCCTTCCTTCCCTTTTGTCTTTCCTTCCTTCGCTCTTCCCTCCCTCCCTCCCACTTTGTCCTACCATCCTTCCCTTCCACTCTTTCATCCTTTCTTCCTTCCCTCTTTCTCCTTCCTTCCTTCCTTCCCTTTTGTCTTTCCTTCCTTCGCTTTCCTTCCTCCTTAGCTCCCTCACTTCCCTCCCTCTTTCTCCTGCCTTTCTTCTCTACCACCCTTTTGTCCTTCCTTCTCTCCCCCCTTTCTCCTTCCTTCCCTTTTGTCTTTCCTTCCTTCCCTACCTCCCTATCTTTCCTGCCACTTTCTCCCTCCCTCCTTCCTTCCCTTCCACCCTTTCGTCCTTCTTTTCTTCCCTTTTGTCTTTCCTTCCTTCTCTGTTTCCTTCCTCTTTCCTTCCCTTCCTCCCTCCCTCCCACCGCTTCCTCTTTCTCCTTCCCTTTCATCCTTCCTTCCTTCTCTTTCCTTCCTCCTTCCTTCCCTGCCCCTTTCTCACTCACTCCTTCCTTCCCTTCCACCTTTTGGTCCTTCCTTTCTTCCCTCTCTCCTTCCTTCCCTTTTGTCTTTCCTTCCTTCGCTCTTCCCTCCCTCCCTTCCCACTTTGTCCTACCATCCTTCCCTTCCACTCTTTCGTCCTTTCTTCCTTCCCTCTTTCTCCTTCCTTCCTTCTTGTCTTTCCTTCCTTCGCTTTCCTTCCTCCTTAGCTCCCTCACTTCCCTCCCTCTTTCTCCTGCCTTCCTTCTCTACCACCCTTTTGTCCTTCCTTCTCTCCCCCCTTTCTCCTTCCTTCCCTTTTGTCTTTCCTTCCTTCCCTCCTTCCTCCCCTCTCTCCCTCTTTCTCATTCCTTCCTTCCATCCATCCATCCTTCCATCACCCGGCAGCCAGTCCTCCTACCATGGAGTGCTAGCGTGTGGCCTTCGCAAGTTAGAAAGTTTGCCCATACCTGGTGTAAACAAACCCTTTATCCAACTACAATTTCCAGTATTGAGACATGGCATTTAAAGGGGAGTCAAACTGGGTTAATCCCACAGTGCAGATGCACCTTCAGACAGAGTATCGGAGTCTTTGTTTTTTTCCTCCCCGTTTCTATTTTGCTGCTTTTTATCGGGGTTGCTGTTGCAAATTACTTGTATTGATGAGAACTAGAAACTTCAGAGGAGGAATAAATTGCTCCCGAAACGTGGCTCTTGAAAGCCATTAATTGCGGCGTCCGATCCTCTTTGAAGGCAAATCCGTCTCTATAAAATGCGAAGCGTTATTAGTATTAGTATTATCCTTCTCGGCGCGGATCAATTGGCACTGGGGTTCAAGGCCCAGATAAACGGCTCCCGATCCAAAGGCCGATCAATATAATTTAGGCTCGAAATGCATTCGGCTTCAATGCAAAACCGATCTGAAAAAATCAGGGATGAAGTATGGATCGCCTCTATTGAACCCGCTTTCTCTTGATGCCGAGACACACCACAGGGGTCTATAAATAACAGCACCGCTATTCTTTCCAAGCAATTTTAATCTATCTATCTATCTATATAATAAAAGTCAGTGTTTGCAGGCGGTGGTGTGGTGGTGCGACGGGAGGAATATGTGTCAGCGTTTCGATTGGCTGCAACTGTGGGATTATTTGCATAAAGGGCTCTGATTGGCCAGCCTCAGAACTCCAACATTCTACGGCCCCAGACAGAGGGGATTGGTTGCCACTGAAATGGTACTTGCATAAAGGACTCCGATTGGCCAACCACATTCCAACATTCTAAAGTGACTCAGAGGGAAAAGGAAAGGCCTCAGGCAGTCAGCCACTGCGGCCCACAGCAATGACAGATCAGGACCAAACTTGGCACACAGAGGCCCAATGGCCCACTTCACAACCTGGTGTGGTTTAGGGCAAGATGGGCCACGAATGATGGGATTTGCAGTACCTTCACCTCGTTCACTTCCCAAACAACACTGTAGCCCCTATAAATCACAGGCCAGGCCCAAAATTGACAGCAAGGCTTTCTTAACTTTATTTTCCTGACTAGGCCTCAGCTCATGGGATATTGTTAGTCTTCCTCAACTTGATTTTCCTGACAGAGCAAGACCAAACTTGGCACACAGACCCCCCAAGGTGCACCCTACATCCTGGTGCAGTTTGAGGGAGGATGGATCATGGATGATGGGACTTGCAGTACTTCAATTCACTTCCTTAGAGCACTGTGGCCCACACCAATGACGGATCAGGACCCAACTTGGCACACAGAGGCCCAATGGCCCACTTTACAAACCTGCTGCGGTTTATGTCATGATGGCTCACAAATGATGAGATTTGCAGTACCTTCACCCAATTCATTCCCCACAGACCATTGCAGACCCTACAAATCACAGACCAGGCCCAAACTTGGCACACAGAGTACCCATGACCCACTCTACATCCTGGTGCAGTTTGGAGAACGGGGGACCATGGATAATGGGACTTCCAGTACCTTCCCTCACTTCCAGAGACCGCTGCAACCCTCATCCAGAGAATGATCAAGACCAAATGTGACACCCACAGCCCCCATGACCCACTCTACATCCTGGTGCTGTTTGGAGGGGGGTGGACCATGGCCAATGGGACTTGCAGTACCTTCACTAAGTTCCTGAGACCACTGCAAGCCACATAAACATCTAATAGGAACCACCTTGGCACACAATGCCTTCCTCAAATAACCCGGGCACTGCCGGGTCCCCAAGCTAGTCTAGTATATAAAGGAGGTCCCGTCATCGAACGACCGTCCTAGGCAGAGAAACCTTCCAAGGCAGAAACACCAAATTTGGCAACATAAATAGGCCTCAGGCAAGGAACATTTTTAGCAAAGAAACTCCCCCCCCCAAAACCTAGAAGGCCCCCAAAACAACGATACAAAAAACCCTACATTTCCCAGCATCCTCTGCGGCTGCCAGCAAAACCCATTGGCCAACATCAGTTACCATAGTAACGGTGGCCCAAGCCAGCCAAGGCTAGATTAGAATGCTGAGTGAATTCAGTTTAATCAGTTGGTGTTTGAGGGTTAAACTGCCAAGGCCATCTAGGAGGGAGACAAATACGGCACCAGGGACACAGGCACCACTGACAAACACATACCCCCAGAATAACACAAAAGTAATACCTACACACAACACAATACGCACATAACACAACCTTGCGTCTACTGCTCAACCCATTTGTATGCCATTCCTCCATTCCACACAGGCAGAAGCTGACCCAAAAGACAAGCCATGCCTCCCACGGACAACTCCACGTAGCGTGCTCCAGAGTTGGGAAACCACAGAACCTCTACATCAACACAGCAGACGGAAAGACAAAAAACATTGTATATCCACAAGCTCTGCAGAACGCCAGCAACACCACACTCCGACAACTCCACAGCACTTCAACATCCCACCCACCAGAACAACCCACAACGACACAGCCATGACCCCACCAAGACCATAAGTAACATCAATTCCAACCCTTACATACTCAGACTTTCTCGCATCTCCTAAATAGGGCACAGCAATGCGTGCCGGGTACAGCTAGTATTATATAAAGTAAGTCAAAATGCCTTTCAGCTGAATCAAGAATCAGTTTCTTCCTGCACAGTTTCTTCCTGGGTGGCCTTCAACTGGGCTTCAGCCTAGAAATGGGTTCGAATCCTTTCTCACCGGGACGGGTTTGCAAACAGTCCTTTCTAACTACAGTCAATGGCAACTGACACAGGTTTACAAACAGTTAAACTCATATAATGCCAAGAGGGAGAGCGTTTCTCTGGTTCTTGAACCGCAGAACATCTTCCTTCGGTGTTTCGACACGGATCTGATGATTCCTTGCATGTATGATTTATAAGGCAGAATATTAAGCCGCCGTTAAACTTTTTACCTATCAAAATCCCTTATGAATTAAAAGGGGGGGGGGGGCCACGACACACAGCAACGTATTAGGAGCGTTTAAAATAATATAGGGGTTTTTTTGCCAAGGAAATCTAGGGCAAGAGCGGCAGCTTTGGAAGGCGTTCTTTGAGAGAGATATTATAATTAAATGCTTTGTTTCAACGTTTCCATGTTCGGAGAACTTTAAAGGCTTTCCCCCTCCTTCCTTTCCCCCCTCCATTGATTACCTCTCTGCGTCGGAAAACTCCGGCGTTAAATGCCGAAAATAAGCGGGATTTGGGTGATTTGTCTGCTTTTTTTTCTCCAAACAGAAAAGGCAAAAGTGGGTTTGTATTAATCTTCAGATTGAGAAAAAGGAACGTTTAACTCCAAACCTGAGTTTAATCCTTAGGGAAAGTTATTAGAAAAAGCAGGTCCCCCCCCCTCCATCTCCTCTCCTTTGAATGGAAATCTATATATATATAAAGGAAGAGTCGTCATGGAAAGACCGTCCCAAACAGAGAAACCTTACAACGCAGAAACACCAAACTTGCCAACAGAAATAGGCCTCAAGCAAGGTATGTTTGTAGCAAAGAAACTTTCCCACCCAAAACCTAAAAGGCCCCCAAAACAATGAGTAAAAAAACAACTACATTTCCCAGCATCCTCCGGGGCTGCCAACGACTCTCCCAGCCTCTACATTCTGACAACATGATTGGCTGCCAATAAGGGCGGATTTGCATAACTCCTGTACTGGCCAGCCAACATGAACACTCCGACCCATAATAAACTGTCAGAGGAGGATAAGGCAAAGGGCCGAGACTTTCTCGCATCTCTAAATAGGGCACAGCAACGCGTGCCGGGTACAGCTAGTGCATTATAATGGCTGTTTTCAAGTATAATAGAATTACCGCAGTTTTTTGTGTTTGCCCATTTGCTCTCCTTATGAAGTTCTGTATTTTGGGGCCTACTAGTAAGATTATGGGGGCGAAAGCACCATTAGATCACAAACAGAGCTTTCAATCCTTTTAATTCGTCCTTAAATGTTTTTCCTCCTCCTCTTCCCCCTCCCCCTCTTTCCTCTTTCTCTTCCTCCTTTTCCTCTTCCTCTTCTTCCTCTTTCCTCCTCTCCCTCCTCCTCCTTGGTCTTCCTCCTTTAACTTCTCTTCGTTCTCTTCCTCCTCCCTCCTCCTCTTCTACCTTCCTCCTGTTCCCCTTCCTCCTCCCCCTTCCTCCCTTTCCTCTTCCTATTCTTCCTCTTTCCTCCTCTCCCTCTTCCTCCTTGGTCTTCCTCCATTAATTTATCTTCCTCTTCTTCCCCTTCCTCCTCCCCCTTCCTCGCTTTCCTCTTCCTCTTCTTCCTCTTTCCTCCTCTCCCTCCTTGGTCTTCCTCCATTAATTTATCTTCCTCCTCTTCCCCTTCCTCCCCCCCCTTCCTCCCTTTCCTCTTCCTATTCTTCCTCTTTCCTCCTCCCCCTCTTCCTCCTTGGTCTTCCTCCATTAATTTATCTTCCTTCTCTTCCTCCTCCCTCTTCTTCCTCTTCTTCCTCTTCTTCTACCTTCCTCCTCCCCCTTCCTCCCTTTCCTCTTTCTCTTCCTCCTCTTCCTACTCTTCCTCTTTCCTCCTCTCTCTTCCTCTTCTCCCTCCTCCTCCTTGGTCTTCCTCCTTTAATTTCTCTTCGTTCTCTTCCTCCTCCCTCCTCCTCTTCCCTTTCCCCCTTCCTCCCTTTCCTCTTTCTCTTCCTCCTTTTCCTCCTCTTCCTCTTTCCTCCTTTCTCTTCCTCCTTTCCCTCTTCCTCCTTGGTCTTCCTTTAATTTCTCTTCTTTCTCTTCCTCCTCCCTTCTCCTCTTCCTCTTCTACCTTCCTCCTCTTCCCCTTCCTCCTCCCTTTCCTCCCTTTCCTCTTTCTCTTCCTCCTTTTCCTCTTCTTATTCTTCCTCCTCTCCCTCCTCCTCCTCGGTCATCCTTTAATTTCTCTTCCGTCTCTTCCTCCTCTTCTTCTACCTTCCTCCTCTTTCTCTTCCTCCTCCTCTTCCCCTTCCCCCTTCCTCCCTTTCCTCTTTCTCTTCCTCCTTTTCCTCTTCCTATTCTTTCTCTTTCCTCCTTTCTCTCCCTCCTCCTCTCCCTCCTCCTCCTTGGTCTTCCTCCTTTAATTTCTCTTCGTTCTCTTCCTCCTCCTCCTCTTCTCTTCTTTCTCTTCTTTCTCCTTCCAAACTTCACCCCTTCCTTCTCGAGTGAGATAAACAAAAGTTTGGAGATTCAAGGTATGTCTACATTGCAGTTTAGCGCCACTTGAACTACCATGTGAGTTGTAGTTTCCCAAAGGTCTTGAGCCAGAACTAGGATCCCCATGGCAACTCAAGTGGTATCAAACCACCTCGGTTCCATAGTGTAAATGCAGCCTTAGATTGCTGGGGATATCCGAAAGTGGGCTTTTAGGGGTCCCTCCTCCATGTTTGGAGCATTGTTTGACTGTTCACAGCCACCATCAGATGTATGGCTCTTTCGATGTAGGATTGCAATTCCCATCAGCCTTACGTGAAGGAAGCTAGGATCTGGACCCTTTCGTAGAGATGGCTCTCTAGATCAGGCCTGTCCAACAGGCGGCCCACGGGCCGCACACGGCCCGCTAGCCCCTTGGACGCGGCCCCCCGACCATCCTGAAAGAAATTTTTAAAAATTTGAAAAGAAAATTTCGGGAAAAAAAATTCACAGGGGGGGGGGGCTTGCGGGCATGCGCGGCAGGGCAGGAGCGGCGAGGTGCCCTCCGCCATGTCGCTGGCTGCTGCAGCGGCCGCACCGGGAGCTGAAGGTAAGCTCCTGGTGCGGCCGCTGCAACAGCCAGCGACTCCCAGCTCCGCCTCAAAAGGAAGCCCCAAAGGCAGCAGGGAGGTGCAGTGACTCGCATGCCCGCCTGCCTCAGACTTACCTTTCCAGCGCCGGCTGAGTCCAGGGCAGCAAGGAGGCCCAGGGCCTTGCTCGCGCCCCCGCCCGCCTCAGACTTCCCTTCTTCCCTCCCACGGCCCCCACGCGCGGGACTTGGCCGGCTGCTTTCCAGCGCCAGCCGAGTCCCGCGTGGAGGCTGTGGGAGGAAGAGGCAGGTAAGTCTGAGGCGGGCCAGGTGAGCGCGCGAGACCCTGGGCCTCCTTGCTGCCCTGGCGCGCGACCCATACACTCTTGGTGCAAGCCCGAGGAAATTTGTGTCTTCCTAACCCCGTCTCTTCTACTATACAATTATCCTGGAACTACTTACCTATTACCCTTTGCATTGTTGGGGGCCTAGTCAGGAAAATCATGTTGAGGAAGCCTAACAATATCCCATGAGCTGAGGCCTAGTCAGGAAAATCAAGTTGAGGAAGCCTAACAATATCCCATGAGCTGAGGCCTAGTCAGGAAAATCAAGTTGAGGAAGCCTAACAATATCCCATGAGCTGAGGCCTAGTCAGGAAAATCATGTTGAGGAAGCCTAACAATATCCCATGAGCTGAGGCCTAGTCAGGAAAATCAAGTTGAGGAAGCCTAACAATATCCCATGAGCTGAGGCCTAGTCAGGAAAATCAAGTTGAGGAAGCCTAACAGTATCCCATGAGCTGAGGCCTAGTCAGGAAAATCATGTTGAGGAAGCCTAACAATATCCCATGAGCTGAGGCCTAGTCAGGAAAATCAAGTTGAGGAAGCCTAACAACATCCCATGAGCTGAGGCCTAGTCAGGAAAATCAAGCTGAGGAAGCCTAACAATATCCCATGAGCTGAGGCCTAGTCAGGAAAATCAAGTTAAGGAAGACTTGCTGTCAAGCTCTCCCGACCACCGCCAAGACCTGGGGTTCCAGGCTCAGCGATGAGTCCAGGATCACTCGCAGGCTGCGAACCTGTGTCTCCAGGGGGAGTATAACCCCGTCCAACACAGGCTGTAACCCTATGCCTTGTTTGGCCTTACGACTGACCAGGAGGACCTCTGTCTTGTCTGGATTCAATTTCACTTTGCTAGCTCTCATCCAGACCGATACAGCAGCCAAGCACCGGCTCAAGGTCTGGACAGCCTCCTTGGTGACAGGTGGGAAGGAGTGACAGGTTTGGACGTCATCTGCATAGAGGTGACACCGCATTCCGAAATCCCGGATAATCTCCCCCAGCGGCTTCATGTAAATGTTAAACAACATCGGGGACAATATTTAACCCTGTGGGGCTCCACAAGACAACGGTGCTTCCTCTTCCTCCTTCTTCCCTAGGCATTAGAAAATGATGTTCAAATTTGGCTCAGATCTTACCTCGAACTTGCAGTGAACTCTACTGCTATCCTTCTATTTCACCTCCCTATTTATACACTCCCTTTATTCCACCCCCCCTGCTTTGCATGTGTCCCCCGCACAGAGCAATGGGACATGCGACCCGCTGGGATTCCCCTCCGGGCGCCATTTAAATTGCAATCGGGAGCGACTTTTCTGTGCCCTTGCCAAGGAAAGTTGCCTGAGAAAAACACCACCGAAAAAAAACAAGCCATCCAGTTTTTCCCCAAAGTGCTAATATTATTGCAGAAAAGTCAGCACCGGGCTTTTCTTTTTCTCCCCTTATTGGTTCCTGACCCATATAGAGATATTTTTTTTTGCGCGTGCAATTGGAAGGGAATGGAAATGACACGCAGAGACGGTAAAGCCGAGGATTGCAATTCTCCGGTGGCCTCCCAGGTCAAGGCTAAAAGGAAACGAGTTTTTTCTTCTTCCCGGCATCAAATGCATTGTGAGAATAAATGGTGAAAGGAGGAGAAAGGGGACGTATTCTGCCTCCTTTCCAGCCTGGTTTCCCGATATGACATTCAATGTGGCATTCCGTGCAGCGTCTGTTGTGGTATCCAGTGTGGCAGCAAATACGGCAGACACTAGGGCAGTGTTTCCCAACCGCTGTGACGCGGCACAATAGTGTGCCGTGACGGACCTTTTGCTGTGCCGTGAGAAAAGCTCTCTGCCCCCCTTCCTTCTCCCCTCCTCCTGCCGAACTGCTGCTTGGGGGAGGAGGAGGAGGAAGGGCCGGGCGGCTGCGAAGAAAAAGAAGAACGGGCTGGGGCACCGCCTCCTTCGGCCGTTTCCCCAGCCAGCCTCCAATCCGCCATGACTCCGCCCTCGGTCGCTGAAGCCTCACGGAGGAGGAGTCCCGCCCACTGAAGCCCATCCACCGCTCATGCTCCTCCTCCGCACGGCTTCAGCGAGCGAGGGGCGGGAGTCATGGTGGAGAGCGGTGCCGGGGACGGGGGGCCATGACTCTGGCCCCTCGCTCGCACTGCCCCCTCAAGGCTGGAGAAGCTGTGGGAGAGCTGAAGCTGGGGAGGGGTGGGGCATGGTGCGGCCTGTCTCCTCCCCTCCCCTGGCTTCAGCTCTCCCACAGCTTCTCCAGCTTGAGGGGACAGTGCCAAGCCAGCGGTGGCAGAGCCAGTACAATGCTGGCTTGGCACTGCCCCCTCAAGGCTGGAGAAGCTGTGGGAGAGCTGAAGCCGGGGAGGGGGCGGGGCATGGTGTGGCCTGGCTCCGCCCCCTCCCCCTGGCTTCAGCACTCCCAGCAGCTTCTCCAGCCTTGAGGGGTCAATGCCAAGCCAGCGGTGGCAGAGCCAGCACAATGCTGGCTTGGCACTGTCCCCTCAAGACTGGAGAAGCTGTGGGAGAGCTGAAGCCGGGGGAGGGGGCGGGGCATGGTGCGGCCTGGCTCCGCCCCCTCCCTGGCTTCAGCTCTCCCACAGCTTCTCCAGCCTTGAGGGGACAGTGCCAAGCCAGCGGTGGCAGAGCCAGCACAATGCTGGCTTCGCACTGCCCCCTCAAGGCTGGAGAAGCTGTGGAAGAGCTGAAGCCGGGGGAGGGGGCGGGGCATGGCACGGCATGGCTCCTCCCCCAGCTTTGGCACTCCCAGCAGCTGCTCCCAGCAGGCCACCATCCCCCAGCTGTTCTTTACTGTGTTAGAGTGTCATTTTGTGTCATTTTGGTTGGTGGTGTGCCCTGGATTTTTTTATGTTAAAAGTGTGCCGCGGCTCAAAAAAGGTTGGGAAACACTGCACTAGGGCATCCAATAGGGCAGTGTTTCTCAACCAGTGTGCCGTGGCACACTAGTGTGCCGTGACGGACCTCCTGCTGTGCCGCAAGAAAAAGCTCTCTGCCCCCTTCCTTCCCCCTCCTCCTGCCGAACTCCTGCTGCTTGGGGAAGAGGAGGAAGGGCTGGGTGGTGGCAAAGAAAAAAAAAAAAGGGACCAGGGCGCCGCCTCCTTCAGCCAGATTTCCAGCCAGCCTCAATCCGCCATGACTATCGCCCTGGCTCGCTGAAGCCGCGTGGAGGAGCCCGCCCACTGAAGCCCATCCACCACTCATGCTCCTCCGTGGGAGAGCTGAAGCTGGGGGGAGGGGGTGGGGCATGGTGCGGCCTGGCTCCGCCCCCTCCCCCGGCTTTGGCACTCCCAGCAGCTGCTCCAGCCTTGAGGGGACAGTGCGAAGCCACCATTGTCCTGGCTCTGGCACCGCTGGCTTGGCACTGCCCCCTCAAAGCTGGAGCAGCTGCTGGGAGAGGTGAAGACAGGGGAGGGGCGGGGCATGGCACGGGGCATGGCACGGCCTGGCTCCACCCCTCCCTGGCTTTGGCACTCCCAGCAGCTGCTCCCAGCAGGCCACCATCCCCCAGCCGTTCTTTACTGTTTTAGAGTGTAATTTTGTGTCATTTTGGTTGGTGGTGTGCCCCCGGATTTTTTTAATGTTAAAAGTGTGCCGCGGCTCAAAAAAGGTTGGGAAACACTGCACTAGGGCATCCAATAGGGCATTGAGTGCAGCAAATACGGCTTCTTACGTGGCAAGCAATAAAGCATCCATCATGACATCTAGTGCATCCAATGCAGCATCCTAAATATGGTATGCAATATGAGAGCCAATAGGACACCCAGTGAGTCCAATGTGGCTTTCCATGTGGCAGCCATTATGGCATCTAACAAACAAACAAATCTTTATTACAGTCATAGATCAGCATAAGGAGAGTGGAGCACAGTCTCATAAAGGCATTATACATTCGAATAATTCGAATCTAGGCGAGAAGCTAGAATGGTAAGAACACTTTTCCTCTGGGTGGATCTTTGTTGTGGGTCTTGAGGCTTGTTCTTGGTATCGCGGCTCTTCTGTTGTCTGTGGTGGAGTCTCCATTGGCCTGCAGAGCCCAATTTAAAAAGGGCTTAAAAGAGGCGATGGTTTCTCCATTGCTGAAGAAACCGGGTTTAGATCCAGTGGTCCCTTCCAACTACCGCCCAGTGTCGAATTTGCCGTACCTGGGCAAGGTGGTTGAGAGGGCAGCACTTTCCTAGATGACACAGCTTGGCTAGACCCCTTCCAGTCCGGCTTCCATTCGGGGCATGGGACGGAGACGGTGTTGGTCTCCATCACGGATCAGCTGCGTTGCCACTTGGATCAAGGCGGATCGGCACTGCTTGTGTTATTGGACCTCACAGCAGCATTTGATACAGTCGATTACGATCTTTTGACTCACCGCCTTGCCGGAGCCGGGGTGAGGGGGACAGCTTTGTCTTGGCTGTCGTCCTTCCTCCGGAACCGGACACAGTGAGTGAGGAGGGGCGAGGGGGTCTCCAAGGGCTCCCCCCTAATTTGTGGGGTCCCTCAGGGGGCCATCCTCTCCCCTCTATTATTTAACACAGTGTTTCCCAACCTTTTTTGAGCCGCGGCACACTTTTTACATTTGCAAAATCCTGGGGCACACCACCAACCAAAATGACACAAAATGACACTCTAACACAGTCATACATATAGTTAATATGTTTTTAAATGTATTTATACAGTCAGTGTGAAACCTGGGCTTGTTTCGATGAACACAACATAGATATCCATGGAATCCACTTCTACCACAGTATTTACCCCTTGGATTACCAAGGGAATGGCAGAAAGACACAAACTTCCCACACAGAACTCCCATAACCAAGAGAAAATGCTATAAGAGTTTGATGGGCATTGACCTTGAGTTTTGGAGTTGTAGTTCACCTATATCCAGAGAGCATTGTGGACTCAATGTTGGATCAGGTTCAAACTTGGCATGAATACTCAATATGCCCAAATGTGAACACAGATGGAGTTTGGGGAAAATAGACCTTGACATTTGGGAGTTACAGTTTCTGGAGGGGGGGGCCTCGAAAGACCAGCAGTCTCCCTCTCACTTAGGTTGCCCCCTCCCTCCCCGCCAGGCTTGAATTGGGGTTGTGGGCAACAGGAACCTCACTCACCACCACCTCAGGGGTCAGCGAGGCGGCCCGGGTGGGCATCTCGGGGCTGGCGAAGCAGGAAGGAAGGCGGCGGCAGGCAGGAAGCCAGAGGGAGGCCGAGAGCGGTTTCTCAAGGCACTGGGAGGAGGCAGGGGCAGGGGCGGTGCTGGACTGAACCATCCGGCATTAGGATCCTCACAGGGAGGCAAGAGGAGGTCTCTACTTGGGGAAAGGGAGGCGGGCCTTCGCAATGCATGGAGAGGGAGAGACCAAGTAGACAACGGGTGGACAACAAGTAGACAACACTGGTTGGGAAACACTGATTTAACATATATATGTGACCACTTGCCCAGCTGGTGCGCAGCTTTGGGCTGGAGTGTCACCAGTACGCTGATGACACTCAGCTCATTCTGAGGATGGAAGGCTGGCCCGACTCTGTACCCGATCATTTCCATCTTTGCCTTGAAGCCGATACTGGATGGCTGCGAGCCAGTAGGTTGAGGGTGAATCCAGCGAAGATGGAGATCCTTTGGCTGGGTCGCCCGGGCGGTGAGGAACTTGAGCTTCCAACCCTGGACGGCGTTATGCCCGTCGTCATCAGTAAAGAGCCTTGGAGTCCACTTGGACACTCGGCTTTCTAAGGAGATTCATGTCTCCATGGTTAGCCGAGTTGCGTTTTTCCATCTTCGCCAGGCTTGGAAGCTGGCCCCCTACCTGTCCCGTCGCAACTTGGCCTCAGTGATCCAAGCGACGGTCATCTCAAGGTTAGACTATTGTAACGCTCTTTACGTTTTCCTACCTCTGTCGGAAACTCAAGCTGGTGCAGAATGCGGTAGCTCGCTTGCTTGCAGGTGTGCCTGCATGCCACCACATTACACCTTCGGGAGCTGCACTGCTGCCTGTTGAATTCCGGATCACATTCAAAGTGTTAGTTCTGACTTTCAAGGCCTTGAATGGTCTGGGGCCAGTGTACTTGAGGGACCGCCTCAGCCCATACTGTCCCATGAGATCACTGAGATCAGAAGTTCAGGATCTTCTCTCTGTCCCGAGCGTTAAAGCCTTTCGCCTGACTTCGACGACGAGGAGGGCATTTTCTATTATTGCCCCCACACTTTGGAACTCCTTGCCACCAGAGATTAGATCACTCCGTGACCTCATGGCGTTTCGGAAAGCCTGTAAGACCTGGCTGTTCCAGCAGGCCTTTGTAACCTGAGCTAGTCTAGTAGTATATGTCATTTTTAATGTTATATATTGCTGTTTTTTAATTGTTTTAACTGTATTGTGTGGTGTGATTCTTTCGATTTGTGAGCCGCCCCGAGCCAAGAAATTCAAATAAATAAATAAATAATAAATGTAGGTGGTTCAGTTCACCTTGGAGGAGGTAGGGTTCGCAGATCCTTTTTGCACACTCTGCCAGGGCTTTAATTATGCTTCTTTTTTCCCCTTTTTTTTTACTTGGGTGATGGTTGAAGTTGCGCCTCATCTCTTTTCCCGGTGCTTGAACTCTCAGGTGGTCAACCCTCTCTGTATGAATGGGACGTGGTCCAGAAAAAGAGTATGTTTTGGGTCGCCGGAAAATATTTGCAACTTGCTTTGTATTAAGTCAGGGGTCGGGAACCTTTTTGACTCAGAGAGCCATAAAAGCAAAATATTTGGTAGTTTATTTCACTGAGAGCCATATAATATATCTGTATACCTTAATAAAGCGGAATGTTTGTATGTATGTATGTGTGCGGAGGGCGGAAGGGCGGATATGTGGCAGCTATTTGCATAAAGTCCTTTGATTGGCCAGCCTCTCCAAAATTCTAAGGCACCAGACAGAGGGCATTGGTTGCCACTGATTAGCCACCTTCCCAGAATCCAGGCCTCTACATTCAAACAACAGGATTTCTTCCCACTGAGGGGAAAAAAATGCACCATCAACATTCCCTCCCCACTTGGCTCTGTGAAAACAAAATGGATTCCTGTTTTCTCCTCCCCCTCAGCTTTTGGAAAACGGCTGCCTGCCATTCCGCCTTTTAAAGTTACCAATTACCAGCAGAGCAGGCCAGAACATTACAGGCCCCAAAAGAGAGTTTAGGGCAGGATGGCCCACGAATGATGGGATTTGCACTACCTTCACCCAATTCACTTCCCAGAAAACACTGTAGCCCCTACAAATCACAAACCAGGCCCAAAATTTACAGTAAGGCTTCATTAACTAGATTTTCCTGACTAGGCCTCAGTTAATGGGACATTGTGTATGGCCTGAATTCACAGAAACCAACCTTGGCACACAGAGCCCCTATGACCCATGATTCATTCTACTGCAGTTTGGAGTATAAAGTACCATGGATCATGGGACTTGAAGTACCATCATGGGTTATGGGATTTGTAGTACTTTCAAAACCTTCATTCCCCATAGACCAAGGCGGCCCTGAACACAGACCGATAAAGACCAACCTTGGCACACAGTGCCCCCATGACCCACACTCCATCCTACTGCAGTTTAGAGGAGGGTGGACCATGAAGGATGGGATTTCAAGTGCCTCCATTCACTTCCCAAGCCCGGTGCGACCCTCATCCAGTGCATAATCATGACCACACTTGGCACAAAAAGCTCCCATGACCCAATGGATGTCCTGATGCAGTTCGGAGGGCGGACCACGGATGATGGGACTTGAAGTACCTCCACTCATTTCACCAGACCGTTGCCAACCTCATCCAAACACTGATCAAGACCAAACTTGGCACACAGAGCCCCCATGACCCACTCTACATCCTGGTGCTGTTTGGAGGGGGATGGACCATGGCCAATGGGATTTGCAGTACCTTCACTAAGTTCCTGAGACCACTGCAAGCCACATACACATCTAATAGGAGCCAACCTTGGCACACAATGCCTTCCTCAAATAACCTGGGCACCGCCGGGTCCTCAGCTAGTATAATATATTTTAAGACTGAATTCAACTAAATGCGAGTATATACATCCATACTATGAGGAAAGGATTCCCCCGGCAGAATGACGGGACACTTCAGACCTGGCTCTGCAAAAGGCATGCTCAGGACTCTGGGAAGGAAGAGAAGATGGAAGGAAGGAAGGGGGAAAGAAAGAAAGAAAGAGGAAATAAAGGAGGGAGGGGGAGAGGAAAAAAGAAAAGAATGAACTATGGAAAGGAAGAAAAAAATCAGGAGAGAGACAAGGAGGGGAAAAGAAGGAAATGGGAAGGGTGGAAAGGAAAGGGTGGGGAAAAGAAAGGAAAGGGAGTGAGGAAAAAGTAAAATAATGGAGAAAACGAAGGAGAGAAGGAGAAGGAAAGGGTGAAGGGGAGGAAGGAAGGAAGAGGAAGGAAGGAAGAGGGAGATTGAAAGAAGGAAGGGGAGAGAGGGAGGGAAAAGGAAGGAGAGAAGGAGAAGGAAAGGGGAGAAGGAAGGAAGAGGGAGATTGAAAGAAGGAAGGGCAGAGAGGGAGGGAAAAGGAAGGGGAGAAGGAAAGGGTGAAGGTGAGGAAGTAAGGAAGAGGGAGATTGAAAGAAGGAAGGGGAGAGAGGGAGGGAAAACGAAGGAGAGAAGGAGAAGGAAAGGGTGAAGGGGAGGAAGGAAGGAAGAGGGAGATTGAAAGAAGGAAGGGGAGAGAGGGAGGGAAAAGGAAGGAGAGAAGGAGAAGGAAAGGGTGAAGGGGAGAAAGGAAGGAAGAGGGAGATTGAAAGAAGGAAGGGGAGAGGGAGGGAAAACGAAGGAGAGAAGGAGAAGGAAAGGGTGAAGGGGAGAAAGGAAGGAAGAGGAAGGAAGGAAGAGGGAGATTGAAAGAAGGAAGGGGAGAGAGGGAGGGAAAAGGAAGGAGAGAAGGAGAAGGAAAGGGTGAAGGGGAGAAACGAAGGAAGAGGAAGGAAGAGGGAGATTGAAAGAAGGAAGGGGAGAGAGGGAGGGAAAAGGAAGGAGAGAAGGAGAAGGAAAGGGTGAAGGGGAGAAAGGAAGGAAGAGGGAGAATGGAGGAAAGAAGAAGGGGGGGAAAACGAGGGAGGAAAAGGAAGGAGAGAAGTAGAAGGAAAGGGTGAAGGGAAGGAAGGAAGGAAGGAAGAGGGAGATTGAAAGAAGGAAGGGGAGAGAGGGAGGGAAAAGGAAGGAGAGAAGGAGAAGGAAAGGGTGAAGGGGAGAAAGGAAGGAAGAGGGAGAATGGAGGAAAGACGGAAGGGGGAGAGGGAGGAAAAAGGAAAGAGAAGGAGAAGGAAAGTGAAGGGGAGAAAGAAAAGGAAGGAAGAGGAAGGAAGGAAGAGGGAGAATGGAGCAAAGAAGGAGGGGGAGAGAGGAAGGGAAAAGGAAGGAGAGAAGTAGAAGGAAAGGGTGGAGGGAGGGGGGGGGAGGGGAAGGATGGAGGATAATGGAGAATGTGGAAGGAAGAGGGAGAATGGACTCCTCCCCGCTGCATGTTGGAAAACCGAGGCCTGGAAAGGAAGGCTGAAGGAAGGAGGAGCCAATGATGCAATCCTCCCGCTGCATGAAAACCGAGCCACATCTGGCCAGATGCAATCATGAAAAGAGCCATAGGTTCCTGGCCCCTGCATTAAGGGAATCCTGCCTTGTGGCATCCCTTTCTTCCCTTCCTTTTCAATGCTCTCCCCTTCAATAAAACGTTACGTGGCGCGCAGAACCCAATTGCTCCGCTTGCTTCTTCTCCGGAGGCCGGTTCTACCCGACTGAGACTGAAAATGAGCTGCAACCAGAGCTGCTGCCAGCAGAGAAATCATCTTTTGTCACGGAGGTTATGCATTTTTTTGGGGTAATCAATACACTGAAACGGAGGCAGGTAAAAACAAGAGGAGAGGGGACCTTGCGTATTGGCCAGCTAATCTCTTTGCCGTAATTTCTTATAGAAATATCCCAATGATTCAGTAATGGAGGAGTTCAGTCGCGTCTTCTGTTCATCTGTTTACGGCCTGAAGGAGAGGACGTGGACATCTTCTATATCGGTGTTTTTCAACGTTTTTTGAGCCATGGCACATATTTTACATTTACAAAATCCTGTGGCATATTGAACTCTCATTACCAACAGAAAGTACTGAAAGGGTTTGCTTGGGAATTGACCTTGAGTTTGGAAATTGTAGTTCACCTACACCCAGAGAGGACTGTGGACTCAGACAATGTTATGTTGTTGTTTGTTTTCTATCCAGAATCACAATGTTGGAAGGAGGCTCACCACTTTAAGGTCCCTCAAACAGGCATGGGAAAACTTCGGCCCTCTGGGTGCTTTGGACTCCAACTCCCACCATTCCTAACAGCCTGAGGCCCTTTCCTGCTTAAGTGGCTGAGGGGGGAAAAGGAAAAGGGTCGATAAACACAACATAGATATCCTGGCAGGAATGGCAGAGAAACACACACAAAGGTTTTGCTCAATTTATAGTTAACACACAATCAAAGAGCATCCTGAACTCTTGCAACAATGGAATTGAACCAAACTTGGCATATTGAACTCTCATTACCAACAGAAAGTACTGAAAGGGTTTGCTTGGAAAAATAGGCCTTGACATTTGGGAGCTCTAATTGCTGGGATTTATAGTTAACACACAATCAAAGAGCATCCTGAACTCTTGCAACAATGGAATTGAACCAAACTTGGCATATTGAACTCTCATTACCAACAGAAAGTACTGAAAGGGTTTGCTTGGGAAAATAGGCCTTGACATTTGGGAGCTCTAATTGCTGGGATTTATAGTTAACACACAATCAAAGAGCATCCTCAACTCTTGCAACAATGGAATTGAACCAAACTTGGCATATTGAACTCTCATTACCAACAGAAAAGTACTGAAAGGGTTTGCTTGGGAAAATAGGCCTTGACATTTGGGAGCTCTAATTGCTGGGATTTATAGTTAACACACAATCAAAGAGCATCCTCAACTCTTGCAACAATGGAATTGAACCAAACTTGGCATATTGAACTCTCATTACCAACAGAAAGTACTGAAAGGGTTTGCTTGGGAAAATAGGCCTTGACATTTGGGAGCTCTAATTGCTGGGATTTATAGTTAACACACAATCAAAGAGCATCCTGAACCCTTGCAACAATGGAATTGAACCAAACTTGGCATATTGAACTCTCATTACCAACAGAAAGTACTGAAAGGGTTTGCTTGGGAATTGACCTTGAGTTTGGAAGTTGTAGTTCACCTACACCCAGAGAGCACTGTGGACTCAAACAATGTTATCTTATGTTGTTTGTTTTCTGTGTTCGGCAGGAGGGGGAAGAAAGGGCATTGGAGGTTCCAATTTCCCACGGCACACCTGATGATCGCTCACGGCACACTAGTGTGCCATGGCACACTGGTTGGGAAACACTTCTATATCAGTGTTTTTCAATGTTTTTTGAGCCACGGCACATTTTTTACATTTACAAAATCCTGGGGCACACCACCATCCAAAATGACACAAAATGACACTCTAACACAGTCATACATATAGTTAATATGTTTTTAAATGTATTTATACACTCGGTGTGAAACCTGGGCCTGTTTCGATGAACACAACATGGATATCCTGGCAGGAATGGCAGAAAGACACACACGAAGGTCTTTCTCAATTTATAGTTAACACACAATCAAAGAGCATCCTGAACCCTTGCAACAATGGAATTGAACCAAACTTGGCATATTGAACTCTCGTTACCAACAGAAAGTACTGAAAGGGTTTGCTTGGGAATTGACCTTGAGTTTGGAAGTTGTAGTTCACCTACAACCAGAGAGCACTGTGGACTGAAAAGAATGATGGATCTGGATCACACTTGAAATGAATACTCAAAATGCCCAAATATGAACGCTGATGGAGTTCAAGGGAAATAGACCTTGCCATTTGGGAGTTGTAGTTGCTGGGATTTATAGTTCCCCTACAATCAAAGAGCATTCTGAACCCCACCAATGATAGAACTGGGCCAAACTTCCCACACAGAACCCCCAGGTGGCTCCCTTCCTGAATGGCTCTCTCCCTCTTCCACACCAGAAGGGAAGGCACTCACTCGGTCTGCGGTTGCCTGCCTGCCTTCCTTCTTTCCTGCGGTTCGAAAGAAGAAGCCGGTGGGCCTGCGCTCCTCACTTCCGCTTCCGTTCCCTGCCCTCCCTCGATTGGAGGCTGGCTGGGGAAACGGCCGAAGGAGGCGGCGCCCCAGACCCTTCTTTGCCGCCACCCGGCCCTTCCTCCTCCTCCCCCCCCCAAGCAGCAGAGGCAGGAGTTCGGCAATAGGGGGAAGAGAGGGGGGGAAGAGAGGTTTTCCCGCGGCACACCAGGTGATCGCTCAGAGCACACTAGTGTGCCACGGAACAGTGGTTGGGAAATACTGTTCTATATCAATAAAAATGTAAACATCCGTTTGTGAATGACCTCAAGTCTCCCAAAATACTTCACGGATTGCTGCGAAATTTGGACACAACGTAGCATTTGAACAGGCAAATGTTTTTATGTATTCACATGTTGTGTTCATATAGATGTCACACCTGTGACAGGTAAAAACATCAATGGCATCAGAAACAGCACCATCTGCTGGACATCCAAGCAACACATTACGACGTGTCACTAGGAATCTGTGGCCGGGTCGCTGCTCACCAAGCCTGAGCTTGGAGAAGAAGAGCAGGAAAAGGGCAGTGGGGCAAGTAGGGAAATCCAGGCCGGGGAGAGGAGCGGGGCATGGGCCCCAGGGAGGGAGGGAACGAGGCAGGCAAGGAGGAAGGCCCCCCGTAGCATCACACCCTGCCTGGCCTTGCCTGGCACCACCTCACACCCATGCCTCCAGAAAGACTGGAGGCTCAGAAGGAAGGAAGGATTGAATGGTAGGAAGGGAGAAATAGATAGGAGGGGAGGAAAGGAAAGGGTTTGCCCCCAAACACACCGATCATGACTATATAGACTAGTATCATTGCTATCATTATCATTATTATATACTTCAGAATTATTGTGTGGATTATATAGGCCAGTAGTATTATTATATATACAACAGGGGTGCCCACACTTTTACAGCATGTGAGCTACTTATGATAAAACCAAGTCAGAAAGATCTACCTACCTCCTCAAGGCTGGGGAGGGGAGGGGGGGGGGCCGGGCTTGGCGCGGCCTGGCTCCGCCCCCCTCTGGCTTCAGCTCTTCCAGCAGCTTCTCCAGGCTTGAGGATGGTAGTGCCAAGCCAGTGGTGGCATAGCTAGCACAAGGCTGGCTCGGCACTGCCATCCCCAAGCCTGGAGAAGCTGCAGGTAGAACGGAAACCAGAGGGGGGCGGAGCCAGGCTGTGCCAAGCCCCGCCCCCTCCCAAAGGACTAGGCTGCGGGCCGTTTCGCCTTTTTCCAAGACTTCCTCAGGGCCAGCGTTTCAAGAAATCGTGTTGCCCTACTGTGCCTTTAAAAACCTCCCCAGATTTGTTTTTCCTTTACCATTTCCATCGGATGGGATGGTCCGTCCTCCGTGTCTATAGAAACCATATGCATGGTAGATATACTCTGTAGCTCTTTTACACCATTTTATATAGGTTGTGTATTGTACTGATCTTGTGTATTGTTAATTTAAGATTGTATACTACTGAGGACTACATGATTTCTTGAAACTGGCCCTGAGGAAGTCTCGTAAAGAAAGAGGCGAAACGGCCCGCAGCTGGCTTCGGAGAGAGCTCCAGCCATAGGCAGCCTCCCTGGCGGAACGCCTCGCAGCGTCTCCCATTTGGGAGCTTTGTTTACCTTCACGCGGTTCTCCTGTATCCATTATACCTGGGATTTACAATACCTCTACTTGATTTCATTGAGTATATACCATCTTGCCGAACTTGGGACCGTGTTATTTTGTTTCACCACCAACCATATTGCCCTCGGACTACCTCCGTTCCCGCCTGGATTTACACCCGTGAATTGCACCTAAACAGGTACTGATTATCTGGGCTGGATCTGTAGCGTTTTTTCCCCTGGACTGGTGACTCTGAAAACTATTTGAGACAAACGCAAAGCTCATTGTCTCAACGAATTTATATATTAATCCTAGTCCTTTGGGATATTATTGTGCTGAACTCCATGTGTTGAACTCAATGTGTAGAACTTGGAATTGATACTTAATGTGTAGAACTAATAATTGTGTTGTTCATAATATATAATATTTTTGATACCATAATAGTCTATCACATTCTATTTGTAACCTTTTGGTTTGTAGTACTAGTGTTGTGGTACAGAGACGGCAGTGGCTGAGTCCAGGAGTTAAAAGATAACAAAAGTTTATTTAAACATCAAATGGGTGTTGGAATAACAAAAAATAGCCTATCTTCGACTGTACAAAAACCCCAATAATCCCAGGAAACCCCAAAACCAAAAATGCTGAGAAGAAAAGAACTCAAAAACAAACAGCAGACGTCCTTCTGCGGCGTTCAGTCAAAGGGATGTCCATAAGGCGTAGTCTAACATCCATCCAAGGATCATAGGACAGGAGACAAACATACAGGAAAGGAGGAGACTTTCCAGAGTCGACAGGAGTATACAGAAAACACATAATTCACAGCCCCCACAAAACACAGTATCTTCCTCCCTCCATGTAATACTATACCAAACACTCTGTAGCAGGAAACTCACAGCAGTCACAGTGAAGGTCAAGAGGTACACGGCAGCAGCTAAACACAAAAAGGAGACATGAATCCCAACCCCCCCACCGTTTCCCAATATCAGCGAGAGCTGCTATGGCAGCTCTCCCAAGGAACAAAATGGATAAAGAACCCAATAACTCACGAGTAATCTGGAAACCAGGAACCAGAACACAGGAACACAGGATACACGAACCAGAATAGCAAGTCCTTGACCACCGTGAGGGTCAAGCCAAATACTCACTTCTTATATAGCACTATCAATCAGAGTCATCAGAGAACCCGCCCTGCTCCAAAGCAGCAGCATTCCCATTCCCTGCAGCTGTTGTACCATGTCCAAATCTCCAAGCCAGCCACAGCTCTTCTTGACTTAAAGGGCCCCACTCAGTTTCTGAATGAGAAGATGGCCAGTCCTGATCCATCTGAAACCCCAGAAATGTACTGTCCCCCGAGTCCGCATTGCATACATCTCTCACTTCCTGCACCAATGCTGAATCTAGATCTGTATCACTTTCTTCTGACTGTAATTCTGCATTCCCTGGAAACCCTTCAAATGTATCAGACTCAGAAGGATCCCTAAGTAGATGCTGAATCTTTCTCCTCTGTTCTCTGTCTGAGTCAAGGCTTGAGGCACTAGCCACTCTCTTTACCCCAGCTGTAGGAGCCTGATCATCCAGAACCGCGCCCCAAACTGAGCTACTGCTTGATGTTACTGCCTCAGCACCTTCCTCCATGCTACTACCTGTAGTAACTGGAGGCTCATTTACAACAACTACCGTGTTTCCCCGAAAGTAAGACAGCGTCTTTCTTTCCCCCCTGAAAAGTCACACTACGCCTTACTTTCGGGGTACGGCTTACATTGGCGGTAAGTCGTACCCCGGCCGCCGCGTCACTCGGTCCCGCCTCCTCCGCCGCCGCCGCCCTCCCTGCGGCCGCCTCTTCTCGGATCGGAAGAGAGGCGGCTGAGGAGAGCCCTCTGCCGCCTCTCTTCCGTTCCCCGAAGAGGAGGCCGCAGGGAGGGCGGCGGAGGAGGAGGAGGCGGGACCGAGTGACGCGGCGGCCGGGGGTACGGCTTACTTTCGAGTACGGCTTATATTAGCCGACCCTTCTGACACCCCGATCGTCTTACAATCGGGTGTGTCTTACTATCGGGAAACACGGTAGTGTTGCACGGTGTTGCCCCCTGTCCGTACTAGGTCATCTTATAAGCCCAGCCATCTAATACGCCGGAAAATACGGTACATATAATAGAAACCAGCTCTTTCTCTTGTCTTTCTTTTCCATGTAAGTAGACTGGGCCACAGCAACACGTGGCCGGGAACAGCTAGTTTATCCCTAAGATAGAGGGGATGATGGGTTTGGAGCGCAAAGGAGCCCTGTCTTTTCCCTTCCTGGGGACATCGGAGGCCGCAAACCCGAAACATTTGGCCTCGAGGCCTCCTTTGTTTCCTTGTCTTCCTCCTCCTCTGTGATTTTTCATCGTAAGCTGCTATTGACAGCCAAACATGCCATGCTAATTCAGCCTTCTTTAAAAATAGCTCCGCTTCTGGAGTCGATGCCAAGGCAGCTCAGTCGATTCCAATTTAATTAAAAGGCGCCTGATCAAAGGATAACGCAGCCAAGACCCAATGACGGACGGACGGACGGACAGGTTGGCTCCAGTCAATGGGCAACGACGGGGAGGACTTGAATCTAGGTCCCAACGAAAGACGGCTAGGTCCAAACATTCCTTGCCGAGCCACTGCTCCGGACCCATTTTGGACAGCGGTGTCCCCAAGCAAAGCCCCGGGACATCTCTGGGAGTTTTGAGACAGGAGAATGAATGGTTCTCTTATCGCCTTGGTTGCCATGGCTTCTTCTCGAAAGCTTCTTTCCTTTCCCCCTTCGCTGGATATTTCTGCTTGCTATAATTAAGTTATTGCCTCTTTTTGACTGTTTTGCGAGGAGCAGCATATGGCAAGAACAGCCAGCCCCGGATTGTTTAGCCAATAGACGGGAGAAGCGGGGCGGGGAAGGAAAGGAAGCCCTCGCACCAAAAATAGGTTTGGAAGGAAAGAAAATACCATCCGCATGCTGTCCTTTCAGAGCAAGAGCTAGTCAGATTTCTGCTTCCCAATGGAGAGGTCTGTTGCACCCCAGGCCTGGAAGCACCTGTGACCACGGCACCACACAAGAGTCCATGAATATAAGCAAGCTGTTTGGTGTGAAAACATACTTAAAAGCATATAAATAATCTATGTATATAATAAAAGTCAGTGTTTGCGGCGGGAGGTGCGGAGGAATGTGTGGCAGCTTTCTGATTGGTTCCCACTGTGGGATTATTCGCATAAAGGACTCTGATTGGCCAGCCTCAGAACTCCCAACACTCTAAGGCACAAGTCAGAGGGAATTGGTTGCCACTGATGGAGAATTTGCATAAAGGACTCTGATTGGCCAACAAAAGTGAATGCGTGCGTGCAGGGCATATCGCCTCTGATTGGCAAGAGAGAGGGGGAAAGAAAGGGCCTGACTGATTTAACAGGGCCTCAGTTACTACATAAAGGGCCTGACGGAAATGACAGTGAGGCTTCCTCATCCACTGACTGATCAAGAGCAAACTTGGGACACAGAGCCCCCATGACTCATTCTACATCCTGGTGCAGTATCGAGGTGGATGGACCACAGATGATGGGACTTGAAGTACCTCCACTCACTTTCCAAGACTGCTGTGATCCTCATCCAATAACTCATCAAGACCAAATTTGGCACACAGAACCCCCATGACCCACTCTACATCTGGTGCAATTTGGAAGAGGATGGACCATGGATTTTGGGCCTTGAAGTACCTTCACTCACTTTTTGGGACCACTGCAAGCCACATAAACAACTGATAAGGACCAACCTTGGTACACAATGCCTTTCTCAAATAACCCGGGCAGGGCCCGGTCCCCAAGCTAGTTAGTGTATATAATAAAAGTCAGTGTTTGCGGGCGGAGGTGCGGAGGAATATGTGGCAGCGTTTTGATTGGTTGCCACTGTGGGATTATTTGCATAAAGGACTCTGATTGGCCAGCCTCAGAACTCCAACACTCTAAGGCACCAGAGAGAGGGGATTGGTTGCCACTGAGGGAGTATTTGCAAAACCAGCTCTGATTGGCCAGCTTCTAGATTCCAACATTCTAAGGTGATGCAGAGGAGAAAGGAAAGGCCTCTGGCAGTCAGCCACTGCGGCCCACAGCAATGATCAGGACCAAACGTGGCAAACAAGGGACTAATGGCCCACTTCACAACCTGGTGTGGTTTAGGGCAGGATGGGCCACGAATGATGGAATTTGCAGTACCTTCACCTGATTCACTTCCAAAACAACACTGTAGCTCCTATAAATCACAGACCAGGCCCAAAATTGACAGCAAGGCTTCCTTAACTTGACTTTCCTGACTAGGCCCCCAATAATGACAGAACAAGACCAAACTGGGCACACAGACCCCCCAAGATGCACCCTACATCCTGGTGCAGTTTGAGGGAGGATGGACCATGGATGATGGGACTTGCAGTACTTTAATTCACTTCCTTAGAGCACTGTGGCCCACACCAATGACGAATCAGGACCAAATTTGGCACACAGAGGCCTAACGGCCCACTTTACAAACCTGCTGTGGTTTACGGCAGGATGGCTCACAAATGATGGGATTTGCAGTACCTTCACCCAATTCACTTCCCACAGAACATTGCAGCCCCTACAAATTGGAGACCAGGCCCAAACTTGGCACACAGAGTACCCATGCCCCACTCTACATCCTGGTGCAGTTTTGAGTGGGATGGAGCACGGATTATGGGATTTGAGGTACCTTTACTCACTTTCTGAGACCGCTGCGACCCTCATCCAATGACTGATCAAGACCACACTTGGCACACAGAGCCCCCTACATCCTGGTGCAGTTTGGAGAAGGATGGACCATGGATGATGGGACTCGCAGTAAGCTCACTAACTTTCAGAGACTGGAAGTCAACCTGAAGAAAACGGAAGTCCTCTACCAGCCCGCTTCACAGGAAGAACACCATCACCATAGGTACATCTGTGCTTAAGTCCGTTCAGCGGTTCACCTACCTGGGAAGCATCATCTCTTCAGACACCAAGATTGACAAAGAGATAGATCACAGATTAGCAAAGTCATATCGTGCATTCGGAAGGCTTCACAAAAGGGTCTGGAGCAACAAGCACCTGAGAGAAAGCACCAAAATGAGTGTGTACAGAGCTATTGTACTGTCAATTCTCCTATATGGGTCTGAAACATGGGTGACCTATCGCCAACACCTACGACTCCTAGAACGCTTTCATCAGCGCTGTCTTCGCACAATCCTAAATATACACTGGACCGACTATGAGACGAACGTTGCTGTCCTTGAGCAAGCAGGGATCACCAGCATTGAGGCCATGCTATTGAGAACACAGCTGCGCTGGACAGGGCACATCTCTAGGATGGAGGACCACCGCCTCCCAAGGATACTATTCTATGGTGAACTCGCCACGGGTCAGCGCAAGAGAGACGCCCCCAAAAAGAGATATAAGGACTCCCTGAAACAACATCTCAGGCTCGGCCAGATTGATCACCACCAATGGTCCACCCTGGCCTCACATCGGGAGGCATGGAGACACACTCTCCACAATGCTGCGGCCTCCTTCGAGAAGACACGCAACATCACCCATGGGTCTTGAAGAGAAACGACAACGCAGAAAGAACCGCAACTTGGAAACAACATCACCCAAGGAGACTATCTGCTGTTCTGAGCAGTCTGGCCAGTCTCCCGGTGCTCTCCGGCGGGACCGGACGTTCGGTCTTGACACCTCTTCTTCTTCCGCCGCCGTTTCCCCTTCCCCGGACAATGACATGGCTTCCGCTGCGGGTTGATTGAGGGTTTCCGGTCTTCAGGAGATGAAGACATCCGGTCTACTCCGGCGTCTTCAAGGTCGGCCGCCATATTCGGCCAGTCCCCATCTATCCACCCCGCTCCCCCCACGAGGCCTCGGCGGCAGGGGGAGGGTCTCGGGCGGACCACAAAATCTGTGATATTCAATGGTGACACCGAACCGCAAAAGTCGGGCCGGTCAGGGCCACCCTCCAATGGCACGCATCCGGGCGGTGGATCAGGGCCTGGCCCCAGATCTCGTCCGGCCACCGCAGGTGGGTGTTTGGGTAGCGACTCACCGATCCTTCCCGTGCTTTGGGTAGATCTCTGTTCGGAGTCGTCTCCCTCCGCCTTCTTGCTTCTCTTCTCCATATTTGCAAAACATGGAAATGCCTCCTTCCTTTTTTTTCCCGAACGTCCCCCTTTTTGAAGAAGACTTTGGGGAGGTTTCACATGGGCCTTTTCCTGCCTTTGAAACATGAAGGAAAAAAAGGAAAGAAGGAAGAAGGCAGGGGGAAAAAAGAGAGAAAGAGAGACCGGGAAGCTCTGGGCTTTCTCTTTCTTTCTGCCTTGGCTTTGAAATTTAAATTTCTGCTGCCTTTGAAGTAGTCTCTTTTTTTTTTATCCCTGAGCAACGCAGTGATATTTGAGGAAACCCTGGCTGCTATTCTTAGGAACGAAGAAAGGAAAGGGGTCCCCGGGAGGTGAAGGAGCCGCCACTCATTGCCGCCGCTTTAAAAAAAACCGCAATTTCTCATTATGCTGCGCCACCTTCTTCATCCACACCTGGCAACCAACCTCAGCGTTGGGAGCCGTGGAAAAGCAAGCAATTTTTTTTTGCAGGACTTTTATTTTTGTGTATTACCGTGTTTCCCCGAAAGTAAGACAGCGTCTTACTTTCTTTTCACCCCAAAAAGTCCCCCTACGTCTTACTTTCGGGGTACGTCTTATATAAACTAAGACGTACCCCGTCGCCACGCCGCCGCCGCCGCCGTCACGCTGCCGCCGCCGCAACCAGCCCCATCAGCCGCAGCACACCTCCGCGGCGCAGCTTTTCCTTGGACGAAGGAAAGGAGGGAGAAAAGAGCAAGAGGCGTGGCGAGGCGGCGCGTCACTCTGACGCGGCACTGCTTCGCCACACCTCTTGCTCTCTTCCCCCTCCCTTCCTTGGACGAAAGAAGGAGGGGGAAAAGAGCGAGAGGCGTGGTGAAGTGGCGGCGCATCACTCTGACGCGGCGCTGCTTCGCCACACCTCTTGCTCTCTTCCCCCTCCCTTCCTTGGAGGCCTGGCAGAAAGGTGCGCTGCGGAGGTGGGCCGATGGGCCGGTAGCGGCGGCGGCGGCGCAGCGGCTTGGCGACGAGGTACGGCTTACTTTCGGGGTACGGCTTATATTAGCCGACCCCCCTGACACCCCCGATACGTCTTACAATCGGGGGTGTCTTGCTATCGGGGAAACACGGTATTTTCGTATATTTCACTTCTGGTTTCAGAGAATTGGCCGTCTGCAAGGACGTTGCCCAGGGCAGGGCTGTCCAACTTCTACGGACCCAAGGGCCGGAATTCTGGTCACTGATCACCTGGGGGGCCGAAGGGTCTGCCTCCTCCCCCGGCTCTGCCCCCTGCCCCAGCTCCGCCCCCGCCCCTCCCCTGGCTCCGCCTCCTCCCTGGCTTACTTACAATTGACCTTGAGTTGTGGAGTTGTCGTTCACCTCCATCCAGAGAGCACTGTGGACTCAAATAATGATGAATCTGGACCAAACTTGGCATGAAAACTCAATATACCCAAATGGGAACACTGGTGGATTTGGGGAAATGTTTCCTAATAACTTTGAGTTATTTGAGTCCACACTCAAATTGGGACACACCAAAAAAAACCCAAACACATCAATGCCGTCGCAGGGCTTGATGGGGCCTCCTTTTACTTACAATTGACCTTGAGTTGTGGAGTTGTAGTTCACCTCCATCCAGAGAGCACTGTGAACTCAAATAATGATGGATCTGGACCAAACTTGGCATGAATACTAAAAAAACCCCCAAACACCTCAATGCCGTCGCAGGGCTTGATGGGGCCTCCTTTCCCAGAGGCGGGTGGAGGAGGCCCAAAGAGGTCCCTCCCTCCCTGAAGGGAAAACAAGCAGCGGGGGTAGGCGCAAAGGAAGCCGTTACTGGATGGCTGCGAGCCAGTAGGTTGAGGGTGAATCCGGCGAAGACGGAGATCTTGTGGTTGGGTCGTCCGGGTGGTGGGGATGCCCAGCTTCCAACCCTGGACGGTGTGGCGTTATGCCCATCGCCTTCTGTAAAGGGCCTGGGAGTTCATTTGGACTCCCAACTGACCATGGAGACCCAGGTCTCCATGGTCAGCAAATCTGCTTTTTTCCATCTCCGACAGGCAAGGCGGCTGGCCCCCTACCTCAGTGTTTCTCAACCAGTGTGCCGTGGCACACTAGTGTGCCGTGAGCGATCATCAGGTGTGCCGCGAGAAAAGCTCTCTGCCCCCCTTCCTTCCCCCTCCTCCTGCCGAACTCCTGCTGCTTGGGGGAGGAGGAAGGGCCGGGCGGCGGCGGCGAAGAAGGGGCTGGGGCGCAGCCTCCTTCAGCCGTTTCCCCAGCCAGCCTCCAATCCGCCATGACTGTGGGAGAACTGAAGGCGGGGGGAGAACTGAAGGCGGGGGGAGGGGGCGGGGCATGGCACAGCCTGGCTCCTCCCCCTCCCCCGGTTTCGGCACTCCCAGCAGCTGCTCCCAGCAGGCCACCATCCCCCAGCCGTTCTTTACTGTGTTAGAACGTCATTTTGTGTCATATTGGTTGGTGGTGTGCCCCCGGATTTTTTTTAATGTTAAAAGTGTGCCGCGGCTCAATAAAGGTTGGGAAACACTGCCCTACCTATCCCGGAACGACCTGGCCACGGTGATCCAAGCCACGGTCATCTCAAGACTGGACTACTGTAACGCACTCTACGTTGGCCTTCCTCTGTCGGTGACCCGGAAGCTCAAGCTGGTGCAGAACACTGCCGCCCGCCTCCTGTCTGGTACGCCAGCAGGCTGCCACATAACACCTACCTTGCAGGATCTGCACTGGCTTCCGATCGAGCACCGGATCACCTTCAAAGTGTTGGTGCTCACCTTTAAGGCCTTGCACGGCTTGGGGCCAGCATATCTGAGGGACCGTCTTTCCCCATATTGCCCTACGAGATCACTCCGGTCCGAATTCTGAGGTAGCAAAGTTTGCAGACGACACTAAATTGTTCAAAGTAGTTAAAAATGAAACTGATTGTAAAGAGCTCCAGAAAGATCTCTCGAAATTGAGTGACTGGGCAACAAAGTGGCAAATGCATTTTAACCTAAACAAGTGTAAAGTCATGCACATCGGGGCAAAGAACCCCAACTACACCTACCAATTGATGGGGTCAAACCTTTCCGAGACAAACCAGGAAAGGGATCTTGGGGTTTTGGTGGACAGCTCAATGAAGATGTCAACCCAGTGCGCTGCAGCAGTGAAAAAAGCAAATTCTATGCTTGGCATGATCAGGAAGGGAATCAAAAATAGGTCGGCAAATGTTGTATTACCTCTCTACAAATCGATGGTAAGGCCACATTTGGAGTACTATGTACAATTCTGGTCTCCGCACCTTAAGAAGGATATAACGGAACTGGAAAAGGTACAAAGAAGGGCAACAAGAATGATCCAAGGGATGGAGCGGCTCCCTTATGAAACCAGGTTGCAACGCCTTGGTCTTTTCAGCCTTGAAAGACGGCGTCTAAGAGGTGACTTGATCGAAGTGTATAAAATCATGCATGGGATAGAAAAGGTAAATAGAGAAAAAATATTTTCTCTGTCACACAACACTAGGACTAGGGGCACTCCTGAAGCTCCAAGGTAGGAAAGTTAGGACTAATAAAGGGAAATATTTCTTCACCCAGAGGGTCATTGGGTTATGGAACTCACTTCCAGAAGAGGTTGTGACAGCGGTCAGCCTGGACAGCTTCAAGGCAGGATTAGACAGATTCATGGATACCAAGTGTATCGGTAGTTACTGAAATGGACATCCAAGTGCCACCTCGGAGTTGGTTGAGGCAGGCAGGATTTCCCCGGGTACTGTTTGTGGGGGTCGGGAGCAGGTCAGGGTTTTGCCCTCCCTTCTGCTCGAGATCCCCGTGTACAACTGGTGGGCCACAGTGTGACACAGAATGCTGGACTAGATGGGATGAGGTCCGATTCAGCATGGCTCTTCTTATGTTCTTATGTTCTTATGAAAGCACTAACCTACTAGCCATTCCATCGGCGAAGTCCACCAAATTAACAACAACTCGTAGGAGGGCGTTCTCCGTGATTGCGCCCACTCTGTGGAACGCCCTCCCAGCTGAGACGCGTGCCATCCGAGATCTTTTGCCTTTTAGGCGGGCGTGCAAGACCTATCTTTTCCAACAGGCCTTCGGGCTATAGGTCCTCCAATGCATATGCCGCCGATTCTGTATCATGCTGTAAGGTTTCTTACATTGTTGTGCCTTGTTTTGGCACGTTAGGTTTTTAATCTATCTGTTTAGATTGTGCTCATTTAATGTGTTTTTAACCTGTTTTAATGTGTTGTTTCATATATGCTTGTGTGAGTCGCCCTGAGCCTTCCGGGAGTGGCGGCGCAGAAATCTAATAAATGAAATGAAATGAACCCAGCAACCTTCAGGTCAGCAGTCCTGCTGGCACAAGGGTCCCACTGGTTCTCAACCTTCCAAATGCCGCAACCCCTTAATGTTGTGGTGACCCCCAACCAAACAATTATTTTTGTTGATACTACATAACTGTAATTTTGCTCCTGTTCTGAATCGTATTGTAAATATTAGGCCTGGTTGATTTTTAAAAAAAGGTTCAAAACTCATTCCGGATGTAGGGGGCGCTGTCGCTTTGCATTTGATTGACTTCCAAAATTTTCCGGAATTCTGAAATTTCGGAATGGCTTCATTAATGGCGGACATGCATGTTTAACCCAGTTTGGACACGGATGCCTTCCCTCCGCGTCAGAACTGGGGCGACTGTGGACTGAAACAATGTTGGATCAGGACCAAACTTGGCATGAATACTCAGTATGCCCAAATGTGAACACAGATGGAGTTTGGGGAAATAGAAAATAGACCTTGACATTTGGGAGTTACAGTTTCTGGGATTGATAGTTAACACACAACCAAAGAGCATCCTGAACTCTTGCAACAATGGAATTGAACCAAACTTGGCATATTGAACTCTCATTACCAACAGAAAGTACTGAAAGCAGGGCCGTAGCCAGGATTGTGATTGGGGGGGGCTGAGTTTGGTTCGGGGCTGAGACTGGGTGGAAGAGGGTCTACCCTAGCAAACCTTTTGTATTGTTATCCCAATAACGCCATGAATGTGGGATATAATGAGCATGGTGATCAGATCATGATATGAATAAACATAACAGTTTAAATAATGTACCAGTAAGGCCTTTTCGCGGACCACCCTGAGAATTTCGGGGGGGGGGGCTGAAGCCCCCTTAGCCCCCCCCCTGGCTACATGCCTGACTAAAAGGGTTTGCTTGGGAATTGACCTTGAGTTTGGAAGTTGTAGTCCACCTACACCCAGAGAGCACTGTGGACTCGAACAATGTTATGTTATGTTGTTTGTTTTCTATCCAGAATCACAATGTTGGAAGGAGGCTCACCACTTTAAGGTCCTTAAAACAGGCATGGGAAAACTTTGGTCATCTGGGTGCTTTGGACTCCAACTCCCACCATTCCTAACACCCTGAGGCCCTTTCCTGCTTAAGTGGCTGAGGGGGGAAAGGAAAAGGGCCTGAGGCTGCTAGGAATGGTGGGAGTTGGAGTCCAAAACACCTGGAAGGTCCAAGTGTGTCCATGCCAGCTTTCGACAGAGATCTCTTCCTCCCCCTTCCCTTTCGCGCCCTTTCTTCCCCCTCCTGCCGAACGCTTACTTTTTCTTCTACACTGCCGCTTCTGCCGCCATTTTGATCCGAGGGGGCAGCGTGAGCGTGTTCAGGAGGGGAGAGGGGAGGGAGGAAGACGTGAGCTGTGCGGGCGCTACTGCGCAGACTCGCCCCAGAACAAAGCGAGGCAAAGCGAGCAGAGCGAGGCTGGGAAGAAGGGAGCCCAAGTGGAGAAGAAAAAGTGTTCGGCAGGAGGGGGAAGAAAGGGCCTTGGAGGTTCCCATTTCCCACGGCACACCTGATGACCGCTCACGGCACACTGGTTGAGAAACACTACTCTATAAAGTTGGAAATGACCTCAGTCTAACCCAATTCCGCCAAGCAGGAAGACGCCATTTGATCCGTCTCGACAGATGGCCATCCATCCTCTGTTTAAAGACCTACAGTGAAAGAGGCTCCGTCGAACCCAAAGAGTCCTTTGGGAGAGTGGCCATCCCTCCCAATTTTGGTCCCATCTGCCAATACAGTGTCCATGGTGAAAGGCTCAGTTTGCAGACTCGCTTATTTGGAAATGCAGAGGGACCCCCAGGTGCCATCTAGTCCAGGGCTGTCCAACTTCTTTTGGCCCAGGGGCCGGAGTTCTGGTCACTGATGACGTGGGGGGCTGCAGCGGGGGGCGGGGTCGCTCGCGGGGGCGGGGGCGCTCCTGACGGCGTGCTGACGTCAGCACGCCTGATATCACCACACCGGTGTCCTGCGCGGCCCACCCCTTTTTGGCGAGGTTTGCTGATGTTGCAAGCCCCGCTGAAAAGGGACGCCACGCTTGGTGACGCCGGCGTGGGGCCGGGTTACTTCCACCTCTTCCTCCTTAGCGGTGAGTAGGGAAAAGTGGAAGGAAACCGGCGCCAAGCCGGCGTAATGAAGCGCGGCGTCCCTTTTCGGCGGGGCTTGGCGACGCCACCCAGCCCCGCCGAAAAGGGGCAGGCTGCGCAGGACGCCTCTCCTGCCCGGCATCATGCGTGGCCTTCCCCTTTTCGGCAGGGCTGGGAGACGTCAGACGCCGGCGCCTCCACCTCTTCCTCCTCGGAAAAGGGGCAGGACGCCGCGCAGGACGCCAGGTGGGAGAGGCGAGGCGTCCCCCGACCTCCTGCGCATGCCTACGAGGCCCCGCCCCGAATTTTTTCCAAATTTATTTTCAATTTTTTTCCATTTTTTTCCAATATTCTTTATCCCAGGAGGGTAGGCAGGCCGCGTCCAAGGGGCTGGCGGGCTGTGTACGGCCCGCGGGCCGCCTGTTGGACAGCCCTGATCTAGTCCATCCCATTTTGGCAATGCAAAAGCCCATCTGCTCTGTCAAGAATGGAGGGCCTGCCAAGAGAAGCCCAAGGCAGGGCTTTGCACCACGAATGGAGGGAGGGCCTCCGATTGTCATTCCGTGCCACGTCCTGCCTCCTCGGCTCTCTGTTCCAGCCAAGGTGCTTATCTTCTGGAGGAGAGGCAAAGTGGCTGGGGGGAAATGGCAACAGGAGTCGCAGCTGAGCAAAGGCAGATTGCGGAGGCAAGCGCTCGTCTGCTTAATTGCCGATCCGTTTGACTTTCCCCCTGTTCGCTTTTGGTAAATAATAAAAAGAAAACATTTGCAAGGAAAGCCACGTCAGAATGCCACGGCGCTCCTTCGCTCTCCTCTGAGTCAATGCGGCTTATGGAGTTGCATCCAAACACCTGTGAGTCTCCTCCTCTGCCAGGTTTCGTGCAAGGCGGGATTCACACTGCCATTCATCCAAATCGGATAATCTGGATTCGGAAACTGGATTAGATGGCAGTGTAGATGGTGACCGAAGTCACACTCTCTCGGCCTCAACGGGGTGGGAGCCTCCAAGGAAGCAGACTGCAGTAAATTTTCCTTGCATGACTTGGGAGATCGGCCTCAGAGGATGGTGATGGCCAAGAAATAATAATAATAATCTATGTATATAATAAAAGTCATTGTTTGCGGTGGTATGGTGGGAGGAATATGTGCCAGTGTTTCGATTGGTTGTGGGATTATTTGCATAAAGGACACTGATTGGCCAGCCTCAGAACTCCGACACTCAAAGGCACCAGACAGAGGGCTCAAAGGCACCAGACAATTTGTCTCTCAGTTGCCACTGAGAGACAATTTGCATAAAAGACTCTGATTGGCCAGCAAAACAGAATGCACCTGCAGGCTTGAGTTAGCCAAATGACAGTTTTTTCCGGTTGGAAATGGAATGTTCATTTTCTGGGAGGTGCGAAGGTGCCAAGGACTATGTGACAGCATTTCGATAGGTTGCCACTATGGGATTATTTACATAAAGGACTCTGATTGGCCAGCCTCAGAACTCCAACTTTCTACAGCCCCAGACAGAGGGGATTGGTTGCCACTAAAATGGTATTTGCATAAAGGACTCCGATTGGCCATCCACATTCCAACATTCTAAGGTGACACAAAGAGAAAAGGAAAGGCCTCAGGCAGTCAGACAATGCAGCCTACAGCAGTGATGGATCAGGAGCAAACTTGCCCACTTCACAACGCAACCTTCACCCAATGACCAATACAGACCAAAATTAGCACACAGAGCCCCCTTGACCCACTCAACACCCTGGTGCTGTTTCAAGGAGGGAGGACCACAGATGATGGGTCTTGAAATACCTTCACTCACCTTCCGAGACCGGTGCAACCCTCATCCAGAGAATGGTCAAGACCAAATGTGACACACAGAGCCCCCATGACCCACTCTACATCCTGGTGCTGTTTGGAGGGGGGTGGACCATGGCCAATGGGACTTGCACTAAGTTCCTGAGACCACTGTGAGCCACATAAACATCTGATAAGGAACAACCTTTGCACACAATGCCTTCCTCAAATAACCCGGGCACAGCCGGGTCCGCAAGCTAGTAATAATAATAATAATAATAATTCCCTTGCAGAGGCATCGTTTGCCCTTTGACCTTTCGTGCCACAAACTGGATCCAGTTCTAGGTTGCAGACGGTGATTTGCTCATGTGGCGCCACTGAATTTGCATGCACTTTGCATATGGTGCATTGCACATCATGGTGCATTTCACCTGTCCCATCGTCCCCAAAGGAAGAGATGGTGGGAACAAACTGGGAAGTGTTGCACCTTCCAATCCATCAAAGGTTTATTGAGGCCTTCCTCCCTTTTTAATCTCCCACAATGCATTGCTTTGCTCCCCTCCATTGACTCGAAACAGGGGTCGGGAACCTTTTTGACCATGCAAAATATTTGGAAATTTATTTAAGTGAGAGCCATATAATATATAATATATTTTAAGATTGAATTCAACTAGGAAGGAAGGAAGGAAGGAAGGAAGGAAGGAAGGAAGGACTCTGGGAAGGAAGGAAGGAAGGAAGGAAGGAAGGAAGGAAGGAAGGAAGGAAGGAAGGAAGGAAGGAAGGAAGACAGAGGAAATAAAGGAGGGAGGGGGAGAGGAAGAAAGAGAAGAAGAACAAACTGGAAAAGAAAAGCAGGAGAGAGACAAGGAGGGGAAAAGAAAGAAGGAAATGGGAAGGGAGGAAAGGAAAGTGTGGGGAAAAGAAAGGAAAGGGAGTGGAGAAAAAGTAAAACAATGAAGGGAAAAGAAGAAAATAAAGAAGGGGAGAGAGGGAAGTGAGAAGGCTTATAGGTTATAAGTAAATACAATATATTAACTACTATCATGTCGGACTACACAGAGAAGCAATTGGAATCCACAAGCATGTGGACAATTTCAACAATAACCCACAAAACAAGTGAATGCCAGACAAGAAACAATCAGGATCACCTCCCAACAAAGGATTCCCCCAGACAGTAAGAAGCCAAACCTTGAAACCGCTAGGCCATTAAATGCTAATCAAGATGGCCATGATGTAGGGTTGGACTAGATGACTTTAGGGTACCCTTCCGAGTGAATGATCCCATTCTCTAATCCAGTGTTTCCCAACCAGTGTGCCAGGAGCGACCATCAGGTGTGCCGTGGGAAATGGGAACCTCCACTACCCTTTCTTCCCCCTCCTGCCAAACACTTTTCCTTCTCCACTCGGGCTCCCTTCTTCCCAGCCTCGCTCTGCTCGCTTTGCCTCGCTTTGCTCTGGGGCGAGTCTGCGCAGTCGCGCCCGCATTGGTCACACCTTCCTCCCCCCTCCCCTCCTGAACACGCTCACGCTGCCCCCTCGGATCAAAATGGCAGCAGAAGCGGCAGTGTAGAAGAAAAAGTAAGTGTTGGGCAGGAGGGGGCAGGTGTTTTGGACTCCAACTCCCACCATTCCCAGCAGCCTCAGGCCCTTTTCCTTTCCCCCCTCAGCCACTTAAGCAGGAAAGGGCCTCAGGCTGTTAGGAATGGTGGGAGTTGGAGTCCAAAGCACCCAGAGGGCCGAAGTTTTCCCATGCCTGTTTGAGGGACCTTAAAGTGGTGAGCCTCCTTCCAACATTGTGATTCTAGATAGAAAACAAACAACAACATAACATAACATTGTTTGAGTCCACAGTGCTCTCTGGGTGTAGGTGAACTACAACTTCCAAACTCAAGGTCAATTCCCAAGCAAACCCTTTCAGTACTTTCCGTTGGTAATGAGAGTTCAATATGCCAAGTTTGGTTCAATTCCATTGTTGCAAGAGTTCAGGATGCTCTATAAATCACAGAAACTGTAACTCCCAAATGTCAAGGTCTATTTTCCCCCAAACTCCATCTGTGTTCACATTTGGGCATATTGAGTATTCATGCCAAGTTTGGTCCTGATCCAACATTGTTTGAGTCCACAGTGCTCTCTGGATATAGGTGAACTACAACTCCAAAACCCAAGGTCAATGCCCACCAAACTCTTATAGCATTTTCTCTTGGTTATGGGAGTTCTGTGTGGGAAGTTTGTGTCTTTCTGCCATTCCTGCCAGGATATCTATGTTGGGTTCATCGAAACAGGCCCAGGTTTCACACTGAGTGTATAAATACATTTAAAAACATATTAACTATATGTGTTACTGTGTTAGAGTCTCATTTAGTGTCATTTTGGTTGGTGGTGTGCCCCAGGATTTTGGAAATGTAAAAAGTGTGCCGCGGCTCAAAAAAGGTTGGGAAACACTGCTTTAGGGTCCCCTTCCGAGTGAATGACCCCCATTCTCTAATCACAATCATAAGGGGGAGGGCCTCTGTTGCAACTTTCCAAGAGTGGCTTTCGACTTCAGGCAGACCTTGCACTCTCGGCAAACCCCACAAAAGCCTCCTCGCAGCCAACGAAAGCCTTTCCAACTTCCTATAGGCTACAACTGTGCATTGTGTTCCTACATCCGCAGTAAGGGATTTTTTCCCCCCTTAATGTGCGAAGCTGAATTTTAATCGCCGCCTCAATTGACTATTAAAAATACAGCACTGCGCCGTAAAACGACGGCTGCTCTGCTCTTGGTTCTGTGGAGCGATGCGGCTTTTGTCGCCTGCCGTCCCAATGCCTTTTTTTTTGCAGAGGGAGAAAAAGCAAAATGCAGGAAGCAATGGAATAGTAAGTCCGTCTGGGGTTTAGTCCGAACTTTAAAGCAGGGAAGAGGGTTCGGTTCCTTGGGAAGTCCATTGTGTTGCATAACTCCATAGCCAAGTCACCCTCGATATGGCAATGGACACCATGGTAGCTTCCAGGTCAGTGGAATAGTTCTGCTCCAGGATTTAGTCCGAACTTTAAAGGAGGGAAGAGTGTTTAGTTCCTTGGGAAGTCCATTGTGTTGCATAACTCCACAGCCAAGTCACCCTCAATATGGCAATGGACACCATGGTGGCTTCCAGGTCAGTTGAATAGTACTTCCGCTCCGGGGTTTACTCCGAACTTTAAAGCAGGGAAGAGGGTTCAGTTCCTTGGGAAGTCCATTGTGTTGCATAACTCCACAGCCAAGTCACCCTCAATATGGCAGTGGACACCATGGTGGCTTCCAGGTCAGCTGAATCGGACTTCCCCTCCGGGGATTACTCCGAACTTTAAAGCAGGGAAGGGGGTTCAGTTCCTTGGGAAGTCCATTGTGTTGCATAACTCCACAGCCAAGTCACCCTCAATATGGCAGTGGACACCATGGTGGCTTCCAGGTCAGTTGAATAGTACTTCCGCTCCGGGGTTTACTCCGAACTTTAAAGCAGGGAAGAGGGTTCAGTTCCTTGGGAAGTCCATTGTGTTGCATAACTCCACAGCCAAGTCACCCTCAATATGGCAGTGGACACCATGGTGGCTTCAGGTCAGTTGAATAGTACTTCCGCTCCGGGGTTTACTCCGAACTTTAAAGCAGGGAAGAGGGTTCAGTTCCTTGGGAAGTCCATTGTGTTGCATAACTCCACAGCCAAGTCACCCTCAATATGGCAGTGGACACCATGGTGGCTTCCAGGTCAGTTGAATAGTACTTCCGCTCCGGGGTTTAGTCCGAACTTTAAAGCAGGGAAGAGGGTTCAGTTCCTTGGGAAGTCCATTGTGTTGCATAACTCCATAGCCAAGTCACCCTCAATATGGCAGTGGACACCATGGTGGCTTCAGGTCAGTTGAATAGTACTTCCGCTCCGGGGTTTAGTCCCGAACTTTAAAGCAGGGAAGAGGGTTCAGTTCCTTGGGAAGTCCATTGTGTTGCATAACTCCACAGCCAAGTCACCCTCAATATGGCAATGGACACCATGGTGGCTTCCAGGTCAGTTGAATAGTACTTCCGCTCCGGGGTTTACTCCGAACTTTAAAGCAGGGAAGAGGGTTCAGTTCCTTGGGAAGTCCATTGTGTTGCATAACTCCACAGCCAAGTCATCCTCAATATGGCAGTGGACACCATGGTGGCTTCCAGGTCAGTTGAAGAGTACTTCCGCTCCGGGGTTTAGTCCGAACTTTAAAGCAGGGAAGAGGGTTCAGTTCCTTGGGAAGTCCATTGTGTTGCATAACTCCACAGCCAAGTCACCCTCAATATGGCAATGGACACCATGGTGGCTTCCAGGTCAGTTGAATAGTACTTCCGCTCCGGGGTTTACTCTGAACGAACTTTAAAGCAGGGAAGAGGGTTCAGTTCCTTGGGAAGTCCATTGTGTTGCATAACTCCACAGCCAAGTCACCCTCAATATGGCAGTGGACACCATGGTGGCTTCCAGGTCAGTTGAAGAGTACTTCCGCTCCGGGGTTTACTCCGAACTTTAAAGCAGGGAAGAGGGTTCAGTTCCTTGGGAAGTCCATTGTGTTGCATAACTCCACAGCCAAGTCACCCTCAATATGGCAATGGACACCATGGTGGCTTCCAGGTCAGTTGAATAGTACTTCCGCTCCGGGGGTTTACTCCGAACTTTAAAGCAGGGAAGAGGGTTCAGTTCCTTGGGAAGTCCATTGTGTTGCATAACTCCACAGCCAAGTCACCCTCAATATGGCAGTGGACACCATGGTGGCTTCCAGGTCAGTTGAATAGTACTTCCGCTCCGGGGTTTACTCCGAACTTTAAAGCAGGGAAGAGGGTTCAGTTCCTTGGGAAGTCCATTGTGTTGCATAACTCCACAGCCAAGTCACCCTCAATATGGCAGTGGACACCATGGTGGCTTCCAGGTCAGTTGAATAGTACTTCCGCTCCGGGGTTTACTCCAAACTTTAAAGCAGGGAAGAGGGTTCAGTTCCTTGGGAAGTCCATTGTGTTGCATAACTCCATAGCCAAGTCACCCTCAATATGGCAATGGACACCATGGTGGCTTCCAGGTCAGTGAACACTCAAGAGTAGCCTGGTGGGAAAAAGGAAAGAAAGAAGGACGGAACGAATCTACTGGATGGAAAGAGAGAGAGAGAGAGAGAGAGAGAGAGAGAGAGAGAGAGAGAGAGAGAGAGAGAGAGATCCCATGAATGGTGTGGTAGGAAAGAGAGACAAAGGAGACTCAAGAGTGGCCAGGTGGAAGGAAGGAAGGAATCTAATGGATGGAGAGAGAGAGAGAGAGAGAGAGAGAGAGAGAGAGAGAGAGAGAGAGAAGAAGGGGGAAGGATGGAAGGAGAAAGAGGGAAGGAGGGAGCGAAGAAAGAGAAGGAAGAAAAGACAAAAAGGAAGGGAGGGAGGGAGGATGAACCAGTGGAAGGGTAGAATGGAAGGAAGGGAAGAGAAGGAGAATAGGAAAAGAGAAGGAAGGAAGGAATCTAATGCATGGATAAAGAGAGGAAGAAAGGAGGAAAGAAGGAAAGAAATGAAATGTCCCATAAATGGCACAGAAAGCAAGCAAGCAAGCAAGCAAGCAAGCTTGGGCCTGACATGGCTCCTTCCTTCTCTTCCTAGACCACCCCAGGGGCCCACTGACTTTTCTCTCTTGGACCCAATTCCTCCAGCACCGAACCCTCCTTTCAATGGTATGGAAATCTCATCATGTTCCTCTTCTGACAAGGAGGAAACGGGAGGGATGTGGAGGAGCCGCTCTCCAACCCAGATTTCAGCTTAATCCAATCTCGGAGCCGAGTGGCAAAAAGAGAGGAAAGCGATAAAGCCCCGAAAAGAAGAGGCTTCCGAGCAGAAGAAGACGTTGCTGCATTTCAATGGCTTCCCAAAGTGCCAGGCCTTGGCTGGGATTTGGTGCAGTGAAGAGCTGTGTTCAAGTTTGGACTAGAACGGGCCTGTCCAACAAGTGGGCCGCGGGCCGCACACGGCCCGCACACGGCCCGCCAGCCCCTTGGATTCAGCCCGCCTACCCTCCTGCAAGAAATCAGCTGTTTTAAGGGAGAGCGCTCCCCCACCCTCTGCAATGCAATGCAATGCAATGGGAGGAGCCGCCGCCGGGAACCAGGAAGCGAGAAGAGGAGCCGCCGAAGGCCCCTCCTCTCGCTCTCCCAGGCTCCCGCCGGCTTCTCCATTGCCCAATGGGAGGAGCCGCCGACGGGAACCAGTAAGCGAGAAGAGGAGCCGTCGAAGGGCCCTCCTCTCGCTTTCCCAGGCTCCCGCCGGCGGCTTCTCCCATTGCCCAATGGGAGAAGCTGCCGCCGGGAACCAGGAAGCGAGAAGAGGAGCCATCGAAGGGCCCTCCTCTCGCTCTCCCAGGCTCCCGCCGGCGGCTCCTCCCATTGCCCAATGGGAGGAGCCGCCGCCGGGAACCAGGAAGCAAGAAGAGGAGCCGTCGAAGGCCCCTCCTCGCTCTCCCAGGCTCCCGCCGGCGGCTTCTCCCATTGCCCAATGGGAGGAGCCGCCGGCGGGAACCAGGAAGCGAGAAGAGGAGCCGTCGAAGGCCCCTCCTCTCGCTCTCCCAGGCTCCCGCCGGCGGCTTCTCCCATTGCCCAATGGGAGCCGAGCCGGAACCAGGAAGCGAGAAGAGGAGCCGTCGAAGGGCCCTCTTCTCGCTCTCCCAGGCTCCCGCCGGTGGCTTCTCCCATTGCCCAATGGGAGGAGCCGCCGCCGGGAACCAGGAAGCAAGAAGAGGAGCCGTCGAAGGGCCCTCCTCTCCCTCTCCCAGGCTCCCGTTGGCGGCTTCTCCCATCGCCCAATGGCAGGAGCCGCTCCCGGTAACCAGGAAGCTATATGAGGACCCTTGGATGGGCCCTCCTCTCGCTCTCCCAGGCTCCCGCCGGCGGCTTCTCCCATTGCCCAATGGGAGGAGCCGCCGCCGGGAACCAGGAAGCGAGAAGAGGAGCCGTCGAAGGGCCCTCCTCTCGCTCTCCCAGGCTCCCGCCGGTGGCTTCTCCCATTGCCCAATGGGAGGAGCCGCCGCCGGGAACCAGGAATCTAGAAGAGGAGCCGTCGAAGGGCCCTCCTCTCGCTCTCAGGCTCCCGTTGGCGGCTTCTCCCATTGCCCAATGGGAGGAGCCGCCGCCCTTCAGGAAGCGAGAAGAGGAGCCGTCGAAGGGTCCTCCTCTCGCTCTCCCAGGCTCCCGCCTGCGGCTTCTCCCATTGCCCAATGGGAGGAGCCGCTGCCGGGAACCAGGAAGCGAGAAGAGGAGCCGTCGAAGGCCCCTCCTCTCGCTCTCCCAGGCTCCCGCCGGCGGCTTCTCCCATTGCCCAATGGGAGGAGCCGCCGGCGGGAACCAGGAAGCGAGAAGAGGAGCCGTCCAAGGCCCCTCCTCTCGCTCTCCCAGGCTCCCGCCTGCGGCTGCTCCCTTTTACCCAATGGGAGGAGCCGCGGGAACCAGGAAGCGAGAGAGGAGCCGTCGAGGGGCTCTCCTCTCGCTCTCCCAGGCTCCCGCCGGCGGCTTCTCCCATTGCCCAATGGGAGGAGCCGCTGCCCATGAACCAGGAAGCGAGAGAGGAGCCATCGAGAGGCCCCTCCTCTCGCTCTCCCAGGCTCCCATCGGCGGCTTCTCCCATTGCCCAATGGGAGGAGCCGCCAGGGAACAAGGAGGCGAGAAGAGGAGCCGTCGAAGGCCCCTCCTCTCGCTCTCCCAGGCTCCCGCCTGCGGCTTCTCCCTTTACCCAATGGGAGGAGCCACCGGCGGGAACCAGGAAGCGAGAAGAGGAGCCGTCGAAGGCCCCTCCTCTCGCTCTCCCAGGCTCCCGCCTGCGGCTTCTCCTTTACCCAATGGGAGGAGCCGCCGGCGGGAACCAGGAAGCGAGAAGAGGAGCCCCTTCCAAGAAGCATGAGGACTGCATTCAAAGCACACACACCCCACCCCCTTGATGGACATCAAGCCTCTGCTTCAAAGCCTATGAAGAAGGAGTCTCCACCTACTTACAGCAACTCTATAGCAGGCCTGGGCAAACTTGGGCCCTCCGGGTGCTTTTTTCACATTGCGGCCCCCCAGGTGATCAGTGACCGGAATTCCGGCCCTTGGGCCGGTAGAAGTTGGACAGCCCTGGACTAGAATGCAGAGTGGATTCCCAGCCAACAAACCTCTTCCCAGACAAAGAAAGTACCATCGTCATCACCACGTATACATGTACACCAGTGTTTCCCAACCAGTGTGCCGTGCGCGATCCTCAGGTGTGCCATGGGAAATGGGAACCTCCAATCCCCTTTCTTCCCCCTCCTGGCAAACACTTTTTCGTCTCCACTCGGGCTCCCTTCTTCCCAGCCTCGCTCTGCTCGCGTTGCCTCGCTTTGCTCTGGGGCGAGTGCACAGTAGCGCCCGCACGGGTCACGCCTTCCTCCCTCCCCCCTCCCCTCCTGAACACGCTCACGCTGCCCCCTCGGATCAAAATGGCGGCAGAAGCGGCAGTGTAGAAGGAAAAGTAAGTGTTGGGCAGGAGGGGGAAGAAAGGGCGCGAAGGGGGAGGAAGAGGTCTCTGTCGAAAGCTGGCATGGGCACACTTGGACCTTCCAGGTGTTTTGGACTCCAACTCCCACCATTCCTAGCAGCCTCAGGCCCTTTTCCTTTCCCCCTCTCCGCCACATAAGCTGGAAAGGGCCTCAGGCTGTTAGGAATGGTGGGAGTTGGAGTCCAAAGTTTTCCCATGCCTGTTTGAGGGACCTTAAAGTGGTGAGCCTCCTTCCAACATTGTGATTCTGGATAGAAAACAAACAACATAACATAACATTGTTTGAGTCCACAGTGCTCTCTGGGTGCAGGTGAACTACAACTTCCAACCTCAAGGTCAATTCCGAAGCAAACCCTTTCAGTACTTTCTGTTGGTCATGAGAGTTCAATATGCCAAGTTTGGTTCAATTCCATTGTTGCAAGAGTTCAGGATGCTCTTTGATTGTGTGTTAAGTATGAATCCCAGAAACTGTAACTCCCAAATGTCAAGGTCTAGTTTCCCCAAACTCCATCTGTGTTCACATTTGGGCATATTGAGTATTCATTCGAAGTTTGGTCCTGATCCAACATTATTTCAGTCCACAGTGCTCCCTGAATATAGGTGAACTACAACTCCAAAACCCAAGGTCAATGCCCACCAAACTCTTATAGTATTTTCTCTTGGTTATGGGAGTTCTGTGTGGGAAGTTTGTGTCTTTCTGGTATTCCTGCCAGGATATCTATGTTGTGTTCATCGAAACAGGTCCAGGTTTCACACTGAGTGTGTATAAATACATTTAAAAACATATTAACTATATGTATTACTGTGTTAGAGTGTCGTCTTGTGTCATTTTGATTGGTGGTGTGCTCCAGGATTTTGGAAATGTAAAAAATGTGCCGTGGCTCAAAAAAGGTTGAAAAACACTGATCTAGGCCAGTCTTTCTCAACCAGTGTGCCGTGGCACACTAGTGTGCCGTGACGGACCTCCTGCTGTGCCACGAGAAAAGCTCTCTGCCCCCCTTCCTCCCCCCCCTCCTGCCGAACTCCTGCTGCTTGGGGGAGGAGGAAGGGCCGGGCAGTGGTGAAGAAAAAGAAGAAGGGACCGGGGCGCCGCCTCCTTTGGCCATTTCTCCAGCCAGCCTCCAATCCGCCATGACTCTTGCACCTCGCTCGCTGAAGCCGCGTGGAGGAGGAGCCCCGCCCACTGAAGCCCGTCCACCTCTCATAAGAACATAAGAACATAAGAAAAGCCATGCTGAATCGGGCCTCAGCCCATCTAGTCCAGCATTCTGTGTCACACAGTGGCCCACCAGTTGTACACAGGGATCTCTAGCAGAAAGGAGGGCAAAACCCTCACCTGCTCCCGACCCCCCACAACCAGTACCCGGGGAAATCCTGCCTGCCTCCATCAACACAGAGGTGGCACTTGGATGTCCATTTCAGTAACTACTGATTCCCTTGGTGTCCATGAATCTGTCTAATCCTGCCTTGAAGCTGTCCAGGCTGACCGCTGTCACAACCTCCTCTGGAAGTGAGTTCCATAACCCAATGACCCTCTGGGTGAAGAAATATTTCCCTTTATTAGTCCCAACTTTCTGTAGGAGAGCTGAAACCGGGGGGGAAAGGGCGGGGCATGGCGCGGCCTGTAGGAGAGCTGAAGCTGGGGGGAGGGGGCAGGGCAGGGCATGGCGCGGCCTGGCTCTGCCCCCTCCCCCGGCTTCAGCACTCCCAGCAGCTGCTCCAGCCTTGAGGGACAATGCCAAGCCAGCATTGTGCTGGCTCTGGCAGCGCTGGCTTGGCACTGCCCCTCAAGGCTGGAGCAGCTGCTGGGAGAGGTGAAACCGGGAGTAGGGGCGGGGCATGGCAAAGCCTGGCTCCGCCCCTCCTGGCTTCGGCACTCCCAGCAGCTGCTCCCAGCAGGCCACCAACCCCAGCCGTTCTTAACTGTGTTAGAGTGTCATTTTGTGTCATTTTGGTTCGTGGTGTGCCCCCGGATTTTTTTAATGTTAAAAGTGTGCCGCGGCTCAAAAAAGGTTCGGAAACACTGATCTAGGCAACTAAAGCCCAGGGAGGGAGGGAGGGAGTGACCTCACCCTGGGAGGCGACGGAGCAAACAAGCAAGGCGGGCCTGGCGGAGGAGGAGGGAGGGAGTGATGTCACCCTGGGAGGCCCCGCCCCCGGCTGAATAGCGGGGAGGGAGGAAGTGAGGGAAGCCGCTTCTGCTGCTGCTCCTTGCCCTGCGTGTCCTGCCTTGAGGCCAGGCTCCTCCCTCCCTTCCCGCGTCTGTGACCCCCCATGACTTGCGCCCCTAGGCCATGGCCTAGGTTGGCCCTATGGGTAATCCGGGCCTGGTGTCACATGTATGTGTGTGTGTGTGTGTGTGTGTGTGTGTGTGTGTGTATATATATATATATATATATATATATATATATATATATACAGTATATATATCTCAGGAAAATTAAGCAGTTATTAGTATTCACACACAAAAAACCCGCTGCTGGTGGCAGGAACGAGGAGCCACCTGCAGTTCAAAGCCGTACTTGATAATGCTGTAATTAGATTTGAGATGCAAAAAAGCTCATTAAAATTAAAGAACGTATTTGTCACTGTTTTAAGAGGCGCAGATTGCTCAGCCTCACGCTGCTCCCCTGACCTTGGCCTCTCCCCAACCAAGGAAGGAAGGAAGGAAAGAAGGAAGGATAATGGCAATTTTCGGAAGAAAGGAATACAGGCATAAGGGGAAGCAAGCAAGGGGTGATCTCATTGGATCTCATTCCTTCCTTCCCTCTTTCCTTCCCTCTTTCCTTCCCTCTTTCCTTCCCTCTTTCCTTCCCTCTTTCCTTCCTTCCCTTCCTTCCTTCCCTCCTCCCTCCCTCCCTCCCTCCCTCCCTCCCTCCCTCCCTCCTTCCCTTTATATATGGCACTAGCTGTACCCAGCACGCGTTGCTGTGCCCTATTTAGGAGATGTGAGAAAGTCTGAGTATGTAAGGGTTGGAATTGTTGTTAGTTATGGTGTTGTTGGGGCCATGGCTGTGTCGTTGTGGGTTGTTCTGGTGGGTGGGATGTTGAAGTCCTGGGGAGTTGTAGGTGTGTGGTGTTGCTGGCGTTCTGCAGAGCTTGTGGATATATAATGTTTTTTGTCTTTCCGTCTGCTGTGTTGATGTAGAGGTTGATGCTTGTGTGGGTGGGGTACTTTGGAAGTGAGTGGAGGTACTTGAAATCCCAGTATCCATGGTGTGTCCTCCTCTAATCTGCAGTCGGATGGAGTGTGGGTCATGGGGGCATTGTGTGCCAAGTTTGGTCTTTATCGGTCTTGGTTCTGGGCCACAGTGGTGTGTGGGGAATGGTGGGTTTTGAAGTAGTACAAATCCCATTATCCATGGAGGTACTTCAAGTCCCATAATCCATGGTCCACCCTCCTCCAAACTGTAGTGGAATGTAGCGTGGGTCATAGGGGCTCTGTGTGCCAAGGTAGGTTACTGTAAATTCAGGCCATACACAATGTCCCATGAGCTGAGGCCTAGTCAGGAACAGCAAGTTAATGAAGCCTTACTGTCAATTTACGCCATACACAATGCCCAATGAGCTGAGGCGTAGTCGGGAGAATCAAGTTAATGAAGCCTTACTGTCAATTCAGAGCGTAAACAGCATTCCATTAAGTGAGGCCTAGTCAGGGAAATTAAGTTAATGAATCCTTACTGTCAATTTTGGGCGTGGTCTGTGATTTGTAGGGTGTAAATTTTCTGTGGGAAGTGAATTGGGTGTTTGTGTTTGTGCCTCAGCCCTTTGCCTTATCCTCCTCTGACAGTTTATTATGGGTCGGAATGTTCATGTTGGCTGGCCAGTACAGGAGTTATGCAAATCCGCCCTTATTGGCAGCCAATCATGTTGTCAGAATGTAGAGGCTGGGAGAGTCGTTGGCAGCCCCGGACGATGCTGGGAAATGTAGGGTTTTTTTACTCGTTGTTTTGGGGGCCTTTTAGGTTTTGGGGGGGAAGTTCCTTTGCTACAAACATACCTTGCTTGAGGCCTATTTCTGTTGGCAAGTTTGGTGTTTCTGCGTTGTAAGGTTTCTCTGTTTGGGACGGTCGGTCCATGATGGGAACCCCTTGATATAATAGATTGGGGTTAATAGCCTTTCTCTTTTTCTCTCTGCTTTCCCTCTCTTTCCTTTTTTTACCTCCCTGGTTTTCCTCCTTGTTCCTCTTTCTCCCTTATTTCCGCTCCTCAATCCTTCCCTTCCCCTTCCTCCCTCCCTCCCGCCTCCCTTTTCTTTTCCTTTTTTCCTTCTTTCCTTTTCTCTTTCCTCCTTTGCCTTTCATTTCTCCCCTCTCTTCCTTCCTTGCCTCCATCTTGCTTTTCCTTCTCTCCTGCCTCACTTCCTTCTGCCTTTCCTTCCTCATTTTTCTTCCTTCCTTTCTTCCTTTTCCTTTTATGTCTCCCTTCCCTCCCTCATTTTGCTTCTTCCTTCTCTCCATCTTGCATGTCCTTCCTTCCTGCCTTCCTTCCACCCACCTTTCCTTACCCTTTTTCCTTCCTGCCTTCCTTTTCCTTTCCACCTTTTCCTTTCACTTCTCCCTTTCCCTCCTTCCTTCCCTCCATCTTTCTTTTCCTTCCCCACTTCCTTCTCCCTTTCCTCATCCTTTTTCCTTCCTTTTCCCTTTCCTCCCTTTCCTTTCTCCCCTTCCCTCCTTCCTTCTCTCCATCTTGCTTTTCCTTCCCCACTTCCTTCTCTCTTTCCTCATCCTTTTTTCTTCCTTTTCCCTTTCCTTCCTTTCCTTTTATTTCTCCCCTCCCTCCTTTTCTTCCTTCCTTCATCCCATCCTTCCCTCCCTCTTTTTTGCTTTTCCTTCCACCTACCTACCTTCCTTCCTTTTCCCTTTCCTCCTTTTCCTTTCATTTCTCCCCTCCCTCCTTTCTTTTTGGCTCCTTCCCTCCCTCCATAGGATGTTAGGCCTATGCTGATGTGGGGGTGTTCTTCCTGTGGTGCGGGCTGGTAGAGGACTTACCTTTTCTTCAGGTTGACTTCCAGCCCAAACAGCTCTGCAGCTGTTGCAGCTGATGTGGGGATGGTTTTGATCTTCCTGTGGTGCGGGCTGGTAGAGGACTTCCCTTTTCTTCAGGCTGACTTCCAGCCCAAACAGCTCTGCAGCTGTTGCAGCTGATGGGGATGGTTTTGTTCTTCCTGTGGTGCGGGCTGGTAGAGGACTTCCCTTTTCTTCAGGCTGACTTCCAGCCCAAACAGCTCTGCAGCTGATGTGGGGGGGGGATGGTGTTCTTCCTGTCGTGCAGGCTGGTAGAGGACTTCCCTTTTCTTCAGGTTGACTTCCAGCCCAAACAGCTCTGCAGCTGTTGCAGCTGATGTGGGGGTGGTTTTGTTCTTCCTGTGGTGCTGGCTGGTAGAGGACTTCCCTTTTCTTCAGGCTGACTTCCAGCCCAAACAGCTCTGCAGCTGTTGCAGCTGATGTGGGGATGGTGGTGTTCTTCCTGTGGTGCGGGCTGGTAGAGGACTTCCCTTTTCTTCCGGTTGACTTCCAGCCCAAACAGCTCTGCAGCTGTTGCAGCTGATGTGGGGATGGTGGTGCTCTTCCTGTGGTGCGGGCTGGTAGAGGACTTCCCTTTTCTTCAGGCTGACTTCCAGCCCAAACAGCTCTGCAGCTGTTGCAGCTGATGTGGGGATGGTGGTGTTCTTCCTGTGGTGCGGGCTGGTAGAGGACTTCCCTTTTCTTCAGGCTGACTTCCAGCCCAAACAGCTCTGCAGCTGTTGCAGCTGATGTGGGGATGGTTTTGTTTTTCCTGTGGTGCGGGCTGGTAGAGGACTTCCCTTTTCTTCAGGTTGACTTCTAGCCCAAACAGCTCTGCAGCTGTTGCAGCTGATGTGGGGATGGTGGTGTTCTTCCTGTGGTGCGGGCTGGTAGAGGACTTCCCTTTTCTTCAGGTTGACTTCCAGCCCAAACAGCTCTGCAGCTGTTGCAGCTGATGTGGGGATGGTGGTGTTCTTCCTGTGGTGCGGGCTGGTAGAGGACTTCCTTTTTCTTCAGGCTGACTTCCAGCCCAAACAGCTCTGCAGCTGTTGCAGCTGATGTGGGGATGGTTTTGTTCTTCCTGTGGTGCGGGCTGGTAGAGGACTTCCCTTTTCTTCAGGCTGACTTCCAGCCCAAACAGCTCTGCAGCTGTTGCAAAGCAGGATGTGAGGCGCTGCAGGGCTGCTTTTGTATGGGCGACAAGGATGGCATCATCAGAAAAAGCAGCTCACGGACTAGATAGTTTAGAGTCTTAGTGCGAGCCTTCAGACGGCTTAAGTTGAACAAGCTGCCATCAGTACGATAGCGTATATATATGCCATCTTCTCCTTTGAAATAACAACAACAACAATAATATAAGGTTATGGGGGGATTCGAACCCATTTCCTGCAGCCCTTGCCTCCCTTTTGCAGCCAAAACCTTCCCTTCCTCCTCTGTTTTTTCTCCTCTTCTTCTTTCCTTTCTTCTGTCCGCAATTTGTATTCAGATGAAGGTCATTTGAAAGGTGTAACGTGGTAAACAGCCATTATTTCATTTTGATGGAGGTAGTAAAATTATAGTGTTGGTTGAATTATTTTAGTATGGGGCCATTACTGCCTCTCCCTAAAACGGTTTCTTCTCCTTTTCGGTCCTGGCATCGCAGTGCCGGAATCCGAGGGAAATTAAGAATCACGAAGCCGAGGACGCCGCTTCCTCCGGGTTTCGTTTTGATTTATTGCAAACCCCTTTTGTCCACACACTGTGGCGTTAATCCAGTCTGATACCGCTTTAGCTGCCGTGGCTCAATGTTACGGGGTCCTGGGTTTTGTAGTTTTACACTTTGCCACACTGCAGCTCCGTTGCTTTGAGCCATGGCGATTAAAGCAGTGACAAACTGGGTTAATTCCACAGTGTAGCTGCACCTAGGGAGAGCTAAAGACCTTGTGAAACTGTGACTCCCATGTATCCTGTAGCATTTACTGTTTTCATCTAGTACAGAAGCAGGAGCCAGTGTTGATCGATGTCTTGCTGATTGATAATGTATTGATTGGAGTTTGATTGATTGATGAAATATAGCAGGAGTTTGAGATATATATATATATATATATATATAGAGAGAGAGAGAGAGAGAGAGAGAGAGAGAGAGAGAGAGAGCGAGCGAGCTTGGGGACCTGGCGGTGCCCGGGTTATTTGATAAACGTATGTGGGTTGCAGTGGTGTCAGGAAGTTACTGAAAGCACTGCGAGTCCCATCGTCCATGGTCCACCCTCCTCCAAACAGCACCAGGATGTAGTGTGGGTCATGGAGGCTCTGTGTGCCAAGTTTGGTCTGTATTGGTCATTGGATGAGGGTCACAGTGGTCTCGGGAAGTGAGTGAAGGTACTTCAAGTCCCATCATCCATGGTCCGTCCCACACAAAACTGCTCCAGGATGTAGAGTGGGTCATGAGGGCTCTGTGTGCCAAGTTTGGTCTTGATAAATCGTTGGATTAGGTTTGCAGCAGTCTTGGAAAGTGAGTGAAGGTACTTCAAGTCCCATCATCCATGGTCTGCCCTCCTCCAAACTGCACCAGGATGTAGAGTGGGTCATGGGGGCTCTGTGTGGCAAGTTTGGTCTTGATCAGTCATTGGATGAGGGTCGCAGCAGGCTCTGGAAGTGAGTGAAGGTACTGGAAGTCCCATCATCCATGATCCCCCGTTCTCCAAAACTGCACCAGGATGTAGAGTGGGTCATGGGGGCTCTGTGTGGCAAGTTTGGTCTTGATCAGTCATTGGATGAGGGTCGCAGCGGGCTCTGGAAGTGAGTGAAGGTACTGGAAGTTCCATCATCCATGATCCCCCGTTCTCCAAACTGCACCAGGATGTAGAGTGGGTCATGGGGGCTCTGTGTGTCAAGTGTGGTCTTGTGAAGGTACTTCAAGTCCCATCTTCTGTGGTCCGTCCCACTCAAAACTGCACCAGGATGTAGAGTGGGTCATGAGGGCTCTGTGTGCCATGTTTGGTCTTGATAAATCATTGGATTAGGTTTGCAGCAGTCTTGGAAAATGAGTGAAGGTACTTCAAGTCCCATCATCCATAATTTGCCCTCCTCCAAACTGCACCAGGATGTAGAGTGGGTCATGGGAGCTCTGTGTGGCAAGTTTGGTCTTTATCGGTCTTTGTTGGGGGCCTCAGAGGTCTGTGGGAACCGAAGGGTGTGAAAGTACTACAAATCTCATAAGCCGTTGTCTGTCCTCCCCCAAACCTCACCAGAACAGAAAGGGGGTCATAGCGGTTATGTGTGCCAGGTTTAGTCTTGATAAGTCATTGGATGAGGGTTGCAGTGGTCTCGGGAAGTGAGTGGAGGTACTTGAAGACCCATCATCCCTATTTCGTCCTATTCGAAACTGCACCAGGATGTAGAATGGGTCATGTGGGCTCTGTGTGCCTAGTTTGTTCTTTTTTTGGTAATAGGATGAGGGTCACAGTTGCTTCAGAAAGTGAGTGAAGGTACTTCAAGTCCCATCATCCGTGGTCCATCCCACTCTTAACTGCACCAGGATGTAGAGTGGGTCATGGGTACTCTATGTGCCAAGTTTGGGCCTGGTCTGGGATTTGTAGGGGCTACAATGTTCTGTGGGAAATGAATTGGGTGAAGGTACAGCAAATCCCATCATTTGTGGCCCATCCTGCCCTAAACCGCACCAGGTTGTAAAATGGGCCATTGGGCCTCTGTGTGCCAAGTGTGGTCCTGATTCGTCATTGGTGTCAACCACAGTACTCTAAGTAAGTGAATTACAGTACTGGAAGTCCCGTCATCCATGGTCCATCCTCCCTCAAACTGCACCAGGACGTAAAGTGGGTCTTGGGGGTTCTGTGTGGCAAGTTTGGTGTTGTTCTCTCATTGTTGGGGGCCGCAAAGTGTTTTGGCCTTAAACTCCCACCATGCCTGACTGCCTCAGGCCTTTTCCTTACCCCCCCCCCCCTACCACTTTAGAGCGTCGGAATGTTGCCGGTGCTGGCCAATCAGAGGCGTTATGCAAATAATCCCACAGTGGCAACCAATCAGAAAGCAGGCACATATCCACATGCATACATACAAACATTCTCTCTCTCTCTCTCTCTCTCTCTCTCTCTCTCTCTATATATATATATATATATATATATATATATCAGCAAATAGGAAAATATTATTATTATTAATAATATTATAATATAATAATACAATAAAATAGATTGTAATATAATACAACTAGTTTGGGTACCTGACATTGCAATATGCATAAAGTTGTGTGTGATTTGCATTGTACCACGACTGCGAGTTAAGTCTTGTAAGCCAGTGTTTCCCAACCTTTTTTGAGCCGCGGCACACTTTTAACATTAAAATAATCCGGGGGCACGCCACCAACCAAAATTACACAAAATGACACTCTAACACAGTAAAGAACGGCTGGGGGATGGCGACCTGCTGGGAGCAGCTGCTGGGAGTGCCGAAACCCCGGAGGGGGAGAAGCCAGGCCGCGCCATGCCCCGCCCCCTCCACGCGGCTTCAGTTCTCCCACAGCTTTGCCAGCCTTGAGGGGGCAGTGCCAAGCCAGCGGTGGCAGAGCCAGCACAATGCTGGCTTGGCACTGCCCCCTCAAGGCTGGCGGCTGTGGGAGTGCTGAAGCTGGGGCGGAGCCAGGCAGGCCATGCCCCGCCCCTCCCGGCTTCAGTTCTCCCACAGAGGAGAAGCATGAGCGGTGGACAGGCTTCAGTAGGCGGGCTCCTCCGCGCGGCTTCAGCAAGCGAGGGGTGAGAGTCGTGGCGGGAGTCATGGCGGATTGGAGGCTGGCTGGGGAAACGGCCAAAGGAGGCGGCACCCCGGCCCCTTCTTTTTCTTCGCCGCGGCCCTTCTTCCTCCTCTCCCAAGCAGCAGGAGTTCAGCAGGAGGAGGGGGGAAGGAAGGGGGGCAGAGAGCTTTTCTCACGGCACACCTGATGATTGCTCACGGCACACTAGTGTGCCACGGCACACTGGTTGAGAAACACTGTTGTAAGCAACCCGGAAGTGAATTTGCCATTTCGAAGCCACCACCGCCATTTTCGGAAAGGAATCGGCGGGTTTCCCTTCCCTGGCCTTCCCTTCTGTATGCGGCTCTCGCCCCAGTTCTGACGCAGAGGGGAGGACATCCGTGTCCAAACTGGGGGTTTAACCCAGTTTGGACGCGGATGTCTTTCCCTTCGTGTTAGACCTAACGCGGATTTGAAGACATCGGCGTCCAAACTGGGACTTCCAGTACTGATTCTTTCATACTGCCATTAACGAAGCCATTCCGAAATTTCCGAAAAATTCGTAAAATTTCCGCATTCTTTCGGAAAATTTCAAAAGTCATTTAGATTCGAACCGCCAGCGCCCCTTACATCCGCAACGAGTTTTGGACCATTTTTTTCCCCTTGAGCAAACAGGCCTAGTATAGATCGATGTTATATTATTTTTGGTGCAAAAGTATCAGTGTGGAATAATCACGCGCCAGGATTTTGTACAGAAAAACAGCTAAAATTGCAGTGAAATCAGCAAATCGCACCTCTCGGCATTCCTCGGCTGCCTTGGGGGATGATGGGAGCGCCAATCCAGCCATGGCCGCAACCCAACCCATGCTTTGCAATGGATCTCTCCTTAAGGAAGGAGAAAGGCTGGCTCTCGCTCATCGATGATGGCTGCCTTCATTAACATTTTCACACCTCACTGGCTCCGAAATGAGCTAAAGGCCCTTTCTGTGAAGGGAGATTTATATATACGGCTGGGCGTCCAAGGCTCCTTTCTGGTGTGTCATTAGCGCTTTCTTGCTTTCGCTCGCTGGGTGGCTTTGTTGGCGCAAAAGGAAGAATCCTAGAGTTGGAAGAGGCACCCAGAGGCCATCTAGTCCCACCTCATTCTGCCGTGGACACCATCTAATGCGGTGTTTCTCAACTTTCTTAATGCCGCCACCAGCAGGCACGGACTAACACCTTTTTGCGCCCTAGGCCAGTCTTTCTCAACCAGTGTGCCGTGACGGACCTCCTGCTGTGCCGCGAGAAAAGCTCTCTGCCCCCCCTTCCTCCCCCCTCCTGCCGAACTCCTGCTGCTTGGGGGAGGAGGAAGGGCCGGGCAGTGGCGAAGAAAAAGAAGAAGGGACCAGGGAGGCTCCTTCGGCCATTTCCCAGCCAGCCTCCAATCCGCCATGACTCCCACCATGACTCTCTGAAGCCACAGAGGAACCCCGCCACTGAAGCCCGTCCACCGCTCATGCTCCTCCTTTGTAGGAGAGCTGAAGCTGGGGGGAGGGGGCGGGGCATGGCGTGGCCTGTAGGAGAGCTGAAGCTGGGGGGAGGGGGCGGGGCATGGTGTGGCCTGTAGGAGAGCTGAAGCTGGGGGAGGGGCGGGCATGGTGTGGCCTGTAGAAGAGCTGAAGCTGGGGGAGGGGCGGGGCATGGTGTGGCCTGTAGGAGAGCTGAAGCTGGGGGAGGGGCGGGGCATGGCGTGGCCTGTAGGAGAGCTGAAGCTGGGGGAGGGGCGGGGCATGGTGTGGCCAGTAGGAGAGCTGAAGCTGGGGGAGGGGTGGGGCATGGTGTGGCCTGTAGGAGAGCTGAAGCTGGGGGGGGAGGAGGCGGGGCATGGTGTGGCCTGTAGGAGAGCTGAAGCTGGGGGAGGGGGCGGGGCATGGCGTGGCCTGTAGGAGAGCTGAAGCTGGGGGAGGGGGCGGGGCATGGTGTGGCCTGTAGGAGAGCTGAAGCTGGGGGGGGGGGCGGGGCATGGTGTGGCCTGTAGGAGAGCTGAAGCTGGGGGAGGGGCGGGCATGGTGTGGCCTGTAGGAGAGCTGAAGCTGGGGGAGGGGCGGGGCATGGCGTGGCCTGTAGGAGAGCTGAAGCTGGGGGGAGGAGGCGGGGCATGGCGTGGCCTGTAGGAGAGCTGAAGCTGGGTGGAGGGGGCGGGGCAAGGGGTGGCCTGTAGGAGAGCAGAAGCTGGGGGGAAGGGGCGGGGGCATGGTGTGGCCTGTAGGAGAGCTGAAGCTGGGGGGAGGGGGCGGGGCATGGCGTGGCCTGTAGGAGAGCTGAAGCTGGGGGGAGGGGCGGGGCATGGCTGGCTTGGCACTGCCCCCTAAAGGCTGGAGCCGTTCTTTACTGTGTTAGAGTGTCATTTTGTGTCATTTTGGTTGGCGGTGTGCCCCCGGATTTTTTTAATATTAAAAGTGCGCCGCGGCTCAAAAAAGGTTGGGAAACACTGCCCTAGGCCACACTTTGGAATTACGCCCCCAAGCTAACCTCTACCACCCCCCCCCCCCACACACACATCACTCAGACTCCCAAAAGGAAAAAGGAGCAAGGAGAATCCTGGCCTAATTTCAATCCTGCTTCTCCTTTTTCCCCGCAGGCGCTGAGCCCTTCTTCCCCCGCTCACCTCTCGGTGTGAAGGCTGCTGCGGGGCGGCAACTGCGCTGGGATTCAAGTCGCCTCTGCTTCCGCTGGCTCTGCCATGTTCCTGGGGTGCCACGCATGTCCGGCAGAGGCCTCGGGGGCTTCCCTCCGCCTCGTAGCGCCCTACTTCCTTGAGTCAAGGAAGGAGGGAGGGCGTGAGGAGGAGGCGGCGGCGGGAAGCCCCCAGGGCCGCTACCGGACATGCGCGGCACCCAGGAACATGGCGGAGGAGGCAGAGGCGCTCGCGCCTTCCTTGAGTCAAGGAAGGAGGGCGCGAGAAGGAGGAGGCAGAGGGAAGCCCCCGGGAGAGTCCATGCGCGCAGGCAGCGCATTGCGTTTTTGTTTCAACATTTTTTTTTGGTCCTTGAACTGCGCCCCCCTCAGCTTGCGCCCTTAGGCCATGGCCTAGGTTGGCCTTATGCGTAATCCGGGCCTGGCCACCAGGACCGGACTACGGTAAAAAAAATTGTAGTAAGCGAACCTTTTTTTGGTGCCCCCTGGGTCCTCAACGTGGTGATGATAGCACATGTGCATGGGGCCTCCGCGGAGGGCACCCCTTGACTTCCTTGGGCCGCCATTGGGAGAAGGGCAGGCGCAGCCGTCCAAGGAGGAGCCCGAGTGGAAGGGAGGGCGGCGGCACCTGCACGGAAAGCCTCCTCCCAAGAATTCCCCCATTCCCCAGAATTCCTGGCCTTTGGAGGAACAGGTGAAGCTTCTGGGAGTTGGGAGCTGCTGGAGGCAGGTTCCCCACCCTTGTTCCTTTTTATTATTTTACTAGCTGTACCCGGCATGCGTTGCTGTGCCCTATTTAGGAGATGCGAGAAAGTCTGTGGGAAGTGAATTGGGTGTTTGTGTTTGTGCCTCAGCCCTTTGCCTTATCCTCCTCTGACAGTTTATTATGGGTCGGAATGTTCATGTTGGCTGGCCAGTACAGGAGTTATGCAAATCCGCCCTTATTGGCAGCCAATCATGTTGTCAGAATGTAGAGGCTGGGAGAGTCGTTGGCAGCCACAGAGGATGCTGGGAAATGTAGGTTTTTTTACTCGTTGTTTTGGGGGCCTTTTAGGTTTTGGGGGGAAAGTTTCTTTGCTACAAACGTACCTTGCTTGAGGCCTATTTCTGTTGGCAAGTTTGGTGTTTCTGCGTTGTAAGGTTTCTCTGTTTGGGATGGTCTTTCCATGACGACTCTTCCTTTATATATATAGATTATGTATGTATTCATCAAGCACCGGCTGGCTCCATTTCTGCCCCGAAGGAGGGGCCCGAGGCAGCCAGCACTCCCGCTCTTTGCTCGGGTTTACAAAGTGGGACAAAGAAATCCGAAACCCCATCCACAAATCGTCGGAGTGTGGCAAAACGGATTAAAATACAACGGATACACTCCACACAACCTTGAAATCTCAGACGACATTGACCCCGGCCGCCCGCAGCAATGGCGTGAACCTGGCGGCCGCGGTCGCATGCGCCCTTGGCCACGTGGCGCCCTGAAGTGGCCGCTTACTTTGCCTCCACTAAGATCCGCCCCTGGCCGCCACCCTTTAACACAGTCCTTGTGTTGTGGGGACCCCCAACCATAGCATTATTTTCGTTGCTACTTCATAACTGTCATTTTGCTACTGTTACGAATCCCCGTGTAAATATCTGATATGCAGGATGTTTCTTCATTCACTGGACCAAATTAGGCACAAATACCCAATAGGAGAAGAGAGCGGTGTCCTGGCTCACTGAAACAGTCCTTGGTCCTTGGGAAACTAGAAATTGCAGGCTGGGCTACCCTGAGCCTCTCATGGGGTGAGAGACCAGGGAAGCCCAAGGAGAGAGTCCATAGTTGTCCCTTTGTTCAGGGCTGGCAATGCAGGGCAGGCTTGGAAATTAACAACAAAGAGTCCAGGGAATGAAAAGAGTTCATGATGATCCAGTGAGGTACCATTCTTCTCAAGCCAGATGGATCCTTGGCCATTCAGGTCCCCAGACGTGGGCAGAACATCCCTTCCGCCATGCCCCCTGAGCCGGCTCCTCCATAGCCCTGCCGGCTCTGGGCTCAGGCTTGCTGGAATCGCCATAGAATGCATGGCCCCCTCCTGTGGGAATCCTCCCGAGAACCGGGCGAAAGGTCGCTCGCGGCCCCCACGCTCGGAACAGCTGAACGGGGTGAAGTTCAGAGCGTGACAGCTCTTTCGTGTGTGAAAATAAAAATACCAGAAAGGCAGAGAGGAAGGTTAGGATGGGAAAACCGAGATGGCAGAAAAAGGTAGAAATATTATAGCATAAATATGAAACAGAAACGGAGTCGATTGGTGAGACTTTACTTTTCGCGGATACTGGTTCTATTGAAGTCAATGAGGACTCCGTATCTGCGGTTTTTACTGTAGCATTTTTCGCGCCCCGGGGCACCAAAATGGCGCCCGGGGGGAAGCGGGCAGAGGCTCTGCCGCTTGGGAAAGGCTGGTTTTATGTGTTTGAAACAATGTGGCAACCAGAAACTATCTTTATCCAACATGATCCAACATTCCCCTTGGGTAACGGTTAATTAGTCTACTGTACTTTGAAAACGTCCTGTATCGCCTCTTCCTTCCAACGAGGACGCAGGCTGCCCTGCGAGTGGGAATCCCCGGGCAGGCATTGCCGTGGAAACCACAGCGTGCACCTTCCTCTGGTCAACCCCGCCCAGTCCTGTCCTGCTAGTCAAAAATAAGGGACAGGGCCTGAAAATAAGGGACACAAATTTTAGGGCCAAAATAAGGGACGTCCCTTAGAATAAGGGGCATATGGGAACCCTACTCATGTGGCGACAGTGGACTGTTGGAACTCTCTGCTAATTGGCCTCTGTCTGAGTCGACTCCATTGGTATACAGGTCCTTCATGCTCCATCTTAAAATACTGGTGAGAGTTTTTGAAGGTTTTTAAAGGATGATGGGAGTTGTAGTGAACCCATGACCGGAGAGTTCTGACTCAGGATCCAGTTAAGTTAAAAACCCTGTCAAACCTTTTGCATCCCAATCTGAGATTGCTCTGAACTGGGAAATGACCTCCAATGGCAGAGAGCGGCCAGGTTGGCTTTCGTCCCTCCGTTGCCGGTGACCCCTTTCTTCTCCATTCTTTGAAACCAGGAGATTAAAAGCCCCTTTTTCCCGTCTTTGCCATCAAGCAAAGTCCTCCCGGAGTCCAAGCGCCACCTGCATTTCCCTCCCAGGCATCTGTTTAATTTCGGGATATGATTTACAAAGAGCCGGTTGCAAAACGCAGAGAGGAAGGGAAGGCAAAGAGCTCTAATGAATAGCTACAATGCACTTCAGCATGACGCATCAGGGCGGGGAAGCCCTATTAATTGGCCCTAATTGAGACTTGGTTCGGAGCTGCCATTCATGGAGGAGAAACAAAGCAGCATTTCCTGCTCCTTGCTGGGAACAAAATGCACCTCCCTCTCCCTCGGGCCTTGATGCTAAACTTACAGACTTGAGAGGGCTCCAGACCACACTGGAAGACACTATCTAAAACAGTGTTTCTCAACCTTCCTAATGCTGCGACCCCTTAATACAGTTCCTCATGTTGTGGTGACCCCTAACATAAGAACATAAGAAGAGCCATGCAGAATCGGGCCTCAGCCCATCTAGTCCAGCATTCTGTGTCACACAGTGGCCCACTAGTTGTACAAGGGGATCTCTAGCAGAAGGGAGGGCAAAACCCTGACCTGCTCCCGACCCCCACAACCAGTACCCGGGGAAATCCTGCCTGCCTCAACCAACTCCGAGGTGGCACTTGAATGTCCTGTTCAGTAACTACCGATACACTTGGTATCCATGAATCTGTCTAATCCTGCCTTGAAGCTGTCCAGGCTGACCGCTGTCACAACCTCCTCTGGAAGTGAGTTCCATAACCCAATGACCCTCTGGGTGAAGAAATATTTCCCTTTATTAGTCCTAACTTTCCTACCTTGGAGCTTCAGGGAGTGCCCTCGAGTCCTAGTGTTTTGTGACAAAGAAAATATTTTTTCTTTATTCACCTTTTCTATCCCATGCATGATTTTATACACTTCGATCAAGTCACCTCTTAGACGCCGTCTTTCAAGGCTGAAAAGACCAAGGCGTTGCAACCTGGTTTCATAAAGGAGCCGCTCCATCCCTTGGGTCATTCTTGTTGCCCTTTTCTGTACCTTTTCCAGTTCCGTTATATCCTTCTTAAGGTGCGGAGACCAGAATTGTACACAGTACTCCAAATGTGGCCTTACCATCGATTTGTAGAGAGGTAATACAACATTTGCTGACCTATTTTCGATTCCCTTCCTGATCATGCCAAGCATAGAATTTGCTTTTTTCACTGCTGCTGCGCACTGGGTTGACATCTTCATTGAGCTGTCCACCAAGACCCCAAGATCCCTTTCCTGGTTTGTCTCAGAGAGCTTTGACCCCATCAGTTGGTAGGTGTAGTTGGGGTTCTTTGCCCCGACGTGCATGACTTTACACTTGTTTAGGTTAAAATGCATTTGCCACTTTGTTGCCCATTCACTCAATTTCGAGAGATCTTTCTGGAGCTCTTTACAGTCAGTTTCATTTTTAACTACCCTGAACAATTTAGTGTCGTCTGCAAACTTTGCTACCTCAGAATTCACTCCTACATCCAGATCATTAATGAATAAATTAAAAAGTAACGGTCCTAAAACTGAACCTTGGGGCACGCCACTTCTCACCTCTTTCCACCCAGAGAAATGTCCGTTTATTACCACCCTTTGTTTCCTACAGTTTAGCCAGGTTCCGATCCAGGACAAGACCGGTCCCCTGAGTCCATGGCTGAAGAGCTTATTTAGGAGCCTTTGGTGAGGGACTTTGTCAAAACCCTTTTGAAAGTCAAGGTAAACAATATCGACTGGGTCCCCTTTATCTATGTGTTTATTTACACATAGATACAATAACATTATTTTCAATGCTACTTCATAACTGTATTTTTTGTGGGGGCGGGGTTGATTTTGTCATTTGGAAATTGTAGTTGCTGGGATTTATAGTTCACCTACAATCAAAGAGCATTCTGAACTCCACCAATGACGGAATTGAACCAAATTTGGAACACAAATCTCCCATGACCAACAGCAAATACTGGAAGGGTTTGGTGGGCATTGACCTTTGGGAGTTGTAGTTCACCTACATCCAGAGAGCACTATAGACTCAACAATGATGGATCTGGACCACACTTGACACGAATCCTCAATATACCCAAATGTGAACACTGGTGGAGTTTGGGGAAAATAGATCTTGACATTTGGGAGTTGTAGTTGCTGGGATTTATAGTTCATCTACAATCAAAGAGTCCCTTGCACCCTACCAATGATAGAATTGGGTCAAAATTCCTTCACAGAACCCTCATGCCTTGAAGGAACTAGTTGGCGTGAGCCTCCATCCCACTTCACACACTCTCCCTCAGTCACACATGCGCATCATGCTGCCATGCGCCAAGCACGCCTGCTCTCCCTCCCTGCTTGGAGTCTCAGAATCAGCCCTCCCCTTGGCTGGGAGGCCTGCCAATCACAGCAGAGGAGAGCTTTAGGTGGGAGAATTCGCAGTCTGTTTCCAAAAAGAAAGAGAAGGAAAAGCGGAGAGATCTTCAACCTTCTCTGCCACAGGGCTTCCTAAGACCAGCAGAAATACACGTTTTCTGGTGGTCTTTGGCGACCCCTCTGGAACCCTCTCGCGACCCCCCTGGGGGTCCCGACCCCCAGATTGAGAAACACTGATCTAAAACCTCCTGACAGATGGCCACCCAGCTTTAGTTTCAAATCCTCTCAAGGAGGAGACTCTGGGGCAACCTATATTCCGGTAGAGTTGGAGAGGACCCCAAAGGCTATCCAGTCCAACCCCGTTCTTCCATAAAGGGAGACACAAGCAAAACCCTCTCAACAGATGGCCATCCAGTTTTTGTTTCAAAGCCAATAGAGCAGTGTTTCCCAACCACTGTGACGCGGTACACTAGAGCAGTGTTTCCCAACCTTTTTTGAGCCATGGCACACTTTTTACATTTGCAAAACCCTGGGGCACACCAACCAAAATGACACAAAATGACACTCTAAGACAGTAATACGTAAGAGTTAATATGTTTTTTTAAATGTATTTATACACTCAGTGTGAAACCTGGACCTGTTTCGATGAACTCAACATAGATATCCTGGCAGGAATGGCAGAAAGACCCAAACCTCCCACACAGAACTCCCATAGCCAAGAGAAAATGCTATAAGAGTTTGGTGGGCATTGACCTTGAGTTTTGGAGTTGTAGTTCACCTATATCCAGAGAGCACTGTGGACTCAAACAATGTTAGATCAGGACCAAACTTGGCATGAATACTCAATATGCCCAAATATGAACGCAGATGGAGTTCAGGAGAAATAGACATTTAGGAGTTGTAGTTGCTGGGATTTATAGTTCCCCTACAATCAAAGAGCATTCTGAACCTCACCAATGATAGAACTGGGTCAAACTTCCCACACAGAACCCCCAGGAGGCAAGAGAAGGTCTCTACTTGGGGAAAGGGAGGCAGGCCTTCCCAATCCATGGAGAGGGAGAGTAGACAATGGGTGGGGAGGGGGGTGGTGCTTGTAATTTTGTGCCTTTATCGAGGTAGGTTTCTTAGGGTTTTTATACTTCAACACACTACACCCCCCCCCCTTTCCTGGAGGTTCTAATTTCCCACGGCACACCTGATGATCGCTCACGGCACACTAGTGTGCCCCGGCACACTGGTTGGGAAACACTGCACTAGATTGCCGTGACGGACCTCCTGCTGTGCTGCAAGAAAGGCTCTCTGCCCCCACTTCCTTCCCCTCTCCTCCTTTGATAAGACCCAAAATTAGGGTCTATAACATAATTTGGGGGCTCGTCCGGGATCCCTCTCGACTGTCCTTGGTACATCATGACTCAGTGACCTCCATCCTCTTGGAACAGACCACCAACGGTCTCTGATTCATTCCTTACGACCTGTCACCATGGCCTTTAAAAATCCCAGCACGAGCCCCCAAATTATGTTATAGACCCTGATTTTGGGTCTTATCAAAGGCCAGGCCAGGGAGGTCAAAGAATGAAGCAATCCCATCTGAGGAAGATCAAAAGCAAGGTTTTATTCATTCATGAACATGAAGGAAGTCGGACAGTCGTGTAAGGCACACGCAGATGCCCACACTTTACAAGGACTGACCGCCCGTTCCTTGACCAAAGCAAAACCTTATATACAGATAGGCAAGCAGAGGATGGAAATTCCCTTTGTCTCTGTTCTGTCATTTGACCTTTTACATGGAAAGCACCCCCTTTGTACACCTGCAACAAACGTCATGTTGTCGAAACCACAATTTGTTCAATTTATGCCTTTTGTTCCTTAACTGCGAGATCTAATTTAAGTGTTTGAGGTTTCAATAAGGAAAGAGGACCCACACGTGACCTTTTAGCTTCTAAAGCATATTCTCTACTTGCGTTATTGGATCTCACAGCAGCGTTCGATACAGTTGATTACGATCTTTTGACTCACCACCTTGCAGGAGCCGGAGTGGGGGGGGGGAGTCTTGAATTGGCTGTCCTCCTTCCTCCGGAACCGATCGCAGCGAGTGAAGAGGGGCCAGGATGTCTCCGGGGGCTCTCCACTCCTCTGTGGGGTTCCCCAGGGGGCAATCCCCTCCCCTTTGTTATTTAACATCTAAGTCCGACCACTTGCTCGGCTGGTTCGTAGCTTTGGGCTGGAGTGCCACCAATATGCTGATGATACCCAGCTCGTTCTGGGGATGGAGGGCCAGCCCAGATCTGTACCCGATAATTTCCATCAGTGCCTTGAAGCCATTACTGGATGGCTGCGAGCCAGTAGGTTGAAGGTGAATCCAGCTAAGACGGAGATCCTGTGGTTGGGTTGCCCGGGGGGGGGGGGGGTGTGGAGATCCAACTTCCTTCCCTGGATGGCGTGGCATTATGTCCGTCATCTACACAGTTAAGAGTCTTGGCGTCATCTTGGACTCTCAGCTGACGATGGAGGCACATGTCGCCGCCGTCAGCAGAGTAGCGTTTTTCCATCTCCGACAGGCGAGGAAGTTGGCTCCCTACCTTTCCCGCCATGACCTAGCCACAGTGGCCCAAGCCATGGTCATCTCAAGACTAGACTACTGTAATGCTCTGTATGTTGGTCTTCCTTTGTTGGTGATCCGGAAACTGAAACTGGTCCAAAATGCAGCAGCCCGGTTGCTGGCCGGTGCTCTGCGGATTAGTCACATAACACCTATTCTCCGCGAGCTGCACTGGTTGCCAGTGGAATGCCGGATCACTTTCAAGGTGTTGATCTTGACCTTTAAGGCCTTAAACGGTCTGGGGCCAGCGTACCTCCGGGACCGTCTCATCCCTGGCGTCGAGCCTGCAAACTGCCAGCGGTCCCCAAAGTGACGATCAGGACACAATCTGTTCCGCCCCCCCTTGGTGGCCGGAGGAAGAACTGCAGATCGGGTCAGGGAAGAGCAAGGCTGGGAATGACCAGTCCAGGGAGTGGCCCAGTGCGGAGGCCACGTGGCCATCGGAGGAGGCGGTGCCGGAGGCCAAGGAACAACAGACCTCCCCCTCCTGGCTTTGCCATTGACCAACAGTGCGGGTCGCCCCTCCATCGAGGCCGCCGACCCCCCAGACCCTCTACCTTCTCCGCCAACTGCCCGGGAAAGGGGAAGCCCGCCCCGCTCGAGCCCAGGTTCCGGAGTCCGTTCCGGTCCAGAACCTTTTGGAGCTCGGGCTTCAAGAGACGGGAGTGCCACCGGACAGATCCGAAGCAGGAACGAGACACCCTTTCAGCAGGTCTGATGTCCCCCGTCAGACCTTTGGACAAAGGAAGCCTGGCCACCTATGGCCAGTTACGAGGGATCGTCTTGATGGTAACGAACAGAAATTTTGGGGATCTTGCCCTGAAGGCAAACCAGTTAGATCCATCAAAAGAGGGTCTAAAATGGCCTGGTGAGAAAGTAAGCCAGCCAATCCCCTTTCCTTTAAATTTCCCAATAAAAAAATCTCACCAGGTTGAAGAAAAGCCACTGAGTTTTTTATTCATCCAGCTGGAAATGAGGTACTAACCGCGATCCTTCGGCCATGCTAGTACAAAGCATACATGTAATACATATGTTTTTATACTTTCCCCAAAACAGAACAGTTTTCAAACTGCCCGCTTGTCTCAATTGGCTGTGGGTCTAAGCCAATTGGGAGGAAAGGGGGGGGGGGGGATGGATGGAATAATGAGTCAGGGTTTTGAAGATTAAGATGTGTTAATGAAGTTTCATTGATAAGGAGGAAATCCTAAATCTGGTGATGTTTGGCTATCTTTGTGTGGTGATGAAAAATAAGCATGCACTTCTGATGGTTTTTTTTGTTTAGTAAATGTGTGAGAGATTGTGGGATTTTCCATGTGAGGCTAAACAGACAGGGCTCTTCCTGGGTCACAGAGGAATCCCTGATCAATTAATAGATGTGTTAATGAAGTTTTGAGATTATAGCATGTCTGATTGGCAAGGAAGACCCCTTGCAGTCCTGCAATCTTACCACCTATTGTTTGGGTCCTTGGAATAAATGGTTTTCATGGTTTTGGGTCATGGGTCTGGCCGTCTGTCATTTCCTAAGTGGCGTGTTCTATTTGTAGGATCTTTCTTTAGTAAATATGTGTAGCAATTTGGCTATGTCCTGGGTTTGAGTCTTGTGAAACGACCCTCCATGTCAGTCTTTCTCAACCAGTGTGACGTGGCACACTTAGTGTGCCGTGACGGACCTCCTGCTGTGCCGCGAGAAAAGCTCTCTGCCCCCCTTCCTCCCCCCTCCTGCCGAACTCCTGCTGCTTGGGGGAGGAGGAAGGGCCGGGCAGTGGCAAAGAAAAAGAAGAAGGGACCGAGGGGAGGGGGAGGCTCCTTCGGCCATTTCCCCAGCCAGCCTCCAATCCGCTATGACTCCCACCATGACTCTCTGAAGCCGCGTGGAGGAACCCCGCCCACTGAAGCCCGTCCACCGCTCATGCTCCTCCTTTGTAGGAGAGCTGAAGCTGGGGGGAGGAGGTGGGGCATGGCGTGGCCTGTAGGAGAGCTGAAGCTGGGGGGAGGGGCGGGGCATGGCGTGGCCTGTAGGAGAGCTGAAGCTGGAGGGAGGGGCGGGCATGGCGTGGCCTGTAGGAGAGCTGAAGCTGGGGAGGGGCGGGGTATGGCACGGCCTGTAGGAGAGCTGAAGCTGTGGGAGGGGTGGGGCATGGCACGGCCTGTAGGAGAGCTGAAGCTGGGGGGGGGGCAGGGCATGGCGTGGTCTGTAGGAGAGCTGAAGCTGGGGGGAGGGGGCAGGGCATGGCGTGGCCTGTAGGAGAGCTGAAGCTGGGGGGGAGGGGGTGGGGCATGGCACGGCCTGTAGGAGAGATGAAGCTGGGGGAGGGGCGGGGCATGGCGTGGTCTGTAGGAGAGCTGAAGCTGGGGGAGGGCAGGGCATGGCGTGGCCTGTAGGAGAGCTGAAGCTGGGGGGGAGGGGGCAGGGCATGGCGTGGCCTGTAGGAGAGCTGAAGCTGGGGGGAGGGGGTGGGGCATGGCACGGCCTGTAGGAGAGCTGAAGCTGGGGGAGGGGCGGGGCATGGCGCGGTCTGTAGGAGAGCTGAAGCTGGGGGAGGGGGCGGGGCATGGCGTGGCCTGTAGGAGAGCTGAAGCTGGGGGAGGGGCGGGGCATGGCGTGGTCTGTAGGAGAGCTGAAGCTGGGGAGGGGCAGGGCAGGGCGTGGTCAGTAGGAGAGCTGCAGCTGGGGGGAGGGGGCAGGGCATGGCGTGGCCTGTAGGAGAGCTGAAGCTGGGGGAGGGGTGGGGCATGGCACGGCCTGTAGGAGAGCTGAAGCTGGGGGAGGGGCGGGGCATGGCGTGGTCTGTAGGAGAGCTGAAGCTGGGGAGGGGGGCGGGGCATGGCGTGGCCTGTCGGAGAGCTGACGCGGGGGGGGGGGGCGGGGCATGGCGTGGCCTGTAGGAGAGCTGAAGCTGGAGGGAGGGGCGGGGCATGGCAGGGCGTGTAGGAGAGCTGAAGCTGGGGGAGGGGCGGGGCATGGCGCGGCCTGTAGGAGAGCTGAAGCTGGGGAAGGGGGCGGGGCATGGCATGGCCGGTAGGAGAGCTGAAGCTGGGGGGGCGGGGCATGGCGTGGCCTGTAGGAGCTGAAGCTGGGGGGAGGGGCGGGGCATGGCATGGCCTGTAGGAGAGCTGAAGCTGGGGGAGGGGCGGGGCATGGCGTGGCCTGTAGGAGAGCTGAAACTGGGGGAGGCGGGGCATGGCGTGGTCTGTAGGAGAGCTGAAGCTGGGGGGAGGGGCGGGGCATGGCTGGCTTGGCACTGCCCCCTAACGGCTGGAGCAGCTGCTGGGAGAGGTGAAGCCGGGGGTAGCCTGGCTCCGCCCCCCTCCCCGGCTTCGGCACTCCCAGCAGCTGCTCCCAGCAGGCCACCAACCCCAGCCGTTCTTTACTGTGTTAGAGTGTCATTTTGGGTCATTTTGGTTGGCAGTGTGCCCCTGGATTTTTTTAATATTAAAAAGTGTGCCGCGGCTCAAAAAAGGTTGGGAAACACTGCTCCATGTTATACAAAGGATGTGGCCAGGTGGCTTTTCCTGTCTTTTGAAATAACCATTGATCCCTAATTAGCACTCTTCAATCTTGCAAAGGCTTTTGCCGGATTCTTCCTAAATGTTTGGGGCTCCTTACAGGCAGGATGACTCATCTTTGTTACAAAGTACATTTCATCAAGACAAAACATTTAGAAGTTACAATTTAAAATACAAGGATAGAAGGAAAAGGAAATAATAATAATACTCTTATACAGTTTCTAGGCATTTCATGGGGGTTAGGGCATGCAAAGGGAGAGCTTACACAGAAGTCTAGGAAAATATAGGAAAATATCATGCTTGACTTTCATACAGCTTTGGTATTTCATACAATTTCATAGCGAGAGAGTCCAGGGAAACAATTATTTCATATTCAGGGAGTAGAAAGAAAGTCCATCTGTGTCCTTGGGAAAAACTATGAGAGAAAAGTCCTTTTTGCTAATAGCCAGAGGAGAGTCCAAACACACGGAAGCCCTTAGAAAACTATGTCTCTCAAATCACTCAGGACTTGCCCCTGTTGGCCTGTCCGCATGCAACTCCGTACACAAAGAGTCCATGGCTTCAGGTCAAGTGAGGCAAGAAAACAAAGAGGTAGACATGGCTGAAGGTCTTTTGATGCCAAATCCCAGCCTTTGGTGCTAGAGATGCCAGACCACATATGCAGGAACTTTTGCAGGTCAATGAAGCAGGGGCTCGACTTAATTGAGAGCTCCTACGCTTCCTTCCTTCGATGGCAGGGTGGTGCCCGCCTAGGTTCGGCTGGGCATCCTATTGCCATGTCCCCATTCTCTACCTCCTTCCTTCTCCCCTCTTTCCTCTTTCATTGTTGTAATGTTTTGTTTGTTCTGCACTGTGTTGTTTTTGCAAGACTTGTGAACCGCTCCGAGCCCACCGGGAGTGGCGGTGATAGAAGTCCGAATAAATAAAATAAAAATAAAATCCCGTACTGTCCCACTAGACCGCTGCACTCGGAATCCTCCTTGCTCTTGGAAGTTCCCAGTTTTAAAAGGTATCACGGAGGGCCTTTTCGGTAATTGCCCCTACTTTGTGGAATGCACTACCTCCTGAAGTCAGGGCTCTCCCTGACTGGATGGCATTCCGGAAGGCGTGCAAAACTATCCTGTTCCGCCAGGCCTTTGGGGAAGAAAACTGCTGATCTCCAGTTCCTGCATACTAATGCTGTACTTGACTCTGCTGAGATACTCAACTGTTTCTACCTCTGTTTTTACTGTGTTTAAATATGTTTACTATGTTTTATCGTGCTTTTATTATGTGATTTTACTATGTGTTTTTGCGACTGTAAGTCGCCCCGAGCCGTTTGGGAGTGGCGACGCAGAAATGCGAATAATAAATCTATCTATCTATCTATGTATATAATAAAAGTCAGTGTTTGCGGCCGCGCGGTGGGAGGAATATGTGGCAGCGTTTCGATTGGCTGCCACTCCGGGATTATTTGCATAAATGGCTCTGACTGGCCAGCCACCCAACATTCCAACACAGCACAGAGAGGAAAGGAGAGGGCCTGAGGCAGGCATAAATGGCTGGAGTTGGAGTTAGCCAGTTGACATTTTTTTCTGGTGGAAATGGAATGTTCAGTACCTTCACCCAATACACTTCTAAGGTGACTCAAAGGGAAAGCAAAAGGCCTCAGGCAGTCAGCCACTGAGGCCCACAGCAATGACGGATCAGGACCAAACATGGCAAACAAGGGACCAATGGCCCACTTCACAACTTGGTGTGGTTTAGGGCAGGATGGGCCACGAATGATGGGATTTGCAGTACCTTCACCTCATTCACTTCCCAAACAACACTGCAGCCCCTATAAATCACAGACCAGGCCCAAAATTGACAACAAGGCTTCCTTAACTTGATTTTCCTGACTAGGCCTCAGCTCATGAGATATTGTTAGGCTTCCTCAACTTGATTTTCCTGGCTAGGCCCCCAACAATGACAGAACAAGACCAAACTTGGCACACAGACCCCCCCCCCCCAAGATGCACCCTACATCCTGGTGCAGTTTGAGGGAGGATGGACCATGGATGATGGGACTTTCAGTACTTTAATTCATTTCCTTAGAGCACTGTGGCCCACACCAATAACGAACTATGGCACACAATGCCTTCCTCAAATAACCCGGGCACCGCCGGGTCCCCAAGCTAGTAGATAATAAATAAGTAAATACTTAGATGCTCATCTCTCTTCTGACTATTGCTTTTTCTGCAGAGCGTCAGATTATTAATAAATGCTGTAATCTATTATATAAAGGGGTTCCCGTCATGGACCGACCGTCCCAAACAGAGAAACCTTACAACGCAGAAACACCAAACTTGCCAACAGAAATAGGCCTCAAACAAGGTATGTTTGTAGCAAAGAAACTCCCCCCCCCAAAAAACCTAAAAGGCCCTCAAAACAACGAGTAAAAACTACATTTTCCAGCATCCTCCGGGCTGCCAACAACTCTCCCAGCCTATACATTCTGACAACATGATTGGCTGCCAATAAGGGCGGATTTGCATAACTCCTGTACTGGCCAGCCAACATGAACATTCTGACCCATAATAAACTGTCAGAGGAGGATAAGGCAAAGGGCTGAGGCACAAACACAAACACCCAATTCACTTCCCACAGAAAATTTACTCATGGGACATTGTGTATGGCCTGAATTGACAGTAAGGCTTCATTAACTTGCTGTTCCTGACTAGGCCTCAGCTCATGGGACATTGTGTATGGCCTGAATTTACAGTAACCTAACTCCCCTATGACCCACGCTACATTCAGTTTGGGAGGGAGGATGATGGGACTTGAAGTACCTCCATGGATAATGGGATTTGTACTACTTCAAAACCCATCATTCCCCACAGACCACTGTGGCCCAGAACCAAGACCGATAAAGACCAAACTTGGCACACAATGCCCCCCATGACCCACACTCCATCCGACTGCAGTTCAGAGGAGGACACACCATGGAGGATGGGATTTCAAGTACCTCCACTCACTTCCAAAGTACCTCACCCACATAAGCATCAACCTCTACATCAACACAGCAGACGGAAAGACAAAAAACATTGCATATCCACAAGCTATGCAGAACGCCAGCAACACCACACACCAACAACTCCCCAGGACTTCAACATCCCACCAACCAGAACAACCCACAACGACACAGCCATGGCCCCAACAACACCATAACTAACAACAATTCCAACCCTTACATACTCAGACTTTCTCGCATCTCCTAAATAGGGCACAGCAACGCGTGCTGGGTACAGCTAATCTGATCTAAATGATTCCTTTCCCCAATATGCTTCATTCAATAATAATAATAATAATAATAACAATAATAACCACTAGCCCTCTCTTTGCTGGCCCTGCTTCACATCCAGAGCTCTGCTTCTGCTTTGCAAACTCTATAGAAGAGACTTAAGACTTTGTTTTGGTGCCTGGCAAGGCAATGTGCTCCCCAAAGCCTAATCCTGCCTTCCCAAGATATAAGCCTCTTTGCTTGATTATCTGCGGCAGCCGAGAACAATTGGGCTCCGGCATTTTTGCAGCAGAGTTGTCACTCTTTGGAGATTGCGATCAAGTCGGTTCCACCGTCATCTCCTTCCCTCTCAGCTCCCCTTTCCCCCTTCAGCAACGAGGGTTGAAAACACCTTCTCCTCTGCAAGACTCGGGTGTCTTTGGTAGGCATTATAACCTCTGTGTCTCTATGCCAGTGTTTCCCAACCAGTGTGCCGTGGCACACTAGCGTGCCGTGAGCGGTCATCAGGTGTGCCGTGGGAAATGGGAACCTCCAATACCCTTTCTTCCCCCTCCTGCCGAACACTTTTTCTTCTCCACTCGGGCTCCCTTCTTCCCAGCCTCGCTCTGCTCGCTTTGCCTCGCTTTGCTCTGGGGCGAGTCTGCACAGTAGCGCCCGCTCGGGTCACGTCTCGGGTCACGTCTTCCTCCCTCCCCTTCCCCTCCTGAACACGCTCACGTTGCCCCCTCGGATCAAAATGGCAGCAGAAGCGGCCGTGTCGAAGAAAAAGTAAGTGTTGGGCAGGAGGGGGAAGAAAGAGCGCGAAGGGGAAGGGGGAGGAAGAGGTCTCTGTCGAAAGCTGGCATGGGCAAACTTGGACCTTCAAGGTGTTTTGGACTCCAACTCCCACCATTCCTAGCAGCCTCAGGCCCTTTTCCTTTCCCCCCCTCAGCCACTTAAGCAGGAAAGGGCCTCAGGCTGTTAGGAATGGTGGGAGTTGGAGTCCAAAGCACCCAGAGGGCCGAAGTTTTCCCATGCCTGTTTGAGGGACCTTAAAGTGGTGAGCCTCCTTCCAACATTGTGATTCTGGATAGAAAACAAACAACAACATAACATAACATTGTTTGAGTCCACAGTGCTCTCTGGGTGTAGGTGAACTACAACTTCCAAACTCAAGGTCAATTCCCAAGCAAACCCTTTCAGTACTTTCTGTTGGTAATGAGAGTTCAATGTGCCAAGTTTGGTTCAATTCCATTGTTGCAAGAGTTCAGGATGCTCTTTGATTGTGTGTTAACTATAAATCCCAGAAACTGTAACTCCCAAATGTCAAGGTCTATTTCCCCAAACTCCATCTGTGTTCACATTTGGGCATATTGAGTATTCATGCCAAGTTTGGTCCTGATCCAACATTGTTTGAGTCCACAGTGCTCTCTGGATATAGGTGAACTACAACTCCAAAACTCAAGGTCAATGCCCACCAAACTCTTATAGCATTTTCTCTTGGTTATGGGAGTTCTGTGTGGGAAGTTTGTGTCTTTCCGCCATTCCTGCCAGGATGTCTATGTTGTGTTCATCGAAACAGGCCCAGGTTTCACACTGAGTGTATAAATACATTTAAAAACATATTAGCTACATGTATTACTGTGTTAGAGTGTCATTTTGTGCCATTTTGGTTGGTGGTGTGCCCCAGGGTTTTGTAAATGTAAAAAATGTGCCGCGGCTCAAAAAAGGTTGAAAAACACTGCTCTATGTTATAGGATCCTGGGAGTTGTTGTTTTGCAAGGTGTTGAGCCTGCTGTGGCTGAAGAAGGATGGTCAGAAGCTCGTCTTGCTGTTGGGAAGGTCTCTGTCATGACTGAGATGTCTTCTTGTCATTAGGAGGGCCTCTTAATGGTTGGAAGGTATTATAATTAGGAAGGTATTGTAATTGGGAAGGTCTTCTCAATGTTGAGAAGGTCTTCATAATGGTTGGATGACCTTCTTATTGTTGGGAAAGTATTCTTAATGGTCCTGTCATTATTAGAAAGTACCCCTTAAAAGCTGGAAGGTCCTCTTAATGGTTGGATTGTCCTCTTGTTTTTGGCCAAGTCCTCTTAGTTAATATTAGGAAAAACCTCTTAAAAGCTTGAAGGTCTTCGTAATAGCTGGATGGTTCTCTTAATAGCTGGGGGGTCTCCGGGAGGTCTCCACTTAATTGTGGGGTCCCCCAGGGGGCCACCCTATCCCCCTTATTATTCAACATCTACATGCGCCCCCTGGCCCAGCTGGCCCGTGACTTTGGTCTGGAGTGTTATCAGTACGCTGATGACACCCAGCTTCTGCTGAGAATGGTCGGCAGGCCGGACACCGTACCCGATTGTTTCCATCGATGCCTTGAAGCCGTGACTGGTTGGCTGCGTGCCAGCCGGCTGAAGGTGAATCCGTCGAAGACGGAGATCCTGTGGCCCGGTCGCCCTGGCCTGGGTGGGTGCTGGTTGCCTACCCTGGATGGCGAGCGGCTCAGCCCGTCATCTTCGGTTAAGAGCTTAGGTGTTCAGTTGGACTCCCTGCTGACCATGGAGTCCCAGGTCTCTGCGGTCAGCAGGGTGTCCTTCTTTCACCTACGACAGGGTAGGCGACTGGTGCCCTACCTGTCCAGGAGCGACCTGGCGACGGTAATCCAAGCGACGGTCATCTCGAGACTAGACTACTGTAACGCCCTCTACATTGGCCTTCCCTTGTCGACAATTCGGAAACTCAAGCTAGTGCAGAATGCCGCGGCTCGCTTGCTGACGGGCTCGTCGGTGAGAGAGCACATCACGCCCATCCTCCGGCAGCTGCACTGGCTTCCTATCGAGTACCGAATTGCCTTCAAGGTGTTGGTACTGACCTTTAAGGCCTTATACGGCCTAGGGCCTGCGTACTTGAGGGACCGCCTTACCCCGTATTTATCCCCGAGATCGCTGCGATCAGATGAACAGAATCTGCTGACAATACCATCGGTCCGCTCCTGCCACCTATCTGTGACCAGACAGAGAGCCTTCTCTGTGGCAGCCCCAGTGCTGTGGAACTCCTTGCCGGACAGCGCTCGAGCTATCTCAGAGCTAGCTCCATTCAGAAGGGCCTGTAAGACCGCCCTCTTTGGATTAGCTTTTAATTAGACACAGAAGGATTGTACCTCAAGAACCCTATGTATGTCACCCTGCACCTCGTAATGTGTTGGATTGTGTTTTTATTGTGTTTTTATGCTTTTTATTGTAGGGCTGCATGTCTGTGACATGATGCCCATATATATTGCTGTTATCCGCCCCAAGCCTGTGGGGAGGAGCGGAATACAAAATCGAAGTAATAAATAAATAAATAATAAATAAAAGTTGAATGTCTTCTCCTCATTGACAGGCCCGGATTACCCATAGGGCCAACAAGGCCATGGCCTAGGGGCGTGAGCCAAGGGGGGGGGGGCAGATCACGGCCCAAAATAAAAATAAAAATTTACAATGTTATAAAATAATTTAAAAATCGTGTCGCGATTGGCTCCTGCCGCCTGGTACCCAAAAGGAAGGAAGGCAGGAGGGAGGGAGGAAGGAAGGGGGGGCTCCCTCCTCGGCGCCCTGCAGACAATACAGCCGGGAGCCAGCCCCCACGTGACCCGGCGGAGGGCGCACCACGTGACCAGGGCTCCACATGAGGCAGCAGCAGCATGAGGAGGAAGAGGAGGAGCATGCCCCGTGACGTCGAAGGCGGCTTTGTGGCCTCGCGCTGGGTACGCGGAGGGTAGCGGCTGGAGAGCCTCAGAAGTCAATCGTGACCAGCATGGGCTGAAGGAGTAGGCCTCTTCCTTCAGCCCATGCTGGTCGCGATTGGCTCCTGAGGTGGAGGGTGGTCCCTCCCCCCATCCAGCGACCAATGAGCATTCCATGAGGCAGAGTTTGGTTGTTGTTGTTGTTTCCACTCGTGGGGATAACTTCGGGTGGGTCTTCCAGGTTGGGCGAGGCGGGCAGCTCCGTCCTTCCTCCTTTCTTTCCAAGAAAGAGGCTCGGTTCCTAGGGCCAGGCCCCTCCCCCCCCCCCCCCTCGGTGGGCAGCCCCACTTTGTGCAACCCCGGAGGCCATAAAAGCAGGGCTGCCTGGACACCCACCCACCCAGCTTCCCAAACCGAAACCAAAGCCCCAACAATGGCACCACCGCCGAGGGCCTTCCGCCTCCTCTTCTCTTTCTTCTCCTTCTTCTTCGCAGCGGGGCGAGCCTCCCCCACTGGAGTCCCCAAAACGCCCAGGAAGGTGTGTGTGTGTGTGGGCTGCTTGCTTCCCGAGGGGTCTTTGGAGGGTCCTAATGCGGCGGCGCAAGGCGGGGGGGGGGGGGCGTAATTCCAAACTGTGGCCTAGGGCACAAAAAGGTGTTGATCCGAGCCTGCTTGTTGAGAATGTCTTCTTAATAGCTGGATGGCCCTCTTGTTGGGAAAGTCCTCTTAGTGGTCTTATCTATTATATAAATGGGTTCACGTCATGTGATGTATACCTCAAACAAAGAAACCTTACAACGCAGAAAAACAATACTTGCCAACAGAAATAGGCCTCAAGCAAGGTACGTTTGTAGCAAAGAAACTTTCCCCCCCAAAACCTAAAAGGCCCCCAAAACAACGAGTAAAAATAAAACTACATTTACCAGCATCCTCCGGGGCAGCCAACGACTCACCCAGCCTCTACATTCTGAACAACATGATTGGCTGCCTATAAGGGCGGATTTGCATAACTGCTGCACTGGCCAGCCAACATGAAAATTCCGATCCATAAAAAACTGCCAAAACAGAATAAGGAAAAGGCCTGAGCCAATCCCCAACACAAACACCCAAATCACTTCCAACCGAAAATTTACACCCCAAAAATCACAGACCACGCCCAAAATTGACAGTAAGGCTTCATTAACTTGATTTCCCTAACTAGCCCTCACTTACTGGGAAGCTGTTTACGCTCTAAATTGACAGTAAGACTTCATTAACTTGATTTCAACTAGCCCTCACTTACTGGGAAGCTGTTTACGCTCTGAATTGACAGTAAGGCTTCATTAACTTGATTCTCCCGACTAGGCCTCAGCTCATTGGACATTGTGTATGGCCTGAATTTACAGTAAGGCTTCATTAACTTGCTGTTCCTAACTAGGCCTCAGCTCATGGGACATTGTGTATGGACTGAATTTACAGTAACCTACCTTGGCACACAGAGCCCCGACCATGCATGATGGGACTTGAAGTACCACCATGGAAAATGGGATTTGTAGTACTTCAAAACCCATCATTCCCCACAGACCACTGTGGCCCAGAACCAAAACCAATAAAGACCCAACTTGGCACACCATGCCCCCCATGACCCACACTCCATCCAACTGCAGTTTAGAGGAGGGCACACCGTGGATGATTGGACTTTCTCGCATCTCCTAAAAAGGGCACAGCAACGCGTGCCGGGTACAGCGAGTTATTACTAAGAAGAACCTCTTAAAAGCGTGAAGGTCTTCTTAATGGCTGGATAATTCTCTTAAAGGTTGAAAGGTCTTCTTATAGTTGGGAAGGCCTTCCCATTGTTGAGAAGGTCTTCTTAATGGTTGTATGGTCCTCTTGTGATTGAGAAAGTCCTCTTAATGGTTTGAAGGTCTTATTATTATTAGGAAGGTCTTCACAATGGTTGGATGTCTCTTATACTTAGGAAGGTCTCCTTATAGTTGAGAAGGTCTTCTTTATCATTAGGAAGATCTTCTTAATCGTTGAATGGTTCACTAAATGGTTTGAAGGTCTTTTTAATGGTTGGATGGTTCTCTAGTTGTTGGGAAAGTCCTCTTAATAGTTGGAAGGTATTATTATTATTGTTATTAGGAAGGACCTCTCAAAGGCTGGAAGGTCTTCTTATCATTAGGAAGGTCTTTGTAATGGGGGATTGTTCTCTTAATGATTGGAAGGTCTTATTATAGTTAGGAAAGTCTTCCCATTGTTGAGAAGGTCCTCTTAAGGAGTGGGTGGTCCTCTTGTTGCTGGGAAAGTCCTTTAATGGTTCAAAGGCTTTTTTTATAAGTAGTAAGGTCTCAATGGTGGAAAGGCCTTCTTGTCATCGGGAAGATCTTCTCAATGGTGGAAAAACCTTCTTGTCATTGAGAAGGTCTTCTTAATGGTGGAGAGGCCTTCTCGTCATCAGGAAGGTCTTCTTAGTGGTTGGAAGACCTTCTTGTCACTGGGAAGATCTTCTTAGAGGTGGAAAGGCCTTGTCATCAGGGATGTCTTCTTAGTGGTGGAAAGGCTTTCTTGTCATTAGGAAGATCTTCTCAATGGTGGAAAGAGCTTGTCATTGAGAAGGTCTTCTTAATGATGGAGAGGCCTTCTTGTCATCAGGAAGGTCTTCTTAGTGGTGGAAAGGCTTTATTGTCATTAGGAGGTCTTAATGGTTGAAAGGTTGAAAGGCCTCCTAATTGGGAAGGTAGTCCCAATGGCTGAAAGGCCTTCTTGTTATTGGGAAGGTCTTCTTAATGGCCGAAAGGCCTTCTTGTCACTGAGAAGGTCTTCTTAATGATGGAAAGGCCTTCTTGTCATTGGGAAGGTTTTCCTAATAGTGGAAAGGTCTTCTTGTCATCAGGAAGGCCTTCTTAGTGGTGGAAAGGTATTCTTGTCACTGGGAAGGTCTTCTGGTGGAAAGGTATTCTTGTCACTGGGAAGGTCTTCTTAATGGTGGAAAGCCCTTCTTGTTATTGGGAAGGTCTTCTTAATGGTGGAAAGGCCTTCTTGTCATTGGAGAGATCGTCTTAATGGTTGAAAGCCTTTCTTGTTATTGGGAAGGTCTTCTTAATGGTGGAAAGGCCTTCTTGTCATTGGGAGAGAAAGGCCTCTTGTCATTAATGGTTGAAAGCCTTTTGTCTTGTTATTGGTGGAAGGTCTTCTTAATGGCCGAAAGGCCTTCTTGTTATTGGGAAGGTCTTCTTAATACTGGAAAGGCCTTCTTGTCATTGGGAAGGTCTTCTTAGTGGTGGAAAGGTATTATTTTCACCGGGAAGGTCTTCTTGATGGTGGAAAGGCCTTCTTATCATTGGGAAGATCTTCTTATGGTGCCTCACCAAACAACAAATCCCAGGATTCTCCATCATGGCGCCAAACTGCATTAATTGCACAGCGTAGATGCACCAGAAGTCTTCCAGAGAGCTCTTTTATGAGCCGGTTGAACCATTTGGGCCTGGTCTAGTCTGATCCATTCCCAGTTCTTCCCACTTGCACGAGGGCCTCGTTCCCAAATCCCAGAATAGGTCAGCGCTGTGCGAGAGCAAATAGAGAGATTTACACACAAACCCCAGGGACGCGGAGGAAGGGCCTGTTGCACTACGTCTCTGAAAATATATATTTAGCGTGATGTATTTGCCCTGGAACTCCCCGCTCTCTTCCCGGCCGAAGAAGGCGTCCAGATGATGGGAAGAAGGAGGCACAGGGGAAATTTCGGGAGCAGCGCAAAGCAAAGAGAAGCCGCACGCTTCCAGCGCTCTCATGGCGCGCACACACAATATTGATTTTGCTCCCTTGCAAAGAATAGAAAGCGCTCGAAATTGACCCAGTAATTCAGTGAGAACACAGCTCCGTCTTCCTACGCTCTCTTCCTGCAAAGCGGCTTCTCGAGATTCTGCCGCCTCCTCCAGATTAGCAAAGCAGAGGAAGACATCCAGAGATTATGGCCCCGTTGAGGGCCTGGGGCCCTCTTGGTTGGTTCCCCCTCTGGATGGGCAATTAGTTTTTCCAAGGGGCCACACGAGAGCCAAAAAATATGATGGGGGGCCGCACCTAAAGGCTGAACTACATTCTACATAATATCAATTGAATTTCTTAAATAATAATCTTAGGCAGAGGGTTCCACTGCTGAACAGCTCTCATAGTCAGGAAGTTCTTCCTAATGTTCAGGGGGAATCTCCTTTCTTGTAGTTTGAAGCCACAGTTCTGCATCCTAGTCTCCAGGGCAGCAGAAAGATGACTTCCTCTCATGTCTCCTCTCATCCTCTTCTTCTTCAGGCTAAACATGCCCAGCTTTTTAAGCCGCTCCCCATTCCCACTTGCCTCAAACAGACAAGAGTTTTTTCTCCCTCCCTGGACATTAGACCACAGATATAAAAACAGACAGTAAGCAGCCAGACCTTGAAGCTGCAAGGCCATTCAGTGCTTAATCAAGGTGGCCAGGGGCTGGCAACATTCCCACTTGCCTCAAGCAGACAAGGGTTCTTTCTCCCACCCTGGACATTATTCCACAGATATAAAAACAGGCACCATAATCTATTTCTATCTATCTATTACATATAATAAAAGTCAGTGTTTGCGGGCGGTGGGTGGGTGGTGCGACCGAGCGAATATGTGCCAGCGTTTTGATTGGCTGCCTCTCCGGGATTCTTTGCATAAATGGCTCCGACTGGCCAGCCTCAGAACTCCAATCCTCTAAGGCACCAGACAGAGGTGATTGGTTGCCACTGACAGACAATTTGCATAAATGACTGTGATAGGCCAGCAAAACAGAATGCAACTGAATGCTTGCGAGCAGTGCATATAGCCACTGATTGGCCACAGTTGACAGTTCTTTTTCCATTGACAGTTGACAGTTTTTTTCAGTTGGCAATGGAATGTTCATTTTCTGAGAGGATTTCACTACAGGCACTACTAGCATTACAAGCTAGGCCCAAAAATAGACACACATCCTTCCAGCCAAAGGTGAAAACACCACTTCTCCCAACAGGCCTCAGCCTGAATTGACAGTAAGGCTTCCTAGGCCTCAGCCTGAATTGACAGTAAGGCTTCCTAGGCCTCAGCCTGCATTGACAGTAAGATTTCATGGGCCTCAGCCTGCATTGACAGTAAGGTTTCATGGGCCTCAGCCTAATTTGACAGTATGACTTCCTAGGCCTCAGCCTAAATTGACAGTAAGGCTTCCTAGGCCTCAGCCTGCATTGACAGTAAGGCTTCCTAGGCCTCAGCCTGCATTGACAGTAAGGCTTCCTAGGCCTCAGCCTAAATTGACAGTAAAGCTTCCTAGGCCTCAGCCTAAATTGACATTAAGGCTCCCTAGGCCTCAGCCTGCATTGACAGTAAGGCTTCCTATGCCTCAGCCTCAGCCTCAACTGACAGTAAGGCTTCCTAGGCCTCAGCCTCAACTGACAGTAAGGGTTCCTAGGCCTCAGCCTCAATTGACAGTAAGGGTTCCTAGGCCTCAGCTTCAACTGACAGTAAGGCTTCCTAGGCCTCAGCCTAAATTGACAGTAAAGCTTCCTAGGCCTCAGCCTAAATTGACATTAAGGCTCCCTAGGCCTCAGCCTGCATTGACAGTAAGGCTTCCTATGCCTCAGCCTCAACTGACAGTAAGGCTTCCTAGGCCTCAGCTTCAACTGACAGTAAGGGTTCCTAGGCCTCAGCCCCAATTGACAGTAAGGCTTCCTAGGCCTCAGCTTCAACTGACAGTAAGGCTTCCTAGGCCTCAGCCTAAATTGACAGTAAAGCTTCCTAGGCCTCAGCCTAAATTGACATTAAGGCTCCCTAGGCCTCAGCCTGCCTTTACAGTAAGGCTTCCTATGCCTCAGCCTCAGCCTCAAATGACAGTAAGGCTTCCTAGGCCTCAGCCTGCATCGACAGTAAGGGTTCCTAGGCCTCAGCCTCAAATGACAGTAAGGCTTCCTAGGCCTCAGCCTGCATCGACAGTAAGGGTTCCTAGGCCTCAGCCTCAATTGACAGTAAGGCTTCCTAGGCCTCAGCCTCAATTGACAGTAAGGCTTCCTAGGCCTCAGCCTCAACTGACAGTAAGGCTTCCTAGGCCTCAGCCTCAATTGACAGTAAGGCTTCCTAGGCCTCAGCCTCAATTGACAGTAAGGCTTCCTAGGCCTCAGCCTCAATTGACAGTAAGGGTTCCTAGGCCTCAGCCTCAATTGACAGTAAGGGTTCCTAGGCCTCAGCCTCAATTGACAGTAAGGCTTCCTAGGCCTCAGCCTCAACTGACAGTAAGGCTTCCTAGGCCTCAGCCTCAATTGACAGTAAGGGTTCCTAGGCCTCAGCCTCAATTGACAGTAAGGCTTCCTAGGCCTCAGCCTCAATTGACAGTAAGGCTTCCTAGGCCTCAGCCTCAACTGACAGTAAGGGTTCCTAGGCCTCAGCCTCAATTGACAGTAAGGGTTCCTAGGCCTCAGCCTGCATTGACAGTAAGGCTTCCTAGGCCTCAGCCCATTTCAAATAACCCAGGCACCACCGGGTCCCAAAGCTAGTAACAAAATAAAAAAAAACATACCCTCAGCCTCCCCCGACCTTAGCAGCCTGGAGCAAGGCATCCCTAAAAGGGATAGGACTGAAAGAGGTAGGGAACGAATGAAGGAGAGAAGGAAAGAAAAAGGGTAAGGAAGGAAGGAAATAGGAGGCAAAGGGAGGAGTGAAACAGGGAGAGAGGGGGGGGGGAAGGAACGAAAGAAAAGAGAGAAATAAGGATGGAAGCAAAAAGTCAAGGAAAGAAGGAAAGAGGTAGAGAAGGAAAAAATGAGACAAAGAAAAAGATAAAGAAAGGGGGGAAGGAAGGAAAGAGGTACAGAAGGAAGGAAGGAGAGAAGGAAAGAAGAAAACAGAGGGAAGGTGGAGGCGAGCGACGGTCGGGGCACCCAGGGACGGAGGCCAGACCCCCGGGATGCCTCGAGCTCATGTGGATGTGTGTGTGTGTGTGTGTGGGGGGGGGAGGCATCCAGGGGGCGTGGCCTCCGTCCATGGGTGCCCTCGGTCTTCTCTCACCTCCACCCGAGCTAACGTGGGTGTGGGGGAAAATGGAGGCACCCATGGATACCTCCGTTTCCCCCCCACACCCACGCAAGCTCGGGTGGAGGTGAGAGAAGACCGTAGGCACCCAGAGACGGCCCACGCAAGCTCGGGTGGAGGTGAGAGAAGACGGTAGGCACCCAGAGACGGCCAGGCATTGAGGCCGGTAGGAAGAAGTCCACTCACCTTGCAGGAGGGAACAAAGGGTGAGTCTCTTCTTCCACGTGGCTTTGCCTCTGCAGCTCCGCCTCCTGACTACCCACATGTCTGTGGGAAGAGCAAGAGGAGGAGCCTACCAGGACTGTCATTTGGCTGGCTCAGTGGGTTGGGCCCGTCGGCAGCCATTCCTAATTCCTATTAGCCTTACGTGGGCTGGCCAGAATCGGCCCGCGGGCCACATGAGGCCCGCCGGCTGTGAAATGCCCAGGTCTGCTCTGGAACCTTGTGAGCTTCTGGAACAGGAGGAAGTTCCCAAGACACCAATGTTGGGCCTGATACAGAACTCCAGTGGTCAGGCCCGGATTACCCATAAGGCCACCCGAGGCCATGGACTCGGGCGGCAGATTTGGGGGGCGGCATTTCTGGGCCTAAAGGAAGGGGTGAAGGAAGGAGTGGCGCCCGCCAGCGCGAGGACAAGGAGCTGGGAAGTCCCGCCGCCCTAGAGTGATTGACGCGGCTTCCCCGCCGCCGTCCCGTTCACGGGGCGGGTGCCACTCCCTTCCTTCAGTGAAGGGAGGAGGGACGCCGGTGCGAGCGCGGCGGCAGCGGGGGAAGCCGCTGAGTCGCCCTAGGGGCGGGACTTCTGGCAGCACCTTGTCCGTCACACTGGCCCCGCCCCCCGGGGGCGGCATTTAGACAGGGGGGCATTGGGCGGCACAGTCCGCTAATCCGGGCCTGCCAGTGGTGGGTTCTTGTTTGCAGAGGTTTGCTCTTCCTTCCTTCCATCCATCCTCTCTTGTTCTCTTTTGGGTTCCTTCTTTGCTGACTTCCTCTTCTACCTTCCTTCCACCCTTCTTTCTCCCCTTCTCCTCTTTTGGCTCCCTCCCTCCCTTTTTTCTTAACCTTTTCTCTTTCTGACTTCCTTCTTTCCTTCCTCCCTCATTCCCTCCTTCTTGGCTCCCTTCATTCCTTCTTTCCTCCCATCCTTCTCCTATGGGTACCGCCCTCTGTCATTTTCTCCTTCCCTTTCTTTCTTCCTCCCTCCTTTCTCTTTTAAGTTCCTTCCTTCTTCCTCTTCCTCTTTTGGCTCCCTCCTTCCCACCTTTCCTAACCATTTATCTTTTGAGTTCCTCCTCCCTCCCTCCCTTCCTCTCTTCCATCTCCCTTTATTCCTTCTTTCTTACCATCCTTCTCTTTGGGGTATTTCCCTATGTCCCTTCCTTCCTTTCTTTCCTTCCTTCCTTCATTCTCTTTTGGGTTACTTCCTTCTTTTCTTTTGGCTTTTTCACCCCATCCCTTCTTTCTTAAGCGTTTCTCTTTTGACTATCTCCCTCACTTCTTCCTTCCTTCTTTCCTTCCTTCCTTTCTTCCTTCCTTCCTTCCTTCCTCCTTTCTTCCTTTTTGGCTCCTTTAATTCCTTCTTTCCTCCCATCCTTCTCTTTTGGTCCCTTCTGTTCCTCTCTCCATTTTTTCCTTCCTTCCTTCCTTCCTTCCTTCCTTCCTTCCTTCCTTCCTTCCTTCCTTCCTTCCTTCCTTCCTTCCTTCCTTCTGTCTTCTTCTCCTCTTTTGAACCCTCTCTCTCTCCTTTTTTTCTTAACCTTTTCTCTTTTGACTCTTTCCCTCCCTCCCTCCCTCCCTCCCTCCCCCCCTCTTGGCTCCCTTCATTCCTTCTTTCTTCTCATCCTTCTCTTTTGGGTACCTCCCTCTGTCCTTTCTTTCTTTCTTTCTTTCCTCCCTCCTTTCTCTTTTAAGTTCCTTCCTTCTTCCTCTTCCTCTTTTGGCTCCCTCCTTCCCATCTTTCCTAACCATTTCTCTTTTGAGTTCCTTCCTTCTTTTCTTTTGGCTTCTTATCCCCCTCCCTTCTTTCCTAAGCGTTTCTCTTTTGACTCCCTCCTCCCTCCCTCCCTCCCTCCCTCCTTCCTTCTTCCCTCCCTCCCTCCCTCCCTCCCTCCCTCCTTCCTTTCTTCCTTTTTGGCTACTTTAATTCCTTCTTTCCTCCCATCCTTCTCTTTTGGTCCTTTCTGTTCCTCTCTCTCTCTCTCTCTCTCTCTCTCTCTCTTTCCTTCCTTCCTTCCTTCCTTCTCTTTTGAATTCCTTCCTTCCATCTGTCTTCTCCTCCTCTTTTGGACCCCCTCTCCTTTCTTTCTTAACCTTTTCTCTTTTGACTTTCCCCCTCCCTCCCTCTTGGCTCCCTTCATTCCTTCTTTCCTCCCATCCTTCTCTTTTGGTCCTTTCTGTTCCCCCCCCCCCTCTCTCTCTCTCTCTCTCTCTCCCTTCCTTCCTTCCTTCCTTCTCTTTTGAATTCCTTCCTTCCATCTGTCTTCTCCTCTTTTGGACCCCCTCTCCTTTCTTTCTTAACCTTTTCTCTTTTGACTTTCCCCCTCCCTCCCTCTTGGCTCCCTTCATTCCTTCTTTCCTCTCATCCTTCTCTTTTGGATACCTCCCTCTGTCCCTTCTTTCTTTCTTTCCTTCTTTCTTTCTTTCTTTCTTTCCTTCCTTCTTCCCTCCTTTCTCTTTTAAGTTCCTTCCTTCTTCCTCTTCCTCTTTTGGCTCCCTCCTTCCCATCTTTTCTGACCATTTCTATTTTGAGTTCCTCCTCCCTCCCTCCCTCCCTCCCTCCCTTCCTTCCTCTCTTCCTGCTCCCTTTGAGTGGTTTGGTTGTGTTTAAAGCAGTACGGGATTGGACTGGATGACCTTTGGGGTCCCTTCCTACTCTTTGATTTGATCCCAGGTGTCCATCCATTGGAAGGGCTGTTTGTAGTGTTTACAACAGAATAGGGTTGGACTGGATGACCTTTGGGGCCCCGTCCTACTCTTTGATTCTATCCCAGGTGGCCATCTGTCAGGAGGGCTTTGGTTGTGTTTATGGCAGAATAGGTTTGGACTGGATGACCTATGGCTTCCTATCCAACTCTAGAAACCTACTATCCTATCCTAATGGTTCAGGCCCGGATTACCCATAGGGCCAACGAGGCCATGGCCTAGGGGCGCAAACCGAGGGGGGCGCAAATCACGGCCCAAAAATAAATAAAAAAATTAAAATGTTATAAAATAATTTAAAAATCGTGCCGCCATTGGCTCCTGCCGCCTGGTATCCGAAAGGAAGGAAGGCAAGAGGGAGGGAGGAAGGCGGGGTTCCCTCCTCGGCGCCCTGCAGACAATACAGCAGGGAGCCAGCCCCCACGTGACCCGGCAGAGGGCGCACCATGTGACCAGGGCTCCACATAAGGCAGAAGCAGCATGAGGAGGAAGAGCATGCCCCGCGGCTGAGAGGCTGGCGCCGCCGCTACATCCCGGCAGCCCCCGCGGCCTTGAAGGCGGCTCTGAGGCCTCGTGCTGAGTGTGCGGAGGGCAGCGGCTGCAGAGAGTCGGGGCCTTCCTCCACCTCAGGAGCCAATCATGATGCTCCTCCTCATGCTGCTGCTGCTGCTTCCTCATGAGGAGGAAGAGGAGGAGCATCGCGACCAGCATGGGCTGAAGGACGACGCCCCCTCCGAGGAGGCCTCTTCCTTCAGCCCATGCTGGTCGCGATTGGCTCCTGAGGTGATTGCGATTGGCTCCTGACTCTCTGCAGCCGCTGCCTTCCGCGCACCCAGCGCTAGGCCGCAGTGCTGCCTTCGAGGCTACGGGGGCTGCCGGGATGCGGCGGCGGCGCCAGCCTCTCAGCCGCGGGGCATGCTGGGACCTGTAGTTCTTTGGGATCGCCGGGCGTGGAGTCTCAGCGGTGAGTGGATGGATGTCGGGGGAAAAGAGGAGGAAGGGCTGAGGGGAGCGGGGGAAATGCGCGGCGCAAGGGGGCGTAATTCCGAACTGTTGATCCGGGCCTGTAATCTGTGATTGATCTCTTTGTCAATCTTGGCGTCTGAAGAGATGATGCTTCCCAGGGAGGTGAACTGCTGAACGGACTTAAGCACAGATGTGCCTATGCTGACGTGGGGATGGTGGTGTTCTTCTTGTAGTGCAGGCTGGTAGAGGACTTCCATTTTCTTCAGGCTGACTTCCAGCCCAAACGGCTCTGCAGCTGTTGCAAAGCAGGATGTGAGGCGCGGCAGGGCTGCTTCTGAATGGGCGACAAGGGCGGCATCGTCAGCAAAAAGCAGCTCACGGACTCGATAGTTTAGAGTCTTAGTGCGAGCCCTCAGACGGCTTAAGTTGAACAAACTGCCATCAGTACGATTCAGGTTAAGTGAGGCAAGAAAACAGAGAGGTAGAAATGGCTGGAGGTCTTTTGATGCCAAATCCCAGCCTTTGGTGCTAGAGATGCCAGACCACATGTGCAGGAACGTTGGAACTCCCTGCTGCAGGTCAAACCAATTAGGATGCAAATGGGCTCTTTCTGGGGCTCGCCTTCAATCTGTCAGGAGGGCTTTGGTTGTGTTTATGGCAGAATAGGTTTGGACTGGGGGAGCTTTGGCTTCCTATCCAACTCTCGAATCCTACTATCCTATCCTAATGGTTACTTCCAGACCCAACCAAGCCCTTGAATCAATGGCCTTGGCGATGGATCCTGCGGTTATCAATGGGAACTTGGCCCATTGGAGCAAACTCTCGGAGCGTTTTCGAGAGGCCCATCCCTCTCCTTTTGCAATCTTGGTAGGGCATTGATTTAATGCGCATCTTCCTTTTGCAAAGCATTTTAATTCCCTGTTTGAAATGTTTGAGGGGGGGGGGATAGAGATGGAGAGGGAGAGGGATTTTTTCCCCCTCTCTGCCATAAATCAGAGGCTGAATCTTTTAACATTTACAGTTTTAAATGAATTCCTGCCGAGAGTCTCTTAAGCCAGATTTATATCTGGTTTTTGCATTGAGCTGTGTCGTTATGTGGGCCCGGGAAGAAGGAAAAAAAGAGAGAGAGACTCGTGCAAAATTAGGCGTAATGCGAAAACATGCTGAAAAGACACTTCTTTGGAAAATGGGGAGCGTTATTATTATGTTCCAGGGATATTGGATTTTGGGGATATGCAAAGAAGGAAAATGCAAAGCGGATGTAAGAAAGGGGGAACAATTACCACGGGCATTTTCTTTTTAATGATCCCTGCACAATCCTTTGGCGGAAAAGGGTTGCCAGCTTCGCGTTCGGAGATAAAGGAACATAGAGGGAAACACTGATACACCGGACCCGTTCGCCCCCAAACCGGATCGGAGTACAAAGAAACGGAGCAGGGAAATGTATTTATTTATTTATTTATTTATTCAATCTTGTATACCGCTCCTCCCCTCAGGCTCGGGGCGGGTACAACAATATAAATGGGCATCATGTCGCAGACATGGGGCCCTACAATAAAAGAATAAAACACATTAAAAACACACAATTTGACACATTTCGAGGTGCAGGGTGACAACATGGTTCTTGGGATACAGTCATTCTATGCCTTAATTAAAGGCCAGACCAAAACGGGCGGTCTTACAAGCCCTTCTAAATGGTACTAGCTCGGGAATAGCTCGAGCCCTGTCCGGGAGAGAGTTCCGCAGCACTGGAGCTGATGCAGAGAAGGCTCTCTGTCTGGTCACAGATAGGTGGCAGGAGCGGACTGATGGTACCGTCAGCAGATTCTGTTCATCTGACCGCAGTGATCTCGGGGGGTACATACGGGGTAAGGCGGTCCCTCAGATACGCAGGCCCTAGGCCGTGTAAGGCCTTAAAGGTCAATACCAACACCTTGAAGGCGATTCGGTACTCAATGGGAAGCCAGTGCAGCTGCCGGAAGATGGGCGTAATATGCTCCCTCACCGACGAGCCCGTCAGTAAGCGAGCAGCGGCATTCTGCACTAGCTTGAGTTTCCGAATGGTCGACAAGGGAAGGCCAACGTGAGGCGTTACAGTAGTCCAGTCTTGAGATGACCGTCGCTTGGATTACCGTCGCCAGGTCGTTCCTGGACAGGTAGGGGCGCCAGTCGCCCTAGCCTGTCGTGAGTGAAAGAAGGACGCCCTGCTGACCGCGGAGACCTGGGACTCCATGGTCAGCAGGGAGTCCAACTGAACACCCAAGCTCTTAACCGAAGATGACGGGCTAAGCTGCTCGCCATCCAGGGTAGGCAACCGGCACCCACCCAGCCCAGGGCGACCAGGCCACAGGATCTCCGTCTTCGGCGGGTTCACCTTCAGCCGGCTGGCACGCAGCCAACCAGTCATGGCTTCAAGGCATAGATGGAAACAATCGGGTGCGGAGTCCGGCCTGCCGTCCATTCTCAGCAGAAGCTGGGTGTCATCCGCGTACTGATAACACTCCAGACCAAAGTCACGGGCCAGCTGGGCCAAGGGGCGCGTATAAATGTTGAATAATAAGGGGAGAGGATGGCCCCTGGGGGACCCACAATTAAGTGGGGACCTCCGGAGACCTCCCGCCCCCTCCACACGTTGTCCCCGGCCCTGGAGGAAGGAGGCCATCCATTGAAGGGCAGTCCCCTGACCCCAGCGCCGGCTAAACGGTGGGTCAGCAATGCGTGATCTACCGTATCAAATGCTGCTGTCAGATCTAACAAGACAAGCAGAGCTGATCCTACAATTGGGAAGGCCCCATAAGTTGGAAGGCCTTCTTCCTGTCGAGAAGGTCTTCTTCATGGTTGGAAGGCCTTTGTATTGTTAAGTAGGTCTTCTTCCATTAGTAAGGTCTTTCTGGTGGTTATTAAGTCTTCTTCTCATTGGGAAGGTCTCTTACCCGTCGAAGACGGAGATCTTGTGGCCTGGTCGCCCTGGGCTGGATGAGTGTCGGTTGCCTACCCTGGATGGCGAGCGACTTAGCCCGTCATCCCTTGTTAAGAGCTTAGGTGTTCAACTGGACCCCTTGCTGACCATAGAGACTCAGGTCTCCGTGGTCAGTAAGACGGCGTTCTTTCACCTACGACAGGCTAGGTGACTGGCACCCTACCTGTCCAGGGACGACCTGGCCGCGGTGATCCAAGTGACGGTCATCTCGAGGTTGGACTACTGTAACGCCCTCTACGTCGGCCTTCCCTTGTCGACAAGCTAGTGCAGAATGCCGCTGCTCGCTTGCTGGCGGGAACGCCAGCAAGGGAGCACATCACGCCCATCCTTCGGCAACTGCACTGGCTTCCCATTGAGTACCGGATTGCCTTCAAGGCAGGCATGTAGCCAGGGGGGGGGGGGGCTAAGGGGGCTTCAGCTGTCAGATTATTGCATTTTGAATAGCAATTCATGAGTCAGCACAAGATATATTTTCGCAGTTTGAGATGACCTGCAGTGTGACATGTTTGACACCAGATGGCGCTGTCTCAAGACTGCTAAATGGAACCTTGAGGAATGTCAGTTACAAAGTGACAGTTGGGATTTGTCAGTTGGGATTTAATATCTGTGAGGAAAGGATGTTTAGAAAGGTAGCTGTGATGGCTGTTGTTTTTCGATGTTTTGCCAGTTATTGTTAAATACAATTCAATACAAAGTTATATATTTACCTTGTGAATTGAATGAGAGTTTCATTATTCACTCGAACAGAGACTGGAGTTTTTGGGCCAATGGGGAATTAAACTTCTATATTTCTGTTGCCTATCCGCTGTGACATAAATACTCAACGCCGAAGATCAGCCCCCCCCACAATTCTCAGGGTGGTCCGAAAAGGCCTTACTGGTACATTATTTAAACTGTTATGTTTATTCATATCATGATCTGATCACCATGCTCATTATATCCCACATTCATGGGGTTATTGGGATAACAATACAAACGGTTTGCTAGGGTAGACCCTCTTCCACCCAGTCTCAGCCCCCCCCCCCCGAACCAAACTCAGCCCCGCCCCCCAAAAACAAAATCCTGGCTACGGCCCTGCTTCAAGGTGCTGGTTTTAACCTTTAAGGCCTTGCACGGCTTAGGGCCTGCGTACCTGAAAGACCGCCTTGCCCCGTATATTCTGACTGACTGACTGACTGACTTTATTATTTCTGAGTCGCCCTCCACGTTAGTGCTCCGGGCGACTTACACTCTAACAATTCAACATTAAAAATATTTAAAATATTAAAAATTAGATTAAAATATTTAGGGGTTAAATGCAAGGGCCAGGCTCAGGTAGTTGAGTTCCTGGTTCTGCATTAGCCATGGGCTTTCCTAAATAGCCAGGTCTTTAGAGCGGTCAGGAACTGGGGCAGGTCGAGGGAGGCTCTCTGGTCCGGTGGCATCGAGTTCCAGAGAACGGGGGCCACAATGGAGAACGATCTCCGTCTCGTGGCCTCCAGGTGGGCCTCTTTCACGCCCGGGACGCAAAGGAGGTTCTTGTTTGCCGGCCGCGGTGTCCTTGAATAGGCAGGCATCAGCAAGCGGTCCTTTAAGTATGTTGGGCCCCGGCCCCGTAGGGCTTTGAAAGCCAAGGTCAAGGTCTTATGTAAGGCTCTATACTCAACGGGCAGCCAGTGCAGGGATGGTGTAATGTGGCATCTCATCGATGTTCCTGTGAGAAGCCTGGCGGCCGCGTTCTACACAATCTGGATCCTGCGGGTTAGTGACCGGGGCAGACCCACATATAAGGCGTTACAGTAATCCAGCCGTGATGTAACCGTGGCATGGATTACTGTAGCTAGCGCTTCCGTCGGGAGGTAGGGCGCCAGTTGTCTCGCTTCCCCCGAGATCACTACGTTCAGAGGAACAGAATCTGTTACTGGTACCATCAATCCGCTCCTGCCATCTGTCGACAACTAGGCAGAGCGCCTTCTCTGTGGCAGCTCCGGTGTTCTGGAACTCCCTCCCAGATGTCACTCGAGCCATCCCTGAGCTCATCCCCTTCCGGAGGACTGTTAAGACCACATTTTTTAGACTAGCCTTTGATTAGGCGCATTGGCCTAGGGTGATTGTTTAATACAATTGCCTAATATATCTGTGCCTCGGGTTCAAGGAAATGCTTTGTGTTTTCTTTCCAACACCTCGTGATGTGACATGTAAATTTTAATGTTTTAATGTTTTATTGTAAGGCTGCCTGGCCATCACGTGCTGCCTGTTTTATATGCTGTAACCCGCCCCGAGCCTGCAGGGAGGAGCGGAATACAAAACCAAATAATAAATAAATAAAATAATAAATATAGGTTGGAACAGTGTTTTTCAACCTTTTTTGAGCCGCGGCACGTTTTTTACATTTACAAAATCCCGGGGCACGCCACCAACCAAAATGACACTCTAACACAGTAATACATATAGTTAATATGTTTTTAAATGTATTTGTACACTCAGTGTGAAACTTTGGCCTGTTTCGATGAACACAACATATATATATATATGACTTCCTCTCACATATTTATACATGGCTATCATGTCTTCCCTCAGCCTTCTCTTCTTCAGGCTAAACATGCCCAGCTCTTCAAGCCGCTCCTCATAGAGCTTGTTCTCCAGACCTTTGTGAAATTTCACCCTGAGTGAAACTTGCTTCCAGTTCACTATGGATGTCATGAAGCTGTTATAAAGAGTTCCTGGGGGGGGGGTCTCCAAAAATCCAGTAAAATAGTAAAAAAAAAAACCATTTCCAAGTGGAGAGGCTCAATTTGTTTCTTGAAAACCTGTGAGGGGGCTGCTAGGAGGGGGGAGAGTGCCAATTTCCCACGGCACACCTGATGATCGCTCATGGCACACTAGTGTGCCACGGCACACTGGTTGGGAAACACTGGGTTGGAAAGTCTTCTTAAGGTTAGAAAGGCCACCTTCATGGATTGAAGGCCTTCTTGTTATTGGGGAGATCTTCTTGTCATCAGGCCCGGATTAACACCTTTTTGCACCCTAGGCCACACTTTGGAATTACCCCCGCTCTACTACCGGCACTGAAAGTTGTTGTTTGAGATCCGGGAAGGGAGGGTGGGGCCCAAGCCGTGCCTGCCTTTCCTTCCTTCCTCGCCTGGGGGCTTGGGGGGCTGTGGCGGGGTGTCCATCTGCCGAGGCTGATTAGGCCTTTTTGTTGTTAGGGAGGTCTTCTTGCCATTGTCTTCTTGATGAGAAGACCTTCTATACCAGTGTTTCCCAACCTTTTTTGAGCCGCGGCACACTTTTTACATTTCCAAAATCCTGGGGCACACCACAAACCAAAATGACACAAAATGACACTCTAACACCGTCATACATATAGTTAATTTGTTTTAAAATGTATTTATACACTCAGTGTGAAACCTGGGCCTGTTTCGATGAATGCAACATAGATATCCTGGCAGGAATGGCAGAAAGACACAAACTTCCCACACAGAACTCCCATAACCAAGAGAAAATGCTATAAGAGTTTGGTGGGCATTGACCTTGAGTTTTGGAGTTGTCGTTCACCTATATCCAGAGAGCACTGTGGACTCAAACAATGTTGGATCAGGACCAAACTTGGCATGAATACTCAATATGCCCAAATGTGAACACAGGTGCAGTTTGGGGAAAATAGACATTGGCATTTGGGAGTTGTAGTTTATTTATTTATTTATTTATTTGTCACGTTTCTATACCGCCCCTCTCAGCCCGAAGGCAACTCAGGACGGTTTACACAGGCAGTCTCTGCCCTCAATACAACACAGCAACAAGTCAACCCCCCGAAAAAACATATAATAACAATTTAACAATTAAAAACATACAATTGCAGTCTCAGCGTCATGTTGAAATCAGTTTCCATCGCATCGTCGTCATTCCATATATCTCATTAAGCCTTATATTTCATCAGCAAATGCCTGCTCAAACAGCCAGGTCTTGACTTTCTTGCGAAATGTCAGGAGGGAGGGGGCCGATCTGATGTCTTTGGGGAGGGAGTTCCAAAGCCGAGGAGCCACCACTGAAAAGGCCCTGTCTCTCGTCCTCGCCAGTCGCGCCTGCGAAGAAGGCGGGACCGAGAGCAGGGCCTCTCCGGATGATCTTAAACATCTCGATGGTTCATAGGGAGAGATGCGTTCGGACAGGTAAGTTGGACCCGAACCGTTTAGGGCTTTAAAGGCTAAAGCCAGCACTTTGAATTGTGCCCGGTAGCAAACTGGCAGCCAGTGGAGCTGGCACAAGAGGGGAGTTGTGCGCTCTCTGAATGCCGCTCCTGTTATCAACCTGGCTGCTGTCCCTTGGACTAGTTGCCGCTTCCGAACAGTCTTCAAAGGCAACCCCACGTAGAGAGCATTGCAGTAATCTATACGGGATGTAACCAGAGCATGGACCACCGTGGCCAAGTCAGACTTCCCAAGGTACGGGCGCAGCTGGCGCACAAGTTTTAACTGTGCAAATGCTCCCCTGGTCACCGCCGAAACCTGGGGTTCCAGGCTCAGCGATGAGTCCAGGATCACACCCAAACTGCGAACCTGCGTCTTCAGGGGGAGTGTGACCCCATCCAACACAGGCTGTAACCCTATGCCCTGTTCGGCCTTTCGACTGACCAGGAGTGCCTCTGTCTTGTCTGGATTCAGTTTCAATTGGTTCGCCCTCATCCAGTCCGACACAGCGGCCAAGCACCGGTTCAGGACCTGAACAGCCTCCTTAGTAGCAGGTGGGAAGGAGTGACAGAGTTGGACATCATCTGCGTACAGGTGACACCGCACTCCGAAACTCCAGATGACCTCCCCCAGTGTCTTCATGTAGATGTTAAACAACATGGGAGATAGTATTGAGCCCTGAGGAACCCCACAAGACAATGGTTGAGGGGTTGAACAGGTGTCTCCCAATAACACCTTCTGAGATCGGCCCACCAGAAACAGAAGGATACCGTGGTCAACGGTATAGAAGGCCGCTGAGAGGTCCAGCAGAACCAACAGGGACACACTTCCCCTGTCAAGCTCCCGACATAGATCATCCACTAAGGCGACCAAGGCTGTCTCGGTACCATGCCCCGGCCTGGGATTTATAGTTCCCCTACAATCAAAGAGCATTCTGAACCCCACCAATGATAGAACTGGGCCAAACTTCCCACACAGAAGGCCCAGGAGGCAAGAGGAGGTCTCTATTTGGTGAAAGGTAGGCGGGTCTTCCCAATGCATGGAGAGGGAGAGACCAAGTAGACAATGGGTGGGGAGGGGGCCTTTATCGAGGTAGGTTTCTTAGGGTTTTTATACTTCAACACACTAGACTCTCCCCCCTCCTCTCCTGAACGTTCCAATTTCCCACGGCACACCTGATGATCGCTCACGGCACACTGGTGTGCCCCAGCACACTGGTTGAGAAACACTGTTCTATATATTAGGAAGACCTTATTAATAGCAAGATGACATCCCTAACAACAAGAAGGTCTGCCAGCCACAGCGAAGCCTTTCCAATCATTACAAATACCTTCCCAACAATAAGACCTTCCAAACATTGATGAAATTCCCGATGAAAAGGCCTTCCAACCACAAAGAAGCCCTTCCAGCCATTAAGATGACTTTCCAACCATTAAAAAGATCTTCCCAACAATAAGACCTTCCAAATATTGGTGACATTCCCAGTTCGAAGACTTTTCTAACGATAGAAAATATCTTCCAACATATAAGAGACCGTCCCAATGAGAAGAAGGCCTTCTAACCATCAGGAAGACACAGGAAGATCTTTTTTTTATCATCAGGAAGGTCTTCTCACTGGGAATGTCATCAATGTTTGGAAGGTCTTTTATCGAGAAGGCATTTTTAATGGCTGGAAAGGCTTATTTGTGGTTGGGAGGCCTTATTGTTTAGAACAGCATTTCCCAACCACTGTTACTCGGCACACTAGTGTGCCGTGAGTGATCACCTGGTGTGCCGCGGAAAAACCTCTCTTCCCCCCTCTATTCCCCCTCCTGCCGAACTCCTGTTGCTGCTTGTTTGGGGGGGGGGGGGGAGGAGGAAGGGCCGGGTGGCGGTGGCGAAGAAGAAGGGGCCGGGCGCCGCCTCCTTTGGCCGTTTCCCCAGCCGCGGCAAAACTGACACACAAGTACAAGGCTATATCAAAAATATATATAACTAGCTGTACCCGGCACGCGTTGCTGTGCCCTATTTAGGAGATGCGAGAAAGTCTGAGTATGTAAGGGTTGGAATTGTTGTTAGTGAATTGGGTGTGTTATGTTTGTGCCTCAGCTCTTTGCCTGCAGTCCTTGGGGTTTGACTTGTACCATGGCCAGGACGGATCAGCTTGGGGAGGGCTTGTCCTGTCAGGGGATCTCTATCTTCACAGGTGCGTCCAGTGTCTGTTGGGGGACTGTTAAAAATCCTTTCCGTATCCTTTGAGCCACCTTTCTCAAGATCTTCATGTCTAGCTTACTTTCTGCTCCTCTCTTTTTCAAGATGTCCTGCTCTGTGTCTTTTGCACCCATTGGTCGATGTCCGATGAGGCTTTCCTCATGGACAGGCCATCTGAGGGAGCTCTTCCAGCGCTGGACACCAGAAGGTACTTGGTGATGACCTCCATCCCTTGGAGCCAGCATATAGAGGGGCTGGAGCACCCTCCTTGGCAAACCCCATTGTTGCTGGATGGTCCTCTTATTAATGTGGAATTCCAAGCCACTGGAGACCTTTGGGAAAGGAAGAAGAGCTCCCCTTGAATGGTGTTGATCTCCATCATGGTCTTCTGATTTGAAAGTGTTGGAGGAGGCTCTGGCTGACAGTTTGTTATGGGTCGGAATGTTCATGTTGGCTGGCCAGTACAGCAGTTATGCAAATCCGCCCTTATTGGCAGCCAATCATGTTGTCAGAATGTAGAGGCTGGGGGGTCTGTGGCAGCCCCGGAGGATGCTGGGGGGCCTTTTAGGCTTGGGGGGGGGAGTTTCTTTGCTACAAACGTACCTTGCTTGAGGCCTATTTCTGTTGGCAAGTTTTGTGTTTCTGCATTGTAAGGTTTCTCTGTTTGAGGTAGTCTTCACATGACGACTGTTCCTTTATATATATAGATTAGTACATACATACGTGCACCTTAGGGTGTGACATATCACGGGTGAATATACCAGGCACCAGGGAGAAAGGGAAAGTAATCCCAGGCGAATGCGCAATGAATGAGTATTGGCGAGATGCCGCGCACTGGGAGAGTCCCAAGTTAGAGTCCGGTATGGTTGATGGTCAGTCCTTGGTTGCCAAAAAGTCACTTCCAAAAGGTGAAAATAATTGTAAATCCAATGATGGGATATAGGAAAGATGTCAAGAGGATCGGGGTAGTAGACATTCAAGGAAAAATTCCAGGACGCGGGAGACAAAGGATGGAAGTCTCCTCGAGCAGGATCGAGTTAAGCAACACGCCAACGGAAAGCATTCGCTGTATTTTCGGCCGCTGAAACCCGTTTCGCCACTTGGCTTTATCAAGGCGTTTTTGGAGAATAACTGCGTCCCATATTTACAATTGTAATACTCGACCGATCTAAACCCTGCTTCAAAGTATTACAAGCAAGCCAGCCTCCAATCGAGGGAAACCCCATGCCTGGCTTTCGCCGCTTGCCAGTCCTGGAAGGTGGTGCAAGCCAGGCGAAGGGCTTCCCGCGAGGCCAGGTTGTGCCTCCCTCACCTGGCTTTTGCTGCTTGCCAGAACCGATGGACGGTGCAGCCAGGCGGTGCAGCCAGGCTTCCTGCAAGCCAGGGGGCGAGGGAGGCTGTGCCGCATGGCTTTCGCTGCTTGCCAGACATGGACAATGGCGCGAGAAGGGCGAGGGACATCCCGCAAGGCCAGGCCGTGCGGAGGTGCTTTTCTCGCCTGGCCTTCCCCATTTGCGGGCGCCACAAGCCAGACGAAGGGATTCCCACGAGGTGAGGCCATGCGGTGTGGCCTCCCTCGCCTGGCGCACACCTCCCAACCAGATCCAGGCCTGGAATGCTCAGGTAAATTATACATCCCGGCAACTCCCAAATGGCAATGTCTTTTTTCCCAAACCCTCTGGTATTTTCTGTCAGCAATGGGAGTTCTGTATCTGAAGTTTGGTTCAATTCCATTGCTGTTGGAAGTTCAGAGTGTTATTTGATGGCAGGGAACTATACATCCCAGCATCTCCCAAATGTCAAAGTCTATTTTTCCCAAACTCCATCTGTGTTCACATTTGGGCCTATTGAGTATTCATGCCAAGTTTGGTCCTGATCCAACATTGTTTGAGTCCACAGTGCTTTCTGGATATAGGTGAACTACAACTCCAAAACCCAAGGTCAATGCCCACCAAACTCTTATAGTATTTTCTCTTGGTTATGGGAGTTCTGTGTGGGAAGTTTATGTCTTTCTGCCATTCCTGCCAGGATATCTATGTTGTGTTCAAGGCCCAGGTTTCACACTGAGTGTATAAATACATTTAAAGACATATTCACTATATGTATGACTGTGTTAGAGTGTCATTTTGTGTCATTTTGGTTGGTGGTGTGCCCCAGGATTTTGTAACTGTAAAAAATGTGCCGCGGCTCAAAAAAGGTTGGGAAACGCTGGTTTAGGAGATCTTCTTGCCATTAGTAAGGTCTTCCTAATGATTAGTAGATCTTCTCATTGGGAAGGTCTCTTGTGAACGGAAGGTCTTCTTACTGTTAAGAAGGTCTTTTTCATGGTTGGAAGATCTTTTATCATTAGGAAGATTTTCTAATTGGGAACATTGTCTTAATATATGGAGGTTTCTTATTAGTGTTGGGAAGGCCTTTTTAATGGTTGGAAGGTCTTATCATCAGGAAGGTTAATAATACTATGGAACACAGTTTTTGTTCCTGAGTTATTAATATCCTTTCCTAATTGGTTCTCTCATAAAAACATGGGAAATGTTTCTTCAGCTGCAGCACTTTTTGCTCTAATTTATATATATATATAATGATAACTGTCATCCTAAGTAGCCTATAGACAGCAAAACCACACAAGGCAGACACACAAAAACAGCCCACATACCCACAAAACCCTACGAGGTATGTTTACCACCCAAAAAATTAAAAAAATTAAACAACAAGGTCGAAAATACAGAAATAAAAAGAACTACAACTCCCATGATCCCCCACGCTAATGCAGCACAGCACATGCGCGTAAACAACTCCCGCACGAGCAGAATGGTTTTCCCTCCTCCCCCCCCCACCACTGAGAAACTGAGAAGAGGGCCCGCCATCTTCCCACAGGCCCGCAGCGCGACTGCTGCCTAGGCCTACCCTACCTCTCCCCGGATTCGCCGAGAACAGCGGGCCTCCCTCCTCCTCCGGGGAATGGCTGGTGGCGGCGCAGGCTGATGAAGACCTAAAAGGAGGAAGGAGGTCCACTGTCCTCGGCGAAGCCACGGCCTCGATTGGTGTCGCCTCGGGCCGGCCTCCCTCTCTCCTCCTCCTGACCCAAACGCCGGCCAGTGGGGTGACTGTCTGTCCGGTTGCGCCGTCGCTGGCTGGCACAGACACAAAAGGAGGAGAAAGTCCCGCCAACTACACCAAAGCCGGGGCCTCCATTGGTGGCACAGCCCGGCCACCCTCTCGCCTCCGCCGACCTCAAAAACAGACCTGGGGAGGGGGCCTCTGTGGGAGGGAGAAAGGAAGGAAAGGATAGAAGGATGGAGGGAGGGATGGAAAGAAGGAGGAAGAAGAAAGGAAGGGAAGGATAGAAGGAAGGAAGGAAGGAAGGAAGGGAGAAGTAAGGAAGGAAAAAGGAAGGATAGCAGGAAGGAGGGGAGGGGAAAGGAAGGAAATGATAGAAGGATGGAAGGAAGGAAGGAAGGAAGTAGGGGAGAAGAAAGGAACACATACACACATACACATATATACAGTACATGCACAGAAATATACAAATATACACATACACACATCTGTACTTACAGACATCAACACATATATACGCATATACATATACAAACACACATATACATAAGTACACACATATACATATACACATATACACAACTACACACATAGTCCCTAAATTAAAAACATCCCACAGCAACACGTGGCCGGGGCAGCTAGTTTTTCTATGAATACCTCATAGAGGCTCAACCAATTCAACCTAGTTTGTGGCAACCACAAAAAGAAAGTATCTGGAGTTTCTGGAGTTTCAAAGGAGGGACTATACAATTAAACAGGAAATAATACTTTCGAACTAGGAACAGAACAATTTTCAAATGTTGTTCCATTGCTTAGCTGGAAGACCTTGATGGTTGGAAGGTCTTCTTCATGGTTGGATTGTCCTCTTGTTGTTGGCAAAGTCCTCTTAGGTATTATTAGGAAGAACCTATTAAAAGCTTGAAGGCCTTCTTAATAGCTGGATGGTTCTCTTAAAAGTTGAGTGTCTTCTTGTTGAGAAGGTCTTCTTAATAGTTGGATGGCCCTCTTGTTGGGAAAGTCCTCTTAGTGGTCTTATCTATTATATAAAGGAGGTCCCGTCGTCGAACTACTGACAGAGACAGAGAAACCTTCCAAGGCAGAGACACCAAACTTGCCAACACAAATAGGCCTCAGGCAAGGAAGGTTTTTAGCAACGAAACTTTCCCCCCCCCAAAACCTAGAAGGCCCCCAAAACAACGATACAAAAAAACCTACATTTCCCAGCATCCTCTGCGGCAGCCAGCGAAACCCATTGGCCAACATCAGTTACCATAGTAACGGTGGGCAAAGCCACTTAGAATGCTGACTGATATCAGTTGAGGGTTAAACTGCCACGGTCAAGATCTAAGAGGGAGACAAATAGGGCACCAGGGACACAGGCACCACTGACAAACACATACCCCCAGAATAACACAAAAGTAATACCTACACACAACACAATACGCACACTGCTCAACCCATTTGTATGCCATTCCTTCCTTCCACACAGGCATAAGCTGACCCAAAAGACAAGCCATGCCTCCTAAAAAGAACAGCATCGGACGACACACTCGCAACGCTACATACATCACACAAAAAAGGGCAGAACAAACGCCAGAACAGAAAGACACTGCACTACACTAGCTTTTGCCATCGCCATAAACAAGGCTCAAGGACAAACACTACAAATCTGTGGCATAGACCTTGACACAGAATGCTTCTCCCACGGACAACTCTGCGTAGCGTGCTCCAGAGTTGGGAAACCACAGAACCTCTACATCAACACAGCAGACGGAAAGACAAAAACATTGTATATCCACAAGCTCTGCAGAACGCCAGCAACACCACACACCGACAACTCCACAGGACTTCAACATCCCACCCACCAGAACAACCCACAACGACACAGCCATGACCCCACCAAGACCATAAGTAACATCAATTCCAACCCTTACATACTCAGACTTTCTCGCATCTCCTAAATAGGGCACAGCAACGCGTGCCGGGTTCAGCTAGTTATTACTAAGAAGAACCTCTTAAAAGCTTGAAGGCCTTCTTAATGGCGGGGTGATTCTCTTAAAGGTTGAAAGGTCTTCTTATAGTTGGGAAAGCCTTCCCATTGTTGAGAAGGTCTACTTAATAGTTGTATGGTCCTCTTGTGATTTATTTATTCATTTATTTATTTCGATTTGTTCGTCGCCACTCTCGTCAGGCTCGGGGTGACTTACATATGATAAAAAACACAGTAAAATACAAACATGATAAAAACAAATTTAAAAGCATCACAAATTTACGCTAAGATTAAAACATACAAAGACTTAGCACCCAGTAGATACTCTCAGGCCTAGGGCTAGAGTTGTTAGCCGAATGCCTGTCCAAATAGGAATGTTTTGCAGGCCTTCCTGAAGGCTAGCAAGTTGGTGAGTGCGCGGACCTCGGGAGGAAGAGCATTCCAAGGAGTTGGAGTGATGGCACTGAAAGCTCTACTCCGTGTCGAGGTCAGATGGAAGGTTTTGACCCTCGGAACCACAAGAAGGTTAAGGGACTCTGAACGCAGTGGTCTTGCGGGGCAATATAGGGAGAGGTGGTCCCTTAAGTACACTGGCCCCAGACCATTCAAGGCTTTAAAGATTAGAACCAGCACCTTGAAGGTGATCCGGTGCTCAATTGGAAACCAGTGCAGTTTGCGCAGGACAGGCGTCACGTGGCAGGAAGATGATAGGCCTGCCAGTAGCCGAGCTGCAGCGTTCTGCACCAGCTTCAGCTTCTGGATCACTGACAAGGGAAGGCCAATGTAGAGAGCATTACAGTAGTCCAATCTCGAGATGACCGTGGCTTGGACCACTGTGGCTAGGTCATGTCCCGACAGGTAGGGAGCCAGCTTCCTTGCCTGCCGAAGATGGTAAAAGGCTACTCCGCTGAAGATGGAGATATGTTTCTCCATCGTCAGTTGAGAGTCCAGACTTTTAACGGATGACGACAGACGAAGTGTCGCGCTGTCTAGGGTTGGAAGCTGGATCTCACCCGTACCCGGACGACCCAGCCACAGGATCTCCGTCTTAGCCGGATTCACCTTCAACCTACTGGCTCGCAGCCATCCAGTAACGGCTTCAAGGCAACGATGGAAATTATCGGGTACGGATTCGGTCGCCCTCCATCCCCAGAATGAGCTGGGTGTCATCTGCAGATTGGTGACACTCCAGCCCAAAGCTGTGTACCAACTGAGTGAGTGGTCGGACATAGATGTTAAACAATAAAGGGGAGAGGATTGCACCCTGAGGCACTCCACAAAGAAGAGGGGCGCCCCCTGAGACAACCTCGCCCCTTCTCACTCACTGTGACCAGTTCTGGAGGAAAGAGGACAACCAGTTCAGGACTGTCCCCCTCACCCCAGCCCCAGCAAGGCGGTGGGTCAAAAGATCATAATCGACTGTATCAAACGCTGCTGTGAGGTCCAATAGCACAAGCAGCGCCGATCCGCCCTGATCGAGCTGGCAACACAGCTGATCTGAGATGAAGACCAGAACTGTCTCTGTCCCATGCCCCGAACAGAAGATGGACTGGAAGGGGTCTAGCCAAGCGGTGTCGTCTAGGAAGGACTGCAACTGCTCCATTGCTGCCCTCTCAATCACCTTGCCAACGAACGATACATTCGAAACTGGGCAGTAACTGGAAGGGACCGTTGGATTGAATCCTGGTTTCTTCAGCAATGAAGAGACCACAGCCTCTTTTAAACCTTCTGGAAACACTCCTTGCTCAAGGGAGGTATTGATTATACTCAACAGAGGGTCACGTAACCCCTCCAGGCAAGCTTTCACTAGCCAGGAGGGGCACGGATCAAGGGAGCATGTGGTCGGTCTAGTTGCAGTAACGATCCTATCGACAGCTTCTGCGTCCAGTGGTGTGAACCGGTTGAAGGTGGGCCCGGCAAGAGGCCACAGAGTCTCAAGTTCACTAACTATATCAATTGTGGCTGAGAGGTCCCGGCAGAGGATCGATTGTTACATTGCATAGCTGGAAGATCTTCTTGATGGTTGAAAGGGCTTCTTCATGGTTGGAAGGTCTTCCTATGTTAGATCTTCTTAACGGTTGAGGGATTGTCTTTTTGTTGGGAAGGTCTTCTTAATGGAACATCTTATCATCATCAGGAAGGTCTTCTTAATGGTTTGGGTGGCCTCCTTGTCATCAGGAAAGTCATAATGGTCGGAAGGTCTCCTTATCTTTAGTGGCTGGAAGATCTTGTTGTTCTGCAAGCTCTGATTTCTGAGGCTTCTCTTTGAATCATAGCATCCTAGAGTTGGGAGAGACCCCAGAGGCCATCTAGTCCAACCCCTTTCTGTCATTAGGCAGGAAAAACACCATGAATGCCCTCCCTTCTTGGTCCTTCTTTCTCCTCTTCATTGTGTTTCGATCACTGTTTGCTGGGAATAAAACTGCACCTAAAGTCAATAATGATAACAAAGCATGATAGCATCTCCAGGTAAGTAACAGTAGAGTTTGAGTCTCAAGGTAAGTCACTCTGAGTAACCATGTGTTTATATTACGTAACTTCACCACATGTGCCACCACACAGGTGGTCTACTCGCTGACTTACCCCTGCAATTTGATTTACATAGGACAGACTGGAAGATCATTGAGAGTGCGCGTCAAGGAGCATCGCTCCAGAATTCGGAATGGAGCAGATGACAGCATCTTATATACACACTTCAGAACATCAGGACACTCAGAAGATTCCTTGAGAGTAAGGGGACTACAAAGAGTAGACCCTGGGCCACATGCAGACATCAGGAAATCCCTTATAAGGACAGAAACTTATTGGATCAATTTGGATCAATTTATTGAAAACTGAATACCCTGGAGGCATTAATGAGCAATTAGGGATAACTACATTGATTACTTAATTAATCCTAATGACCTAATTACATTCATACGTTTAAACACATGGTTACTCAGAGTTACTTACCTTGAGACTCAAACTGGAGATGCTAACATGCTTTGATATCATTATTGACTTTTGGTATGTATTGAATTCTATTGTTTATGTAATTGTACTTTATATATACCTTGCTGTATTTTTAAACGATCGTAGTGTGGGCCACAGCATCACTGTTCCTTACATTCATACATTTAAACACATGGTTACTCAGAGTTACTTACCTTGAGACTCAAAATCTACTGTTACTTACCAATAGAACTGCACCTCCCATCAAACCTTAGAGTGGGGATGGATGATGGGACCATAGTCCCATTGTAAAATAGGAAGGCTGTATATTCTCTTGTAAGTCCTCCGATACCTGTTTGGGAGCAGCTTCTATATAAATAGCCCATGTCATTGTCATTGCTGTAACCCATCATCCCCTTGTAGCCCAACGGGGAGGTCACCTGAGGACACATTTCCGCAGCCACAAAGACACCGATCGCCCTAAATGTCATTTCCTAATGTCTAATTACGATATCACTTCGAAGGCATCTTGTTATTTTAATTCGAAACCGGCCAGAGTCATCTGTTCCAATTTTTTCCAGCTCAATTGGCAGAACGGACCTTGTAGGGACTTCATAATAAGACCTGGCTATTCATGGAAGCCTCCTATGGAGCGGGCGCCTCCTTCCCCGCCGGGGACGACGGCCTTTGCAGTCCTGCTCTGTTTCATGTCTCTGAAGCAGTATTTATTTGTGTGTCTCCCCATTTCCATTATGTCTCATTGGGTTGTCTTCCCTTGCTGCAACGAGTCAATTTTTTAATCACATCAGAAGCAAAACGAGGGTACAGTTGTAATGTATTGAGAAAACACAAAATTTAAAAAACTTGGCAAATATATTAAATGTCCTTTGACCAGTAGTTGGCCACATTGGAGTGCCTCTGGTGTTGCTATAAAGAGGTCATCCATTGTGCATGTAGCAGGGCTCAGGTTGCATTGCAGTAGATCAGGGGTAGGGAACCTATGGGTCAGGAGCCAGATGTGGCTCTTTTCATGATTGCATCTGGGTCCCCAGAGCAGTCCGGGCCTCGGTTTCCCAGCATGCAGCGGGGAGGAGTGACGCAAGTGCGCCGCCATCGCTGCCTCTTCCTCATCCCCCGCTGCTCTCAGGGCCCTGCGCCCTCTTTGCCGGGGATGGCAGAGCCCGGCGGCAGCGCCTCCTCCTCATCTTCCTCTTCGTCCTCCACCACGGGCCTCAGGGGAGGTGACGGAGGAGGGCCTGGCCCTGGCGCCGCAGACCAGGCCTCACTGCCCCCTTTCTTTTTCCCTCTCTTTTTCTTTCATTCTTTCTCCTCCCTACCTTTGTTCCTCCCTCCCACTTTGTTCATTCCTTCCTCTTCCATTCTTTCCTTCTCTCCTTCCTTTTCCCTCCCTCACTCCCCTTCCTTCTTTCCTCCATTCTCCCTCCCTCCCTTCCTTGCTCTTCTATTCTTTTTCCCCAGGTCTTCCTTTCCTTCTCCTTCCTTTCTTTTGACTTCATTCTCTCTCTCCTTCTTTATTTTCTTCTTTTCCCTTCTTTATTTTACTTTTTTCTCACTTTTCTTTTCTCTTCCCCACCCTTTCCTTTCCTCCCTTCCCATTTCCTTCTTTCTTTTTCCCTCCTTGTCTCTCTCCTGCTTTTCTTTTCTTCCTTACCATAGTTTGTTCTTCTTTTCTTTCTTCCTCCCCCCCTCCTTTATTTCCTCTGTCCTTCTTTCTTTCTTTCCCCCTTCCTTCCGCCTTCTCTTCCTTCCCAGAGTCCTGAGCGTGCCTTTTGCAGAGCCAGGTCTGAAGCGTCCTGTCATTCTGCCCTTTGGGGAATCCTTTTCTCATCGTATGTACTAGGCATGGTTTAGAATCCAAAAATAGGGAATCGAAAATCTAATGGGGGGGGGGGATTTTTTATTAGTAATAGAAAGACTTAAAAAAAATTCCAAAAATTTCTAAAATGTAACGTAATTACTAACGAAATTCGTTAGTAGTTCTAAAGTAGGCAAAGCAGGGAAACAGGACTGACACTGTTTTAAGCACAGGCAAATCAAGGGGCAACATTTCCCTTGGTTTCCTTGCAGGGGGATATAATGCATTAATATATTATTATTAATATTATTATTAATATTATAAAAGGACAGGGTTTCTTTGCAGGGACATATAATGCATTAATATATTATTATTATTATTATTAATATTATAAAAGGACAGGGTTTCTTTGCAGGGACATATAATGCATTAATATATTATTATTAATATTATTAAATAAAATAGTTGCCCACCTCTGGTGCAGGCCTTGCTAATCTGTAGAGTTCTCCTCACTCCAGCTTTTCCCCATTCAGTTTTACCATAGCACTCTAGGAATCTCCGTTTGAACTCTATGGCTTTTCTTGATTCTGAACTCTTCCTTCTCCTCTCTGTGCTCTTTTCACTCCTGCTGCCCTTCTCTCAGCAGTTCTTATGTCCTTCTGCTCTGTCCTTCTATCTAAACCCCCTTCCTGGGTGTTTAAACCGCTTTTTTCCTCAGTCCTCCAGCCTCTCTAGGAGTCCCGATCTGGATCTCTCTATCGTTTCCGGCTCCTTTTTCACTTCCTGGAGGTAGGCCTTTCACTCTAATTAGGCTCCAAGCATGGAAAGGCCCCAATTTGACTGTGAGTTATGTCTGCAAAGCTATTTTGGAGGGGGAAATTTTCCTGTTGGGTGGGCATCCGAAATATTTACTAATCTAACGAAAATTTGGGCCCAGGGAGTGCGGAAAAGAAAGTCCACTTCCGGGATTGCCACTGCGATGCGTATAAACTTGAAAGTCCCATACATACGAATCCCTTCCGATTTCTTTTAATTTTCATAACTTTTTTCTCATGCCTAGTATGTACATATAGACTCACACTGAGTTGAATTCAGGCTTAGAATGTATTATATACTGTATATTATATGGCTCCCACTGAAATAAAGTTCCAAATATTTTGCTTTTATGGCTCTCTGAGTCAAAAAGGTTCCTGACCCCTGAATTAGGGATTTCTTTCAAAAGCCTATGTTTCAAAATGTAGTTGTAATTTATTTGCAGAGGAATCACTGCTTCTTGGGTCCGGCATTTGGGTTGCAATGGGACCCGATGCACCAGGACTGTGGCGCAGCTGGCTGCATTAAGATCACTACTGACCGAAAGGTCATGAGTTCGAAGCCAGCCTGGGTCGGAGTGAGCTTCCGGCCAATTTTGTGTAGCTTGTTGTTAACCTTTGCAACTCGAAAGACAGTTGCATCTTGTCAAGTAGGAAAATTAGATACCACCTATGTGTGGTGAGACTAACTTAACAGATTTACGAGGCCATAAAAAAATCTCCAGCAAAAAGCATGTGGGGAATGCGGAAAGTACTTCATCAGTGTCGCAGATGGACGGTGAAGCGACAGCTCCCCTGGTGGCCAGAAAAGTTGGAATGTTAAATGGCCTCTGAGTGTCTGTCTATATGTGCTGTGTGTCTTTGGCAAAGGTGCTCACACTTTTTCAGCATGCGAGCTACTTATAAAACAACCAAGTCAAAATGATCTACCTGCCCACTACAAAAATGTGAAACATATACACACAATATCTGCTTTGAACTGGGTTTTCTGAGTCCACACTGCCATATAATCTGATTCAAAGCAGATCACATGGGATTTTATTCAGCTGTGTGGAAAGGACCTCAGGTCACCCAGGGCCCTTCCACACACCCTAGGGAGATCAGAAGGGAGGGAGGGAAAGAAGGGAAGAAAGATAGGATGGGAAGTAGGGAAGGAAGGAAAGAGGGAAGGAAGGAAGAAAGGGAAGAAGGAAGGAAGGAAAAGGAGGGGGAGAGAAGAAGAAGGAAGAACAGAAGGGAGGGAAGGGAGGGAGGGAAGGAGATGAGGAAGGAAGGAAGGAAAGGAAAGGAGGGGGAGAGAGAGGAAGGAAGGAAGAATAGAAGGGAGGGAGGGAGGGGAAGAAGGGAAGGAAGAACAGATGGGAAGTAGGGAAGGAAGGAAAAGAAGGGAAGAAGGAAGGAAGGAAGGAAAAGGAGGGGGAGAGAGGAAGGAAGAACAGAAGGGAGGGAGGGAAAGAAGGGAAGGAAGGAGATGAGGGAGGAAGGAAGGAAGGGAAAGGAGGGGGAGAGAGGAAGGAAGGAAGGAAGAATAGAAGGGAGGGAGGGGAAGAAGGGAAGGAAGAACAGATGGGAAGTAGGGAAGGAAGGAAAGAGGGAAGGAAGGAAGAAGGGGAAGAAGGAAGGAAGGAAAAGGAGGGGGAGAGAAGAATAAGGAAGAACAAAAGAGAGGGAGGGAAAGAAGGGAAGGAAGGAGATGAGGAAGGAAGGAAGGAAGGGAAAGGAGGGAGAGAGAGGAAGGAAGAATAGAAGGGAGGGAGGGGAAGAAGGGAAGAAAGAACATATGGGAAGTAGGGAAGGAAGGAAAGAGGGAAGGAAGGAAGGAAGGAAGGGAAGAAGGAAGGAAGGAAAAGGAGGGGGAGAGAGGAAGGAAGAACAGAAGGGAGGGAGGGAAAGAAGGGAGGGAGGGAGGGAGGGAGGGAAAGAAGGGAAGGAAGGAAGGATGGGAAGCAGGGAAGGAAGAAAAGAGGGAAGGAAGAAAGGGAAGGGAAGGAAGGAAGGAAAAGGAAGGAAGGAGAGGGAAAGAAGGGAAGGAAGAAAGCAGATGAGGAAGGAAAGAAGGAAGGGAAAGGAGGGAGAGAGAGAGGAAGGAAGAACAGAAGGGAGGGAGGGAAAGAAGGGAAGAAAGAAAGCAGATAAGGAAGGAAGGAAGGAGAAGGAAGGGAAGGGAAAGAAGGAAGGAAAGGGAAGGGAAGGAAAAGAAAGAAGGGAAGGGAAGGGAAGAAGGGAAAGAAGGAAGGAAGGAAGGAAGGAAGGGGGAAAGAGAGAGAGAAGGAAGAACAGAAGGGAGGAGGGAAAGAAGGGAAGGAAGAAAGCAGATAAGGAAGGAAGGGAAAGGAGGGAGAGAGAGAGGAAGGAAGAACAGAAGGGAGGGAGGGAAAGAAGGGAAGGAAGAAAGCAGATAAGGAAGGAAGGGAAAGGAGGGAGGGAGAGAGAGAGGAAGGAAGAACAGAAGGGAGGGAGGGAAAGAAGGGAAGGAAGGAAAGCAGATAAAAGAAGGGAAGGAAGAAAGCAGAAGGAAGGGAAGGGAAAGGAGGGAGAGAGAGGAAGGAAGAACAGAAGGGAGGGAGGGAAAGAAGGGAAGGAAGAAAGCAGATAAGGAAGGAAGGGAAAGGAGGGAGAGAGAGAGGAAGGAAGAACAGAAGGGAGGGAGGGAAAGAAGGGAAGGAAGAAAGCAGATAAGGAAGGAAGGGAAAGGAGGGAGAGAGAGAAGGAAGAACAGAAGGAAGAACAGAAGGGAGGGAGGGGAAGGAAAACAGAAGGGAGAGGGAAGGAAGAAGGAAGGGAAAGGAGGGAGAGAGAGGAAGGAAGGATAAGGAAGGAAGGGAAAGGAGGGAGAGAGAGAGGAAGGAAGAACAGAAGGGAAGGGGGAAAGAAGGGAAGGAAGAAAGCAGATAAGGAAGGAAGGGAAAGGAGGGAGAGAGAGAGGGAAGGAAGAACAGAAGGGAGGGAGGGAAGAAAGAAAAAGCAGATAAGGAAGGAAGGGAAAATGAGGAGAGAGAAGGAAGGAACAGAAGGGAGGGGAGGGAAAGAAGGGAAGGAAGAGGGAGGAAGGGAAGGAAGGAAGGAAGGGAAAGAGGAGATAAGGAAGGAGAGAGGAAGGAAGAAGGAAGAACAGAAGGGAGGGTTGGGACTGAGCCTTCCTCCCGCCCTGCCTGTGATCGACCAGTACGCCCTACGTGATCGACCAGTTGATCGCGATCGACCTAATGAGCGCCCCTGGTCTACGGCATTGAATGTTTACCATGTATGTGTACATTGTAATCCGCCCTGAGTCCCCTGCGGGGTGAGAAGGGCGGAATATAAACACTGTAAATAAATAAACAACCAAATAAATAAATGGGATTTATTAGTAAACGTAGTCAGTTCTTAGGCCGCCGCTTGTCTCCTTCTCCACTTTCTCTTTTTTTTCTTTCTGCTTTGCTTCGGAAATGACAAGGAGGCTGTTCCGACTGGCTTTGCGCTTTCTCTCCCTTTAATGCTTTGTCAGAAAACCGAACTTTGCCAAAGAGAGAGAGAGAGAGAGAGAGAGAGAGAGAGAGAGAGAGAGGGGGGCGTCTCCTGCTTACTTTGCAAAAGCCGGCTTTCCTCGGAGAAGGCTTTGAAAATGGCTGCACTGATGATGGCGGAGGAGGACGTCGGATTTGGGATCAGGCGGATTTTAAGGAAGGCGTTTGCATCTCGGAATGTGGCACCGGATGCATTGAATGGAGGCAGAGGCAAAAAACATAGATTTCCAAAAGCTGGACGGGGGTATTTTTGGCGAAAAAGGAACATTTGCTTTTATGGGAAAGGCATAAACAGATCATTTTGTTGCCCATCATCACTACTGCAAAAATGGGGGAATCATCTCTCTTGCTATCTATCTATCTATCTATCTATCTATCTATCTAATAAAAGTCAGTGTTTGCGGGCAATGGGTGGTGCGGTGGTGCGGAGGGAGGAATATGTGCCAGCGTTTCGATTGGCTGCCACTGTGGGATTATTTGCATAAAGAGCTCTGATTAGCCAGCCTCCGATCTCCAACATTCTACGGCCCCAGACAGAGGGGATTGGTTGCCACTGAAATGGTATTTGCGTAAAGGACTCCGATTGGCCAACCACATCCCAACATTCTAAAGTGACTCAGAGGAAAAAGGAAAGGCCTCAGGCAGTCAGCCACTGCGGCCCGCAGCAATGACAGAACAGGACAAAACTTGGCAAACAGGCCCACTTCACAACCTGGTGTGGTTTAGGGCAGGAGGGGCCACGAATGATGGGATTTGCAGTACCTTCACCTCATTCGCTTCCCAAACAACACTGTAGCCCCTATAAATCACAGACCAGGCTCAAACGGCCCAAGGCAGAGGGGATTGGTTGCAACTGAAATGGTATTTGCATAAAGGACTCCGATTGGCCATCCACGTTCCAAAAATCTAAGGTGACTGAGAGGAAAAAAGGAAAGGCCGCAGGCAGTCAGACACTGCGGCCCACAGCAGTGATGGGTCAGGACAAAACTTGGCAAACAGGGGCCCAACGGCCCACTTCACAACGCGACCCTCACCCAATGCCACAATTACAAAATACAATACAGAGCCCCCATGACCCACTCTACATCCTGGTGCTGTTTGGAGGGGGATGGACCATGGCTAATGGGTCTTGCAGTACCTTCACTAAGTTCCCAAGACCACTGCAAGCCACGTAAACATGTAATAGGAACCAACCTTGGCACACAATGCCTTCCTCAAATAACCCTGGCACCGCCGGGTCCCCAAGCTAGTGTGTGTGTGTGTGTGTGTGTGTGTGTGTGTGTGTGTGTGTCTGTATTTGCTTGTGTATATATACACACACACACATACATACATATCCTCTTTCTTGGTGTCATGCTAAGAACTATTTATTTTATTTATTTTGTTTGCCATATAATATAATATATTGTATATACATATAATATTGATAATATTATAATGTAATACAATATAATACTACTACTAATAATAATACGATATTATAATTTGCTCCTTTAAGTATTGGATTAGAGCAGGGGTGGGCAATTATTTTTTCCAAGGGGCCACGCGTGAGCCAAAAAATATTATGGAGGGCCGCACCTAAAGGCAGAACTACATTCTAATCTACATTATTTATTTACTTACTATATTTACTATATATTACACATTAGCATATTAATACATTAAGAAATATTCATATATTAGTATTAATATCATAATTATTATAGTATATATATATATATATAAAGACATTATAATATATTGAAATTATAATATAATATAACATTATATTATTTATTTTATATTATTATTATTATAAACTTATTATAAAATAATAATAAAAACCACTAAAATAAAATGAAATTCAAGACGACAAGGTGCGAACCAAGATGGAGGCTGACATACTCAAGAGAGGAAGGATCCCAAGATGGAATGGCCCAATGGACCCAGCCCAGAGGATGGCAAAGCGGACCCAGCCGCCGCAGCAGCAGAGCAGAGCAGAGGACGATCGGAGGCTGGTGTGTGCCTCCTCTTTCTCGCCTGCGGCTTCCTTCCCGAAGAGAGGGAGGCAAACTCCCACTGGGGCGGCTACAAAGCAACGTGATGCTTTGTGTCCATATGGGCAATAAGGAAGGGAGGGAGGGAGAGTGCCTCCTCCTGTCCCTCTCTGCGACTCCGGAAGAACTTCCGCAGGAATCCCCGCCTCCCTGAGGGTCTCCTGCTCGATGCCGCCTGTGACCTCATCGAGCAGGGGACCCTTCTGGAGCCGCAGAGAGGGACAGGAGGAGGCACTCTGCTCCCTCCCAGGGGCGGCCCGAGCTCTCCGGGGAGTAAGCCAACTTTATTTTGCCCCCGGCGGCTCCCGCTGCGCCTGCGCATGCACAAACTCCGAGCGCGCCGGCGCGGAGGAACGGGGGAGGGAGGGGACTCACGGGCGGGCTCGCCGCTCACGGACCCGAGGAGGAGATGGGGAGGCCACGAGGGCGGCCCCCATGGAGACGCAGGCGGCAGCAGCAGCGCCCCGGAAGGGCCCAAAGCCAGAGGCGCATCTTCGTGACGTCACTTCATCGCGTCTCTGCCGAGGAGGAAGGGGAGGAAGGCCTGGCCGGCCGCGCGCTGTAAGGACGCCCGGAAGGAGAGGCACCGGAGGGAGGGAGGGAGGAGGAAGAGGCCGCGCCGCAGGGCTCCCTCCCTCCGGCGTCTCTCCTTCCGGGCGTCCGTACAGCGCACGGCCGGCGAGGCCTTCCTCCCTCCCTCCTCGCGCCGTGACGTCACGAAGATGCGCCTCTGGCTTCGGGCCCTTCCGGGGCGCTGCTGCTGCTGCTGCCGCTCTCCGTGGGGGCCGCCCTCGTGGCCTCCCCCTTTTCTGCTCCTCCTGGGGTCCGTGAGTGGCGAGCCCGCCCGTGAGTCCCCTCTCCCGCCCGTTCCTCCGCGCCGCCCGCTGGCTGAGGCAACACGGCGGCGGGGCGGAGCGGCGCCCCCCCAGTGGCCACGCCCTCCGGGAACGTCGCCCTACGCGACCGCGTAGGTCGCTTAATGGGGAAGGCCGGCCCTGCTCCCTCCCTTCCTTTTTGCCCATACGGACACAAAGCATCACGTTGCTTTGTAGCCACCCCAGTGGGAGTTTGCCTCCCTCTCTTCAGGAAGGAAGCCGCGGGCCGAATGGCATCGCCCGGCGGGCCGCATTTGGGCCGCGGGCCGTAAGATGGCAAGGTCTGGGCTAGAGCCTAGAGTGGGTTGACTGTTTTGCTTCTTTTCGGAGCCTGTAGGTTGTAATTCAGGGCACAATTTGGAAGTGCCTGGAACTTAATGAAGGGAAGAAGTTAGGAAGCTTCAACATATCTAATTTTGCCAATGGGATGCACGCTGGTCTGTGCGTGATTCGGCCCTGGGAGAGATCAAGGCAGGGTCCTCGTTGCCTCCCGTCTCAGTCGGGTTCCTCTTCTTTCCTGCAACAAAAGCACCGTTTCCGTCCCCAAACCTCTCAATGTGAAGCCACCGAAGAGACCTGACATTCATGCAAAGAGCAGGTGCCGCTGAAGGAGCGAGACCTGGCTGCAAGAGAGGAATGGAGAAATCCGGGAGCCGAAAGCACCTGGCGCCTCCATTTGCATGGAATTAATTGGGAGGAGAAGCTGTATTTATCTTTTCCAAGGCGGCTTCCCAGGTGAAGCCTTGCAAGGGAATTCGCGTCTCTTCCTATTTGGCGGTTATTAAAATGGAGGAATTTAATTAAGGGAATTAAAAGGGGGGGGGGGGGAGCCTTGCACCTGTCGTCAACACAAACACGGCACTTGAACAACACCGATCTCTCCCCCCCCCCCCCCCAAATTGATGGCTAAGACATTACAGCATGGGTTTTGCTGGAGAAGCTTCTCTTGAGGCATTTGGATGGCCAACACCAGTGTTTCTCAACCAGTGTGCCGTGGCACACTAGTGTGCCGTGAGCGATCATCAGGTGTGCCGTGGGAAATTGGAAGCTCCAAGGTCAATTCCCAAGCAAACCCTTTCAGTACTTTCTGTTGGTCATGAGAGTTCAATATGCCAAGTTTGGTTCAATTCCATTGTTGCAAGAGTTCAGGATGCTCTTTGATTGTGTGTTAACTATAAATCCCAGAAACTGTAACTCCCAAATGTCAAGGTCTATTTTCCCCAAACTCCATCTGTTTTCACATTTGGGCATATTGAGTATTCATGCCAAGTTTGGTCCTGATCCAACATTGTTTCAGTCCACAGTGCTCTCTGGATATAGGTGAACTACAACTCCAAAACCCAAGGTCAATGCCCACCAAACTCTTATAGTATTTTCTCTTGGTTATGGGAGTTCTCTGTGGGAAGTTTGTGTCTTTCTGCCATTCCTGCCAGGAAATCTATGTTGTGTTCATCGAAACAGGCCCAGGTTTCACACAGAGTGTATAAATACATTTAAAAACATATTAACTATATGTATTACTGTGTTAGAGTGTCATTTTGTGTCATTTTGGTTGGGGGTGTGCCCTAGGATTTTGTAAATGTAAAAAAGTGTGCCGCGGCTAAAAAAAGGTTGGGAAACACTGGCCTACACATTTGGATGGCCAACCCAGGCATGACTGCACTTGAGATACCTTGAGTACGCTGATGACACCCAGCTTATCCTGAGGATGGAGGGCAGGCCCGAATCCGTACCCGATAATTTCCATCGTTGCCTTGAAGCCGTTACTGGATGGCTGTGAGCCAGTAGGTTGAAGGTGAATCCGGCTAAGACGGAGATCCTGTGGCTTGGCCGTCCGGGCGGTAGGGATGTCCGGCTTCCAACCCTGGACGGCGTGATCCTATGTCCATCGCCTTCCGTTAAGAGTCTAGGTGTGACCTTCGACCCCCTGCTGTCGATGAAGGCTCAGGTCTCCAGTGTCAGCAGGGTGGCATTTTTCCATCTTCGACAGGCGAGGAAGCTGGCCCACTCTTTGTCCCGGCACGACTTGGCCACAGTGGTACAAGCCACTGTCATCTCGAGGCTAGACTACTGTAATGCTCTGTACATTGGCCTTCCTTTGTCTGTGATCCGGAAGCTTCAGCTGGTGCAGAACGCCGCAGCCCGACTCCTGGCAGGGGTCCCGGTTGGCTGTCACATCTCGCCAATTCTGCACGAACTGCACTGGCTTCCAGTAGTATGCCGGACCACCTTCAAAGTGTTAGTCTTGACTTTTAAGGCCTTACATGGTCTGGGGCCAGTGTACCTGTGGGACCGTCTCACCCCATACCGTCCCACTAGACCTCTACGCTCTGAAGAGCAAAACCTCCTGATCGTCCCCAGTGCTAAGATGTACTGGTTGACTGCGACTCGTCGGCGGGCTTTCTCGATCGTAGCTCCGACTCTCTGGAACTCTCTGCCCGCTGATGTTCGGACCATCCAGGCCCTTCTCCCTTTCAGGAATGCGTGTAAGACTTGGCTGTTCCGGCAGACTTATGGATCCGGATAACTTGTGTGGTCATAGCCACCTTGTAACTGTGTCTGTTGCTGCTGTATATAGTGTGCGACTATTGTCGTTTTTATGCTGTTTTAATGTTGTTTTTATCTGTTTGCCTGCACTGTGTTTCTATGATGTGTTTTTAGGATATGCCTGTTTTATTTTGTAGCGATTGTTCTGTTGTGAGCCGCCCCGAGCCACCGGGGGAAGGGGGGGCGTAGATAAATCCCAATAAATAAATAAATAAATAAGTGGCCTCCTTGCAATGGTTTGGCCATAGCCGATGATGAAGAGCTGCTCCAAAATGCATGGAAGGGACCACAAAGGTCATCTAGACCAGTGTTTCTCAACCAGTGTGCCGTGAGCGATCATCAGGTGTGCCGCGAGAAAAGCTCTCTGCCCCCCTTCCTTCCCCCCTCCTCCTGCTGAACTCCTGCTGCTTGGGAGAGGAGGAAGAAGGGCCAAGCGGCGGCGAAGAAAAAGAAGGGGCCAGGGCGCCGCCTCCTTTGGCCGTTTCTCCAGCCAGCCTCCAATCCGCCACGACTCTCACCCCTCGCTTGCTGAAGCCGCGCGGAGGAGCCCTGCCTACTGAAGCCCGTCCACCGCTCATGCTTCTCCTCTGTGGGAGAACTGAAGCCGGGGAGGGGGCGGGGCATGACGCGGCCTGGCTCCGCCCCCAGCTTCAGCGCTCCCACAGCTTCGCCAGCCTTGAGGGGGCAGTGCCAAGCCAGCATTGTGCTGGCTCTGCCACCGCTGGCTTGGCACTGCCCCCTCAAGGCTGGCAAAGCTCTGTGGGAGAACTGAAGCCGCGTGGAGGGGGGGCATGGCGCGGCCTGGCTTCTCCCCCTCCGGGGCTTCGGCACTCCCAGCAGCTGCTCCCAGCAGGTCACCATCCCCCAGCCGTTCTTTACTGTGTTAGAGTGTCATTTTGTGTAATTTTGGTTGGTGGTGTGCCCCCGGATTATTTTAATGTTAAAAGTGTGCCGCGGCTCAAAAAAGGTTGGGAAACACTGATCTAGACCAGTGTTTCCCAACCAGTGTGCCGTGAGAGATCGTCAGGTGTGCCGTGGGAAATTACAGTGGAGAGAGAGAGAGAGAGAGAGAGAGACTAGCAGGAAACTTCAGGTAGCGGAAATGAGGGCTGTCCTGGCCAAAGCAGCAATGCCAGCCAGCCTGGCTGCAGTCAGGGAGAGCCCTCGGCGTCCAGAACTTTCCTCCCTCCCTCCTCTCTCTCTCTCCTTCCCTTCCTTCCTTCCGTCCCTCTGCACGTCAAGGGCTACCTGGCCATGCTGTGGCTCCTCCTGCCTCCTGGCTCCTGGGCGCTCTTCTGCCCTCCTCCCCTCCGGCAGCAAGGAGGAGGAGAGGGAGGAGGAGTCCGCGGGAGCTGCCCCCGTCTGACCCCGCTCTCGGAGGCTCGAGGCTTTCTGCTCTCTAACCCTTCCGCGCCAGGGAAAGGGAGAAACCCCTCATCTCCTGGCCTCTCCTGGCTGGGCTCTGGTTTCGCTGCAGAGCAGAGGCCGGGATGTGCAGCTCCACAGCCCAGCTTGGTTCCTTCCCGATCTGGCCCCAAGGCGACAGCAGGGAAGCCAAAGGGTGAGGCAGATGAGACACTCGAAATCCCCCCGAAGGCAGGATGTCTCCTTGGTGAGGAATGATAGGAATCACCATGGGGCACGGCTTTCAGATGGCCATGCTCCAAGTTCTGAAAGCACCTACCCAAGGGACATATCCCTCAAATGGGCCGACTCTGAGGTTTGAAGGAATGTCCGTTGCTATTGTCCATGCAAATGCTCCCGAAAAGCCCTTTGTGTTAGGAGATTAGCTAGCCCAAGGAACGTGGGATCCCTTGAGCCTTGGTATGCTGGAGTCACGAAAAGGTGGCATTTCATATTTCATATAGGGACACAGGGAAGGGGAAGCATATAGGGAATACATTCATATAGGATGGAAATAGGAATCATATCTTCTCATATCAGCCCATCTCACACACCAGTCCATTGGAACCCATAAATCATAAAGAGAGACCATGGGGTCTGAAAGGAAAAGGTTTCCAGAAAGTCTCTGAAAGTCCTTAAAAGTGGGCAAAAGTCCATATAAAAGTTCATGAAAAGTCCATAAGTATGTAAGAAGGTGTTGGTTGAATTCATGTGATCCACTCTGGGGATCATTGCAGTCGTGGAAACGGAGGTCCGTCCATTTGGGAGAAGAAAAGTACAAATCCTGCCTTGCCATGGGGCCAGAGTGGCCTGCTTGCTTCCCAGGGTCTCAGGGAGTGACCGTAGCAAGCTCCCCAGGTCACGGGCTTCTGGACATCCACAGGATGGCGGCAGGATTGGCGTTGCATTGAGGAGCCATGGATTGACAATCAGCTGGTCTCCTTTGAAAGTTTATTTCTGATAAAAAAGGTTATTCCCGGGGCGCAGGGGCCCAAAGAGCAAAAGCGAGATAGCAGTTAGTCTTGTAATTAATCTAGGAAAAATATGGCACCAAAATGAAGTCGATCCATTGACCCGCAGATACAGGGAGCCGATGGGTTCCCGTATCCGCGGTCCAGAGGAACGCAGTTCTGGAAAGAAATACACCAAGAAACCCAGAAAATATTAAAGGCAAAATACCAACTGAACCCACAGAATTACCTGCTTGGACTCTCAATACCAGTACTGAATGAAAACCAAGAAAAAATGTTCTTCCTGATAAGTACCTGTGCAAGACTAACTCTTGCAAAAAAAGAGGAAGCAAGATAAAATCCCAAATATAGAAGAATGGACTATAAATGTTTTTGACATTATCCAAATGGATATGCTATCTCAAAACTTAAATAACAAAAAAATAAAGATGGACTGGTCTGGATTTAAAGAATATATACAAAACAAAGGAATGAAATTCATGATAGATTTGAAAAATGCGTAATATAAGAAATAATTATGTAAATATTCTAATTTTTATTCTATTTTTATTTTATTTTTTTTGAAATATGAATTATAACAATGTAAAATAAGACCTTGGGAGGTTTATTTATTTATTTTATTATTTATTTTATTATTCGGGTTTCTATGCCGCCGACTCCCTGAGGCTCGCGGCGGCTCACAGGAACCGAAGGTACAACTACACACAAGCAATGCGATAAAACATCTAAGACAATTAAACAGTTAAAACAGCAAAATACAAAACCCCCAGGTACAGTTCAGAAATTAGACAGCGTGACACCCCAGGACAGCGGCTAAAGCGGAACATGGGCAGGACCTACTCACCGAAGGCCTGCTTAAACAAATAAGTTTTGCAGGCACGTCTAAACGGGAGCAGGTCCTTTATAGCCCGCGTTCCAGCCGGGAGGGCGTTCCACAGCGTAGGAGCTATAACGGAGAACGCCCTTCGCGAGTAGATGTCAGTTTAGCCGATTTCGCCGAGGTATCTCTAACAAATTAGCATCCTCGGAGCGTAGTGATCTCGGGGACAGTGTGGGGTGAGTCGGTCCCTCAAGTACGCTGGCCCCAGGCCATGCAAGGCCTTAAAGGTAAGAACCAACACCTTGAAGGAGATCCGGTGCTCGATTGGGAGCCAGTGCAGATCCTGCAAAACAGGTGTGATGTGGCGGCCTGCTGGGGTTCCAGACAGGAGCCGGGCGGCAGTGTTCTGCACCAGCTTGAGCTTCCGGGTCGCCGACAAAGGAAGGCCAACGTAAAGCGCGTTACAGTAATCCAGCCTTGAGATGACCGTAGCTTGGATCACCGTGGCCAGGTCATTCCGGGAGATATAGGGGGCCAGCCTCCGAGCCTGTCGCAGATGAAAAAAAGCAACCTTGCTGACCGCGGAGACCTGGGCCTCCATGGTCAGCTGGGAGTCCAGATGGACCCCCAGGCGATGGGCATAGCGCCACACCGTCCAGGGTTGGAAGCTGGACTTCTACACCACCCGAGCGGCCCGACCACAAGATCTCCGTCTTCGCCGGATTCACCCTCAACCTACTGGCACGCAGCCATCCAGTAACGGCCTCGAGGCAGTGTTGGAAATTATCGGGGATGGATCCCGGCCTGTCCTCCATCCTCAGAATGAGCTGGGTGTCGTCAGCGTACTGGTGGCACTCCAGCCCATAACTTTATGGGAAGGCTTTTTATTGTTCCCCCTTCCCCTTCCCATATTTCCCTTTGTTCCCCCTTACCTTTTCCCTCTCCCCCACCACCACCCCTATTACCCTCACAGCAATACTGTAAAATCACAATAAAAATTATTTTTTAAAAAAACTTAATCTAGGAAAAATATAGCACCAAAGTGGAGTCGATCCATTGACCCGCGGATACAGGGACCCATGGGTTCCCATATCCGTGGTCCAGAGGAACGCAGTTTCGGTCTTCCCGGAACGCTGCAAGAGCATCCCAGGTGAGCCAGCAGCGATCTGCAGCTCGGGAAAGGAAAGGTTCAGGCTTTGTGAGAGTTGGAGACAGTAAAGGACACAATGTATCGCTATGGAGAGGGAAAGGTTACCAATAAATGATACTTTTATTGGGGGATTGGTTACGATGTTAGGGTCAGAGGAAGAAAGCAAAATGAAGAAGGATTGAATATTGAAGCTGCTGCTGTGGCCACACTCCCTGTCGTAGCACAGAAACCAAGGAAGCCAAGCCCAGATGTAAAAGGGGGTAACAAAAAGTTTATTGAACAATCAAATGGAAAGGGGACGAACAAAAAAGCAGCCAACTCGGCTAAAAACCCTCAAAAATCCCAGGAAACCTAACAAAAACCCTGAAGCACGATGCAAAACAAACTCAGGACGTCTGTCTGTGACGTCTGATGTGGGATGATCCAGAAGAGTAGTTGAAAGCTGGTCCAAAGGTCAAGGGCAGGAGAATGACGGATGAAAGGAGGAGACAGTCGAAGGTGATCAGGAGCTGAGTATACAGGAATAACACTAATCATAGTCCCCATAAAACACAGTGTCAGCCTCCCTCCATTTCATACAATACCAAACTCACGGTAGACTCAGCAGAGAACAAACCCCGCCACAGGAAATACGCGGCAGCAACTAAACAGAAAAGCAGATATTGAATCCCAAACCCCCCACCTTTTCCCAAACATCAGCTAGAGCTGCCACAGCAGCTCACCCCAAGAACAAGGCGGAGAAGTAGCCCATAACTCACGAGTAACTGGAAACAGGAACAAGTCACACGATATCAGGATCACAGGAATGCCAGAGACAAGAACCAGACATCAACTCTTTGACCGCCGCAAATGCAGCCCCATAAACCCATTCCTTATATAGCACTTAAACATCACTATCATCTGAAGACCCTCCTTGATCATGAGCACCAGCTGCTTCATCTCCTGCAGCTGATATGCTCTGTGCAGACCTCCAATCTTGCCAACGCTCTTGGAAACTTAAAGTATCCCAATCTGTCCCTGAAGCCTCAGAAGGCCAGTCTAAATCGCTGTCGAAGCCGAGGAAGGTATCAGAATTAGACTCTTCATTACACACATCCCTTACTTCCTGAACCAACGTTGATTCTGGATCAGTATCATTTTTCCTCTGACCACATTTCTTCTTCCCCAGGAAAACCTTCAAAGATTTCTGAATCAGAAGGAGCTCTAAGTATCTGCCGGATCTTTTTTCTCTGTTCCAACCCTTCAAGACTACAATCACTAGCAGCCCTTTTTCTCCCAGCTGTAGAGTCCTGATTACACAGAGCCTCACCCCATTCCATACTACTGCTCAGGGGCGGTCTAAGGTTATTTTACATTACTTTGGCGCCCCCCTTTGTCTCCGCCCCTTTTCCCTTTGTCTCCGCCCCCTCTCCCTTTGCCTCCTCCCCCTGTCTGCCCAATTGTGTCACGTGACGTGTTTACAGGCTTCTGCGCCTGCAGGAGCCAAAGCCTGTAAACACGTCACGTCAGCCGCTCAGTTCGTATCAGCATCAGGGGGCGGAGGCAAAGGGAAGAGGTTAAGCCTCCCCTTGCCTCCGCCCCCTGCGTGCCGAATACGGACGGAGTGCTGACATGACGTGTTTACAGGCTTCGGCTTCAGTGCCTGCAGGAGCTTCTGGGCATGCGCAGTGGCTCCAGAGCTCAACTTCAGCTCCGGAGCCACTGGGCATGCGGGAAAATCTCCACGCATGCCCAGAAGCTCCTGCAGGCCAGGCGCTGAAGCCGACGCAGCAGCAGGGAGGTTTGCTACGGCGGTGCGGCCAGCGTGGCAGCGCCCTTCCCAGAAGATGGCGCCCTTCCCAGAAGTTGGCGCCCTAAGCGGCTGCTTACTTCGCGTATACGCCAGACCGCCCCTGCTACTGCTTGATGCTAATGACCCAGCATCTTCCCTATCACTACTAGCAGTAGAAGCCGAAGGCTCAATTACAACACTTCCAGCGATGCTGGCCCAACAGGGCATCCAGGAACTGCGGAACTCCCTGCTGCAGGTCAGATCAACTTGAACCCAGGGGGCCCTTGGGCGTTCACCCTCACCAGGATCCCATACAGTTTAGTCGCGGTGGCCAAAGGGGTGCCAATGTGCATTAATTCTGCAACGTAGATGCAGAAAGAAGAGCGTCCCCCCTTCGAAAAAGGAAAAGATAACCGCGGCTGATGTTTTTAAAAAACTTCTATCGCTTTTTAATGGCTCGCGGTTGTTTTCCCTTTGACGCCGTCAGACTAATCGCATTAAGAAATGTTTGGAAACTCGGGAATTAAATCGGAACAAAGAGGAAGCAGCCGCTGTCGAGCGCGTTTGACCCAGTAATGGAAGGCAAGCGTTTTCCGGCCAGGATTTCGCAGCATCAAGGCCAGGGGTGGGCAATTATTTTTCCCAAGGTGCCACACGAGAGCCAAAACATATTACGAAGGGCCGCACCTAAAGGCTGAACTACATCTACATAATAGCAATTGAGTTTCTTTAATAATAATCTTAGGCAGAGAGTTCCACTGCTGAACAGCTCTCATAGCCAGGATGTTCTTCCTAATGTTCAGGGGGAATCTCCTTTCTTGTAGTTTGAAGCCTTCTCTACCAAAGGAGAGAAGGAAAGAAAAAGGGTAAGGAAGGAAGGAAATAGGGAGAGAGAGAGAGAGAGAAGGAAAGGAAAGAGAGAAAGAAGGATGGAAGCAAAAAGTCAATGAAAGAAGGAAAGAGGTAGAGAAGGAAGAAATAAGACAAAGAAGAAGATACAGAAAGGGGGGAAGGAAGGAAAGAGGTACAGAAGAAAGGAAGGAGAGAAGGAAAGAAGAAAAGGGAGGGAAGGTGGAGGCGAGAGAAGGCCGGGGGCACCAGGGACGGAGGGCAGGCCCCTGGAAGCCTCTGTTTGGCCCAGGCCCGGATTACCCATAAGGCCACCCGAGGCCATGGCCTCGGGCGGCAGATTTGGGGGGCGGCATTTCCGGGCCTGAAGGAAGGGGTGAAGGAAGGAGTGGCGCCCGCCCGCGCGAGGGACAAGGAGCCGGGGGGAAGTCCCGCCGCCCCTAGGGCGATTGACGCGGCTTCCCCCGCCGCTGCCCTGCTCGCGCGGGCGGGCGCCACTCCTTCCTTCAGTGAAGGGAGGAGGGGCGCTGGTGCGAGCGCGGCGGCAGCGGGGGAAGCCGCGTGAGTCTCCCTAGGGGCGGGACTTCCGGCGGCGCCTTGTCCGTCACGCCGGCAGCAGCTCCGCCCCTCCTCCCTTCACTGAAGGGAGGGGGCGGAATCGGCATGATGGACAAGGCGCCGCTGGAAGTCCCGCCCCTAGGGCGACTCACGCGGTTTTCGCCACCACCGCCCCACTCGCCCGTGCCCCAAATACGAGCGGGCAGGGCGGCGGGAAGCCGCGTGAGTCTCACTGAAGGGCGGGACTTCCAGCGCGCTTCTTCCCTCACGCCGGTTCCTCGCCCCTCCCTTCACTGAAGGGAGGAGGGGCGGAGCCGCTGCCGGGCGTGAAGCGGACAAGGCAGCCGCTGGAAGTCCCGCCCCTCCCTTCAGGGTGACTCACACGCGGCTTCCCCGCTGCCCGCCCTAGCTCACACGCGCTGCCGCTGCCGGGGCGCCACTCCTTCCTTCAGTGAAGGGAGGAGGGGCGCCGGTGAGAGCGCGGCGGCAGCGGGGGAAGCCGTTGGAGTCTCCCTAGGGGCAGGACTTCCGGCGGCGCCTTGTCCGTCATGCCGGCCCCGCCCCTCGCAAGAGGCCCCGCCCCCCGGGGGGGCGGCATTTAGACAGGGGGGCCTTGGGCGGGACAGTCCACTAATCCGGGCCTGGTTTGCCCCCCACACACCCCCGGGCTTGCGTGGGTCTGTGGGGCAAATGGAGGCGCCCCGGGACGGCCAAGCATTGAGGCCGGTAGGAAGGAGTCAACTCTTTTTCCTTTCTCCTTCCTATTCCTCCCTTCCTTCCCCTTTCTGCCCTTTCTCTCCCTCCCTTCTATTTTGATTTCCTTTCTCCTTCCTATTCCTTTCTTCCCGTTCCTTCCCTTCCTTCCTTCCTCTTCCTCCAGTGACCTTGGTGGAGTCACACTCCGCGTTGTCCCTTTCTGTTCCAGGGACGGGACATGAGCCGGGCGATGGGAGACAAGGCCCGACAATGCCGGGGCCCCCCAGGGACGATGCCAAGGAGCCCTTAATTGATTCCTTCCCTTTCCTCTTTCGTCTCCCTTCCTCCTTTTGTGGGAAGACATTGACTTGACCCTGGAAGGCGCGCACAGGCCCCTCATTAGGAAGGCGGCGCATTATCTCCCTTCACAGAGAAGCCTTTTGTCTTTTAATTATTATTTTAATGACATCTCTGTTATCTCTGGCAGGGCAAGAAGAGCCTTGCGCGCTTCCTTCCAACAATGTGAAAAGAGAAGGAAAGAAAGAAAGAAAGAATTGATAGATGGATTCACGCAGGTCTTTCTTCCCTCCTGCATTCAGTTGCTTTCTTTGTTATGTTGCGTAACCTTTCTCTGCATGCATCATCGGTGGGGTTCAATCTGCTCTCTGGCCACAGGGTAAACTACAACCAGGGGCGGTCCGAGCTCTCCCGGGGGGGGGGAAGCGAACATTATTTTGCCCCCCCCCCGCGGCTCCCAACGCTTCTGGGCATGCTACAGGCGGTTCTGGGCATGCACAGAGGTTTTGCGCGCATGCCCAGTGCCTACGGAGTTTCACTTGAGCTCTGTAGGCACTGCGCATGCACGCAAAAATCTCCGTGCGCGTGCGCTGTGCATACGGAGTTTACTTGAGCTCTGTAGACACAACGCATGTGCGTGGAGATTTTCACGCACATGCGCTGTGTCTACAGAGCTCAAGTGGAGCCCGTAGGCACTGGGCATGCGCGCAAAACCTCCGTGCGCATGCGCTGTGTCTACGGAGTTCACTTGAGCTCTGTAGACACAGCGCATGTGCGCGGAGATTTTCGTGCGCATGCGCTGTGTCTACGGAGCTCAAGTGAGCTCCGTAGGCATTGCGCATGCACGCGGAAATCTCCGCGCGCATGCGCTGTGTCTACAGAGTTCACTTGAGCTCTGTAGACACAGCGCATGTGCGCTGAGATTTTCGCACGCATGCGCAGTGCCTACGGAGTTCAAGTGGAGCTCCGTAGGCACTGGGCATGCTCGCGAAACCTACGTGCATGGCCAGAAGCGCCTGTAGGCGCAGCACGGAGATACGGTGGCGCGGCGCCCCACGATGATGCCCCACGCTGTCGCCTCCAAGATGGCGCCCTACGCGGTCGCGTAGTTCGCCTAATGGAAAGACCGCCCCTGACTACAACTCCCACTATGGTGAGCCAGTCCCCTCAAACCCCTCCGGTTGGGTTAGTCATGGGGGTTCCGTGCAGGCCTGGATTCAGGGGCGGTCTTACCTATACGCGAAGTACGCGGCTGCGTAGGGCGCCATCTTGGACGCGACAGCGTGGGGTGCTGCGCCGCCACTGCAAGCCTCCCTGCTGCTGCGTTGGCTTCAGCGCCTACAGGAGCTTCTGGGCATGCGCGGAGATTTTTGTGCATGCACAGTGGCGCCGGAGCTGAAGTTGAGCTCCGGAGCCACTGCGCATGCGCGAAAACCCCAACGCATGCCCAGAAGCTCCCGCAGGCGCTGAAGCCGAAGCCTAAACAGGCCTCGCGCGAGGCTGGGGGCAGCGCGGGGCGCGTGAGAAGGAAGGGTGTGGCCTCGCACGAGCCACTACACAGCCGCCAGTTCGCCGCTGCGCGGTGAGGGAGCCTTTCTCTCCCTTTTCCTTCTACAAAGCCGGCGGTGAGTGGCGGTTTTCCTGAGGGGCGCCTTCAGGCAGGAGTTTCTGGGCATGCGAGACCCGGGGGCGCCAAAATAATGGTTGGGGGCAAAATAATTTTCGCCTACCATTTAGAAATACCTTAGACCGCCCCTGCCTGGATTAACCCCTTTTGGCGCCCTAGGCCACACTGCGTAGGCTCTGGCCCCCTATCTATCCCGGAACGACCTAGCCACGGTAATCCAAGCCACGGTCATCTCAAGACTTGACTACTGTAACGCTCTCTACATTGGCCTTCCCTTGACTGTGTCCCGGAAACTTAAGCAGCATGCCACAGCTCGGCTACTTGCGGGGGAGCCTGCAATGTGCCGTACCACACCAATTCTGCGGGAGCTGCATTGGCTTCCAATTGAATGCCAGATCACCTTCAGGGTGTTAGTTCTTACTTTTAAGGCCTTGTATGTTCTGGAGCCAGTGTACTTACAGCAGTGTTTCCCAACCTCTTTTGAGCCATGGCACATTTTTTACATTGACAAAATCCTGGGGCACACCACCAACCAAAATGACACGAAATGACACTCTAACACAGTCATACATACAGTTAATATGTTTTTAAATGTATTTACACACTCAGGGTGAAACCTGGGCCTGTTTCGATGAACACAACATAGATATCCTGGCAGGAATGGCAGAAAGACACAAACTTCCCACACAGAACTCCCATAACCAAGATAAAATGCTATAAGAGTTTGGTGGGCATTGACCTTGAGTTTTGGAGTTGTAGTTCACCTATATCCAGAGAGCACTGTGGACTCAAACAATGTTGGATCAGGACCAAACTTGGCATGAATACTCAATATGCCCAAATGTGAACACAGATGGAGTTTGGGGAAAATAGACCTTGACATTTGGGAGTTACAGTTTCTGGGATTTATAGTTGACACAATCAAAGAGCATCCTGAACTCTTGCAACAATGGAATTGAACCGAACTTGGCATATTGAACTCTCATTACCAACAGAAAGTACTGAAAGGGTTTGCTTGGGAATTGACCTTGAGTTTGGAAGTTGTAGTTCACCTACACCCAGAGAGCACTGTGGACTCAAACAATGTTATGTTATGTTGTTGTTTGTTTTCTATCCAGAATCACAATGTTGGAAGGAGGCTCGCCACTTTAAGGTCCTTTAAAACAGGCATGGGAAAACTTGGCCCTCTGGGTGCTTTGGACTCCAACTCCCACCATTCCTACAGCCTGAGGCCCTTTCCTGCTTAAGTGGCTGAGGGGGGAAAGGAAAAGGGCCTGAGGCTGCTAGGAATGGTGGGAGTTGGAGTCCAAAACACCTGGAAGGTCCAAGTTTGCCCATGCCAGCTTTCGACAGAGACCTCTTCCTCCCCCTTCCCCTTCGCGCCCTTCCATTCCCCTCCTGCCCAACACTTTTTCTTCCACACTGCCGCTTCTGCCGCCATTTTGATCCGAGGGGGTAGCGTGAGCGTGTTCAGGAGGGGAGGGGGGAGGGAGGGAGGCGTGACCCGTGCGGGCGCTACTGCGCAGAGTCGCCCCAGAGCAAAGCGAGGCAAAGCGAGCAGAGCGAGGCTGGGAAGAAGGGAGCCCGAGTGGAGAAGGAAAAAGTGTTCGGCAGGAGGGGGAAGAAAGGGTCTTGGAGGTTCCCATTTCCCACGGCACACCTGATGATCAATCACGGCACACTAGTGTGCGATGGCACACTGGTTGGGAAACACTGACTTACGGGACCGCCTGCTTCCATATAACCCCCCGAGATCACTTCGTTCAGAAGACTTGAATCTTCTAACCATCCCCAGTGTGAAATCGTTTCGGCTAACTTCAACCAGACGGCGAGCTTTTTCCATCACTGATCCTACACTGTGGAACGCACTGCCTTCGGAGACACATGCTCTGCGAGACCTGAACGCATTTCGCAAAGCTTGCAAGATGTATCTATTTCGGCAGGCGTTCGATTGCTGGTGATTCTTGTTAGTTTTATTGTATTACTGAACTTTGATTGTATTTTGGTGTAATTTTTACTGTTTTAATGTTCGCTCATTTCTGTTTGATTTTCCAGTGGTAAACCACCCCGAGCCTTTTGGGAGTGGCGGTGTACAAATCCAATAAATAAATAAATAAATATTACATTATATCTCTCGGCATTGCGAACGAAGATTCAGGAAGGACTCATCCCACGCTTTTTACAAGCGCGTTGATGACTAAGGCCAATCTGAGATAGGCAAGTCCGGTTGCAGAAAGCACAGCAGAAAGTCTCCTTGGGTGATGTTGTTTCCAAGTTGCGGTTCTTTCTGCGTTGTCATTTCTCTTCGAGACCCATTAGGCATTTCTTCTCGAAAGAGGCCGCAGCATTGTGGATAGTGCGTCTCCATGCCTCCCGATGTGAGGCCAGGGTGGACCATTGTTGGTGATCAATCTGGCCGAACCTGAGATGTTGTTTCAGGGAGTCCTTATATCTCTTTTTGGGGGCGCCTGTTGCACTGACCCGTGGCGAGTTCACCATAGAGTAGTATCTTTGAAAGGCGGCGGTCTTCCATCCTAGAGATGTGCCCTGCCCAGCGCATCTGTGTTCTCAATAGCATGGCTTCAATGCTGGTTATCCCTGCTTGCTCAAGGACAGCAACATTCGTCACATAGTCGGTCCAGTGTATATTTAGGATTGTGCGAAGACAGCGTTCGAGGAGTCGTAGGTGTTGGCGAGAGGTGACCCATGTTTCAGACCCATATAAGAGAATTGACAGTATGATAGCTCTGTACACACTGATTTTGGTGCTTTGCCTCAGGTGCTTGTTGCTCCAGACTCTTTTGTGAAGCCTTCCAAATGCACTATATGCCTTTGCTAATCTGTGATCTCTCTCTTTATCAATCTTGGCGTCTGAAGAGATGATGCTTCCCAGGGAGGTGAATTGCTGAACAGACTTAAGCACAAATTCGCCTATGCTGACATGGGAATGATGGTGTTCTTCCTGTACTGCGGGCTGGTAGAGGACTTCCGTTTTCTTCAGGCTGACTTCCAGCCCAAATAACTCTGCAGCTGTTGCAAAGCAGGATGTGAGGCGCTGCAGAGCTGCTTCTGAATGGGCGACAAGGGCAGCATCATCAGCCAAAAGCAGCTCACGGACTAGATAGTTTAGAGTCTTAGTGTGAGCCCTCAGACGGCTTAAGTTGAACAAGCGGCCAAGTTGAACAAGTACGATAGTGTGTATATATATATATATATATATATATATATATATATATATATGTTGTCTTCTTGTTCTTCGAGATCTGCCACAGCCCTTTGGAGCATCATGTTGAAGAAGATTGTAAATAGGGTCATACTGTAATATTATTAGTAACTAGCTGTACCCGGCACGCGTTGCTGTGCCCTATTTAGGAGATTTGGGTGTTTGTGTGTGTTTGTAGAGTATCATTACAGTGTTGTGTTGTGGTTGGAGTAAAGGTGGAGTTGGTTTTTGTTTGTGGTGGTGGTAGGTGTTGTGTGTGCGGGGTCCCGTAAGGTTGGAGGGATGGGTTGTGATAGGAAGTTGTGTTGTATGGGTAGGAATTGCTGGAGTATTGAGACCTGGGACATGTGTGTATTTGGAGGTGTGTGTGGTGGTGAGTAGTGAGTGCAGTCCTGGGTTTTGTGTTGGGGAAGTTGTCAGGTATTTGTGGGGTGTATTTTGTGTGTGTTGTGGTGACATAGTTGTCTCAGTCTGGCTGTGTGCTGGTTGTGATGTGGAGGGGGTGTTGCTTTTGCCAGTGGTGTTTGTTGTAAATTTTGGTTCGGGTGGGTTTTTGTGTTGCAGGATTGTTGGTTTTTTTGTGGGTTTTGCAAGTTTGTGTTATTCTGGCGGTATGTGTTTGTCAGTGGTTCCTGTGTCCCTGGTGCCCTATTTGTGTTAGTGTTATGTCCTCCTGGTAGCTGTTATGTCCTCCTGTGTTAGTTGGTTGTACTGTGTAGGTTTCTGTGTAGCAGTGGTATGTATGCGTTGTGTGTGTTGTGTGTCTGTTGTGTTGTGGGTCTGTAGAGGTAGGCATCACGAGTTGTGTGGCTGTCATGTTGTGGGTGTGGTGTTTGTAAAGTGGGTGTCTTTTTGTCCTGTCCCTGTGGTATGTATGTGCTCTGTGCACATAGTTGTGTATCTTCTGCATATTGGCGTTGTGTGGTATTTTTTGCTGGCTTGGTCTTTTGGATTGTGTTTCTCGAGTGTGGGAACCTGCTCCCTCCTAGAGCTTGGCCTTGGCAGTTTAACCCTCAAATACCAACTGACTGAAATCAAATCACTCAGCATTCTATCCTAGCCTTGGCTGGCTGTGTCCAGCGTTACTATGGTTACTCAGCCTCCCTGCATTTTGTGTGGGCCGATGTTGGCCAATGGGTTTCGCTGGCTGCCACAAAGGATGCTGGGAAATGTAGTTTTTTTGTATTGTTGTTTTGGGGGCCTTCTAGGTTTGGGGGGGAAGTTTCTTTGCTAAAAACCTTCCTTGCCTGAGGCCTATTTGTGTTGGCAAGTTTGGTGTTTCTGCCTTGGAAAGTTTCTCTGTCTCAGTCAGTCGTTCGATGACGGGACCTCCTTTATATAATAGATATTACATGTAATATAAAATATATAATTTTAATATCATATTAGTAGTATTATATTGTATTGCATTATAATATTGATATTATATGTATATACAATATATTATATTATATAATTACCTTTAACTAATTATCTTCTTGTTTTGCAGGAAATTGCTGCCTACCTGATCACCTTCGAGAAGCACGATGAGTGGCTTACAACCTCCCCAAAAACCAGGTAATGATCCTCTCCTTTCTCCCTATTTGATTCATTCTCCTCCCAATTTCACCCAAAATCAATGCGTCAATCACAAAGCGACACCGAAAGCCTTGTTCGTTGATTTATTGGGGATTTTATGAAACAGGATTGGATTGATCAAGGGCTGAACTCTATGGTTTAGTGCGTAACGATTGGTGATGCTTTTCGGAAGCTCCGGTGGCCATGGGACCATTGCAGTGGCATTCCCATTCATTCCTTGCAAATGCTTGGAGTAGGGTTGCCACTTTTTTGATATAAGAAATAAGGGACATTTACCTAAAAATACGGGATTTTTTCCCACAAAAATAAGGGACACTTCATAAAAACTTCGAGCGTGAAACGTTAGGTATAAATAGTTTTATTAACAGAATAAGATAATGATTGAAATTCATAAATTCGTAAAAGAAACTGACTCGCACCCTCTTAACAGTACATACTTCGAATGGAATCTCCTCTTGGCTCTGGGCCTGGCTCTCTCTCTCTCTCTCTCATGCTCTCTCGGTGTCATCCTGCTCTCAGCTCAGCCTTGTGGTGTCTCTGCTGCTCTCGCCTCTCTCCCGTGCGCATGCTCCATGGTGGCCTGCCCTCATTGGCTGACCTGAGCGGAGCCCGCCATAGGGGAAGGGGGCAGGCCAGGAAGAAGGTGGGTGCTGGCCTAGCGGCGCAGCAAGGTGCCCCCTGTGGCCGGGCAGGCGCGCCGCTGCTGGGGCTGCTCTGCTGTCTGCTGTGCCTGCGAGTGAGTGCGAGGCAAGTGAGCGCAAGCACCACGGAGAAACTGCTGGTGGTGCAGTGGCGCTCACTGCTGGCCCGGCCTCGCCTCCTGCTGCCACCTGTCCTGTCCTGTCAATACGGGACAGGAGCTAAAAATACGGGATACGAGCATGCCCGGATTACCCATAAGGCCAACATAGGCCATGGCGTAGGGGCGCAAGCCGGGGGGGGGGGCGCGCTGATCACGGACCAAAAAACCCTGCTCTGCGCCCCTCTTTCCCCTTTCTCATGCTCCTCCTCGCTCCTTCTCCCGGCAAAGTCTCTACTCTGTCCTCTCCGTCTCTCACTCTCTGGCCTGCGGCGGGGCCCTCACATTGATTTGCCCATGGGTCTCTGGCTGGCCTGACCTCCTGGCTTCCGGGGAAGCCGTCTCCAGGGCGACTTGCCCGGCTCCCCCGGCGGCAGACTGTAAATTCCGTGAGAGGGCGGTGGGAGGGAGAGGAGAAGGAGGAGTAGGAGGCAACTAGGAGGAAAGAAAGAAAGTAAAGAAGGAAGAGAGGGAAGGAGAGGGGAGAGAAAGGCCGTTGCTTGGGTGGACCTCTCCCAGGTCCCCAGCACGAGACCACACCAACCCAGGCTCGCTCCTGCGCTCTCGGACCAAATCGGGGCGGGCTGCTTGGCCAAAGGGAGCCGCGGGAGGGAGGGAAGGATCAAGGCCAGGGTCTGGCTCTCCTGCCTTCGGGAGCAGCCGAACAAAAGCCGCACAAACCCCAACCTGAATCCTCCCTCGGCCTGCGGGAGCACACGCCAAGCGGACATCTCTCTCTCTCTCTCTCTCTCTCTTGCTCTCTCTCTCTGTCTTGCTCTCTCTCTCTCTGCTCTCCTTTGGAGCTCTTTCTCTCTCTCTCTCCCGAGCCTCCCAGGAGACCTTCAGAGCACAGCGGAGCTTTCCCCGAGGGGACCTCACGAGGTGACCGGGATGGTGCCTACAGCTTTCTCTTCTGCCGGTGGGAATGGGTCTGAGTGGTGTGGGCCGAGGGGGGGGGTGTAGAGGTTGGCTTAAAGGGGGCGTAATTCCAAAGTGTGTCCTAGGGCGCAAAAAGGTGTTAATCCGGGCCTGAAGGGCACCCCAAAGGCCATCCACTCCATCCCCTTCTGCCATAACAGAAGGCACAATCTGATCCTTCCCGACAGATGGCCACCCAACCACTGCTTAAACACCTCCAGAGAAGGAAGGAGACTGCTGTTGAAAGTTCCTAGGTTGGAATTCCCCTTTTTCTTTTCTTTTTTTGCAAATGTGGCTAATTAATTTCGGTGGCAGTTGCTCCCCGGAGTTTGTTTGTGCGCTTCCGTGTTTGTTTATCCCAATTTGTTGGCCACAAACAGGACGGCAAGGGAGAGGAGGCGGCGCATCGAGGGGAGCACGCTTTGTTAATTTATCTTGATGTGGCATTTAGTTTTTAATTAGTTTTAATAATACTCAAGTCACGGCATTTGCATATTCTTCCAACGGCAAAGCCACCCAAAAGGAGGGGGAAACGCAACCCAAATGGAAATGGTTGGCATTCGGGTCCGTCTGCGTCGGAAAAGGAAAGGCATTGCCAATGAGGGACTTTTCTGGAAATCCAGGCAATGGGTTTCAATGGGAATTCTCGATCAATGCAAATCCCAATGATGAGTTTCAATGCAAATCCAGATTGGGATCAATTGAAATTCCAGATCAGTGCAAATACAGGTGATGGATATTAACGCAAATACACATATTTATTTATTTAAATTTATATCTATATATATAAAAATCTTCAATCCGTGTTCATAAGCTTACTAGCTGTACCCGGCACGCGTTGCTGTGCCCTATTTAGGAGATGCAAGAAAGTCTGAGTATGTAAGGGTTGGAATTGATGTTAGTTATGGTGTTGTTGGGGCCATGGCTGTGTCGTTGTGGGTTGTTCTGGTGGGTGGGATGTTGAAGTCCTGTGGAGTTGTTGGTGTGTGGTGTTGCTGGCGTTCTGCAGAGCTTGTGGATATACAATGTTTTTTGTCTTTCTGTCTGCTGTGTTGATGTAGAGGTTGATGCTTGTGTGGGTGGGGTACTTTGGAAGTGAGTGGAGGTACTTGAAATCCCATCATCCATGGTGTGCCCTCCTCTAAACTGCAGTTGGATGGAGTGTGGGTCATGGGGGCACTGTGTGCCAAATTGAGTCTTTATCGGTCTTGGTTCTGGGACACAGTGGTCTGTGGGGAATGGTTTGAAAGTACTACAAATCCCATAATCCAGTGTTTTTCAACCTTTTTTGAGCCGCGGCACATTTTTTTACATTTACAAAATCCTGGGGCACACCATCAACCAAAATAACACAAAATTACACTCTAACACAGTAATACATATAGTTAATATGTTTTTAAATATATTTATACACTCAATGTGAAACCTGGGCCTGTTTCAATGAACACAACATAGATATCCTGGCAGGAATGGCACAAAGACACACACGAAGGTCTTGCTCAACAGCTGTTAGTCTCTCTCTGTTTTTAGTTTTTATCGCAGTCAAGCTAGAGAAGCTCATCTCACACAGATATGTGGTTGAAAACGGGTTGCAATGTCAAAATAGCTTTGTTGGCCAGAATGGGGAACTCCCTGGCAACAGATAACCAAAAACTGTCCAAAGGAAGATCAGCAAATTTTAGCTTTAAACTACGATCTTGTTTCAGTTCAATTTATAGTTAACACACAATCAAAGAGCATCCGGAACTCTTGCAACAATGGAATTGAACCATACTTGGCATATTGAACTCTCATTACCAACAGAAAGTACTGAAAGGATTTGCTTGGGAATTGACCTTGAGTTTGGAAGTCCACCTACGCCCAGAGAGCACTGTGGACTCAAACAATGTTATGTTATGTTGTTGTTTGTTTTCTATCCAGAATCACAATGTTGGAAGGAGGCTCGCCACTTTAAGGTCTCTAAAACAGGCATGGGAAAACTTTGGCCCTCTGGGTGCTTTGGACTTCAACTCCCACCATTCCTAACAGCCTGAGGCCCTTTCCTGCTTAAGTGGCTGAGGGGGGGGGAGGAAAAGAGCTGGAGGCTGCAAGGAATGGTGGGAGTTGGAGTCCAAAACACCTGGAAGGTCCAAGTTTGCCCATGCCAGCTTTTGACAGAGACCTCTTCCTCCCCCTTCCCCTTCGCGTCCTTTCTTCCCCCTCCTGCCCAACACTTACTTTTTCTTCCCCACTCGGGCTCCCTTCTTCCCAGCCTCGCTCTGCTTGCTTTGCCTCGCTTTGCTCACACTGCCGCTTCTGCCACCATTTTGATCCGAGGGGGCAGCGTGAGCGTGTTCAGGAGGGGAGGGGGAGGGAGGAAGACGTGGGGTGAGTCTGCACTGTAGCGTCCGCACGGGTAACGTCTTCCTCCCTCCCCCTCCCCCTCCTGAGCAAAGCGAGGCAAATCGAGCAGAGCGAGGCTGGGAAGAAGGGAGCCCGAGTGGAGAAGGTAAAGTGTTCGGCAGGAGGGGCAAGAAAGGGTATTGGAGGTTCCAATTTCTCACGGCACACCTGATGATCTCTCCGGGGCATACTAGTGTGCCCCGGCACACTGGTTGAGAAACACTGCCATAATCCATGGAGGTACATCAAGTCCCATCATCCATGGTCCACCCTCCTCCAAAATGCAGTAGAATGTAGCGTGGGTCCTAGGGGCTCTGTGTGCCAAGGTAGGTTACTGTAAATTCAGGCCATACACAATGTCCCATGAGCTGAGGCCTAGTCAGGGAAATCAAGTTAATGACGCCTTACTGTCAATTCAGGCCATACACAATGTCCCATGAGCTGAGGCCTAGTCGGGAAAATCAAGTTAATGAAGCCTTACTGTCAATTCAGAGCTTAAACGGCATCCCATTAAGTGAGGCCTAGTCAGGGAAATCAAGTTAATGAAGCCTTACTGTCAATTTTGGGCGTGGGCTGTGATTTGTAGGGGTTTAAATTTTCTGTGGGAAGTGAATTGGGTGTTTGTGTTGGCGACTGCCTCAGGCCTTTGCCTTATCCTCCTCTGCCAGTTTATTATGGGTTGGAATGTTCATGTTGGCTGGCCAATAGCGGCGTGCAAATACTCCCTCATTGGCAACCAATCATGTTGTCAGAATGTAGAGGCCGGGAGATTTGTTGGCAGCCGCGGAGGACGCTGGGAAATGTAGGGTTTTTTTGTATCGTTGTTTTGGGGGCTCTCTCGGTTTTGGGGGGGAACGTTTATTTGCTAAATACCTACCTTGCGTGAGGCCTATTTTTTTTTTGAAATATATTTATTAGGGTTTTTTCATAAACAGTAAAAGTGGGGGAACAATTTCAGGTAAAGGACAGTAGGAAAGATAGAGAAAGGAGAGGCTGAGAGTGGTGATGGGGAGGGGGGTAGAAGGGGGCATCGGGGTGGGAAGGGGGTGCGGGGAGGGGTGGTAACAGGGGATGAGGGTAGAAAGGGGGTAAGGGTTAGGGGCGGTGAAGGAGGTTGTTTGGTCTTGGATCTGGGAAGGATAGTAATGGGTAAGGGTGATGAGAAAAGATAGGGATAGGGGTAACTTGTTTTCTTCTGAGTTCCTTGTCCATGGGTGCTTCTTGTTTTCCTCGTGCAGTCTCTCTCCTTGTTAAGCTGGACATTTCTTTTTTACAAGTCTTCTTTTTAGGCTCTTTTTCTTTCTTTTTCCAGAGACGGGTCTTCATAACCCTCTTGGTATAAGAGCAATCTGTTGTTTTTTAGTTTTTGTCCTTTTTTTAAAAACTCTTTTCCCTTAGCCTACAAAATCTTTCCCGTGTTTGGTGTCCATTGTCCGTTCCTTGTCTTTTAGTGTAGCTGGGTCTGTACCTTTTCGTTTTCCTCGGCTGCCTTTCTGACCGTTCTCTTTAGGAGATTCGAGGCCTTTAATGTCCATCCCCAGGATGCCACATCTCGTAGGCCTCAAATACGCCTCTAGAGAGTAGGGGCAATTTTTCTTTAGGTTTTTCTTTCTTCCTTGCTGGGTTGTTCTCCTCCAGCTTCTCTTCCTATTGGGCTGCGTCCCAATCTTTTTGTTTTCGTTCGTATCTGTATCCAGGATGGGGCTTTTGGGTGTTGCAGCGGCCCCTTGGTTTTCCCCCTCTTCTCTTTTTTGGGGGGCAGAGGTTTTATTTATTTATTTATTTATTTATTTATTTATTATTCGGGCTTCTATGCCGCCGACTCCCTGAGGCTCGCGGTGGCTTACAGGAGCCGAAGGGCACAGTAAAATACAGGCAATAAGCAGTTAAAAACAATTAAAAACAACAGCAGTACAGTAATTAATAACACAGTTAACACAATGAACAGCACATCATCCTCAGAAGAACGCATAGATGGCGGGGCATGGGCAGGACTCACTCACCAAAGGCCTGCTTAAACAGGTATGTTTTTTACAGGCCCGTCTAAACGGGAGCAAGTCCTTCATAGCCCGAGTTCCGGCCGGGAGGGCGTTCCACAGCGTAGGTGCTATGACAGAGAACGCCCTCCGGCGGGTAGCAGTCAGCCTTGCGAGTTTAGCTGAAGGTATCTCCAGGAGATTGGAGTCCTCAGACCGAAGTGATCTCGGAGGGCAATATGGGGTGAGACGGTCCCTCAAATACGCTGGGCCCTTTTTTTTAGGGCCCTTCGAAGCCGTTCTTGCAACTTCCAGTGAAACTTCCTCACTATTTTTGGAGTCAGGTCCTCTTTCTTCTGGTATTTCTTGCGGTTTTGTATTCTCCTTCCCTCTCTTCTCTCTGCCTTCATGTATTGTTGCGTTTTCCCCCTTGGCCTGGGGTGCGTCTTTTCCATCATCATAGAGGGTCAGCAGCTCTGGCATTGTGGGGAGCGCCTCTTCGGTTGGTTCTGTTCTTGCACGTTGGGAGTGCTCCCGGATCGTTCCCATTTGCTTTTCTTGCCGAGACATTATGGCATCCATCTTCCGTAGGCATCCGTCTTGAGCTTCCCCTATTTTTCGTAGTTCTGCAAGGATGTCCTCAAAGTTATTCCTTCCTCCTCTGGTCCCTCTTCTTGCGTTATCCTCCGCTCTTTGGCTCTTGAGGTCCGTTCATGCAGTGCCGACATAGTTCTATTGTCAGTTGTGCTATTCCCTGTTTTACTTTTGGAAAAATGTCCTTTTCCCTCTCCCAAGATGGCGCTTCCGCCAAAAAGCTCTTCTTCTTCCCTGCTCCTAGGACTGTGAGAGCTCATCCGCCATTTTGGTGCCCTGTAGCTCTTTTCCTCCCATTCCCTCTGCCTTTGCCAGGGATGGTTGGCTCCCCCTGTGTCCTCTTCAGATTGAAGCCTTTGTTGATCTTCTTCTCCGTTGAAAGTTGCTGGGCATTTTTCCTGTAGCAAGACCAGGTCTCCAGTCTAGTCGAAACTAAGTCGAAGTTGATGTCCTCTTCTTTCACAGATTGCATGGAGTCAATGAATGAGTTGTAGCTCTGCCCCAAACTGCTTAGTAGAATTAAGCCTCTCTGATCTTCTGTAAAATTGGTGCCCCTTGCTGCTAAATCAATAAATAGGCTCAGCATTTTACTCAAATGAGTCTCTCTGGCACAATCTTCCATTGACAGAAGCTTCAGTGAAAACAGTTCTCTGCTCAATAAAACTTTTGAGCCTCCAGTAGCCTGCTGATACAGCTTTTCAAGCCTTTTCCAGCAGTCAGTGGCTGTTTCTTCCAGAGCTAAATATGTGAGGTTCCTATCGTCAACTGACAGGATGATGGTAGCCCTTGCCTTGCCATCTTTCAACCTTTCTGCATCAGAAATAGGTCGATGTGTTAAGCAAGAAAACAGCTCCTCCTTTGCCAAAACTGCTCGCACTTTGGTAGCCCATATTAAATAATTTGAGCTGCCTCTGAGTTTTTCTAAATGATGCTGTGCTCCAAATAATGCCATCTTTCTTCACACTACAGATGCTCCTGGCAAAAATTCACTTCAGCTTTTTCTCTAACACTGAGGTAAACAGCGACTTCTGCTGCAATTTCTAGTGTTATTCAAAAACTTTTTCTATGAATTATGGGTTATGTAGTATCTCTGTGCCTCTGCAATTCTGGATTCTGGGTTCTGGGTTCTGGGATCTGGGCCCATAACCTCTTCGGCGTCGAGTATTTATGCCACAGCGGAATAGGCAACAGAAATATAGAAGTTTAATTCCCCATTATTTAATAAACTCCAGTCTCTGTTCGTGTGAATAATGACACTTTCATTCAATTCACAAGGTAAAAATATAACTTTGTATTGAATTGAATTTAACAATAACAAGCTAAGCATGGAAAAACAACAGCAATTACAGCTACCTTCCTAAACATCCTTTCCTCACAGATATTTAATCCAACTGTCCTCTTCAACGGACAATTCCCAACTGACAAATCTTAACTGACAAATCCTCAACATTCCATTTATCAGTCCCGAGACAGCGCCATCTGGTGTCAAACATGTCACACTGCAGAAAATACATCTTGTGCTGACTCATGAATTGCTATTAAAAAAATGCAATAATCTGACAGTGCCGACATAGTTCTATTGTCAGTTGTGCTATTCCCTGTTTTACTATTGGGAAAATGTCCTTTTCCCTCTCCCAAGATGGCGCTTCCGCCAAAAAGCTCTTCTTCTTCCCTGCTCCTAGGACTGTGAGAGCTCATCCGCCATTTTGGTGCCCTGTAGCTCTTTTCCTCCCATTCCCTCTGCCTTTGCCAGGGATGGTTGGCTCCCCCAGTGTGGCCTGCTTGTTGGGCCTTTGTGTCTCTTTTGTTGGGGGCCCGATCCCTTGAGTGTGGGGGCTTCCGTGGGGCTGTTGGAATCCCCGCTGCTCGTCCGCGCTCCTCCCCTCTGTCTCCAGTGGCGCCTCCCCGATGCCGCACAGGCCGCTGTTCCCCATACTCACGGCCTCCTTCTGTTTCATCTCTTCTTCACCTCCTGACCTCTGCTTAAGGTGGGGGGGGGGGAGGGGAGGCCGGGCTGGGCTGGGCTGGCAGTAAGTGCGGGTCGCCACCCGCTTCCCACTTCCCGGCTCGCTCGCCGCAATGGCGGTGGTCTGGGCCCGCTCAACCTCTCCCTCTTGAGGAGGGGGAGATCCTTGGGGCCGCCGGACCCCGTCCGCCGGCTTCGCGCTCTCTTCGGACGCTTCTGTCCGCGAGGAGGGGGGGCGCAAATCGCCCTCCAGCCAGGAAAGCAGATGACACTCCAGGGAGCCCTAGAGTGCCCGTCCTGCCGCCATCTTCGCCCGACCAATTCTCGCGTGAGGCCTATTTTTGTTGCCAAGTTTGGTGTCTCTGCCTTGTTAGGTTTCTCTGCCTAGGACGGTCGTTCCATGACGGGACTTCCTTTATATAATAGATAGCAAAACTACACAACGAACACACACAAAACCAGGCCACACTGACACATAACCCAACGAGGTATGTTTGCCAAAAAAAAAAAACCCAAAAAGTTAAAGACAACAGCCAAAAAACCGTAAAAACTTTTGGGACTACAAGTCCCAGAAACCACTGGGGCAGGCCAAGAAAAACCACGCATGGCAAAGGCGGTTGGAACAGCTCCCTTTCCCTCCCTCCCAACAGATTGGGCGCACGCTGTGCTTCTCGCCGCCTCCCCACCCCCTCGCAAACAACACACGGAGCGCGTGAAACCACCGGCCAATCAGAGGGGCGGCGCGAGGAAAAGCTCCTTTACTCACCCCTCCCAACAGATCAGGTGCCCTTAAGCTTCTCCCTGCCTTCCCTCTGTTGGTTGGATGATGGGATAATGGGATATGTAATCCTTTATATCCACAGCTGCAGAGAATCAGCAGAAGGTGGTTGATGGTTATGTGAGCAAACAGCAACAAAAAAACCCAAAGCTTGGCTTCTTGCAACATGCTCTTTAGATAAACAGTCCGTGTGGAGATAGAAAAACAAGCATACAAAGTAGTTCTCTTTCAGTATACTCCCACACATTCTTCCCGCACAGACTTCTGTGTTAAGTCACACAGTATTGCAGCTTCCAGCATTCCTGTCACCATTCCAGCATTCCAGCAGTTTATGAATGCATTTTCCGAATAGATTACTGCAACGCGCTCTACGTGGGGCTGCCTTTGAAGACAGTTCGGAAGTTACAACTAGTCCAATGGGTGGCAGCCAGACTACTAACTGGAGCTACATACAGGGAGCATACCACCCCCCTGTTGTGTCAGCTCCACTGGCTGCCGGTCCACTTCCGGGCTCAATTCAAAGTGCTGGTTTTGACCTTTAAAGCTCTATACGGTTCTGGCCCAGCTTACTTGTCCGAACGCATCTCCCACCTCGTACTTTAAGATCATCCGGGGAGGCTCTGCTATTGCTCCCGTCGGCTTCTCGGGTGCGGCTGGTGGGGACGAGGGAGAGGGCCTTCTCGGTGGTGGCTCCTCGTCTGTGGAATGCGCTGCCTAGTGACATACGATCAATTCCATCCCTCCTGACATTTAGGAAAAAAGCGAAGGCTTGGATGTGGGACCAGGCGTTCGCATAGTAGCACAGGACAGCACTTTAGACTAGTTTTTAATGGAAAGCAGGTGAATAGGGCTCAATGCTTTTACGGACAGAACACTGTTTTAACATAGGTGAATGCATAGGTTGTATGAATGTAATTGTATTTTAAGGTATTTTAGTGTCAATGTTTGAGGGTTTTTATACTGTTTTTATACTGTGTTGTTATGAGGGCATCGAATTGTGCCTTTTGGAGTCCCCCTCCGGGGGTTGAGAAGAGCAGGGTTGTAGCAACCCCGTTCTCATTCGTGCCTGGGGGGCAGGGGGCGGCCCCGGGGGTCCCGCTTGCATTAGGGCCAATTGCGGCTGATGGGGAGATAGATGAAGGGGATGATGAGGCAGCTGGGCCTTCATCTCCCACGGAGAGTTTGGAATGGGATGATGGCTGGCCCGATGGGTATGAGAGTTGGGAAAGTCAGGCTGACACTGAGAGTGCTGATTCAGATAATCAGTATGAGAGACCAGGTGGTTTCGGTTCGCAAGAAAGGGTCAGGGAGATAGCGGAGGATGAGCCCATGGAAGCTGAAAGGGAGTCCGGCTCTCACGAAGATAGCGACCCAGGTGCTGGGAGGCAAGGAAGGAGCTTTGATAGGAGACGGAGCATTGAGTCCAGTAGGAGGGAATGGCACCGAAGCCTAGAGCGCCAAAGTAGCGTTAGGTCCCGTAGTACAGATTGGCGCCGAAGCCTAGAGCGTCGGGGGTCTCACCAAGGGAATTAAGTATAGGATCAGTGGGAACGGATCCTCAGTTGCTCGGCCACTTCTGATCTGAAGGGAGTGAAGCGAGTGAAGATCCTCGGAGCCAGGATTTGGGCTCGTGTCTTACCAAGAAGTTTCTTGGGCCTTGATTCCTTGAACTTTGCCTTGTTTGAATTGCCACGGACCAAGTCTGTTTTGATCCGCATTGCTTTTGAGGAACCTTTGCCAAGCTTTTTGCCTTTGGATTTATCTAAGAACTCTTTACCATTTTGAATGAACTTTTTGATACTTTTATGGACAATTATCCTTTTCACCTGTTTTATTATTCAATAAATAGTTAGCTGATTACCGTCTCTCTGTGTGTGATTAAGGGGCTGGGCCGAGACCCTGCATTGTGACAGGGGTAAACTGCCGAAATAAATAAATAAATAAATTTCTCCAAGCTTATGAATGTATTTTTCCCAGCTATAAATGCATTTCTCCAAGCTTATCTTGAGGCTTCATTTCGGCTTCTCCGACTCTTCCATAAACATTCCTTGAGTCAGCCAGCCAGCACAACAGCCAGCACACTCCAGCCTCTTCACACCAGTCAGACTTTTTTTCCCAATCAATCAATCAATCAATCAATCTAACTCAGTCTGTTACATTGGAGATTTATACATACAGCTGCCCCACCCCTCCTGGAGTCAGGTAAAACTCAGCTGCAGCTATTCAAACATTATAACAAAAGCTTTACTCCGAACATAAACTAAGAGAAACGAGATACTCAAACCCCAAATACTTGTTTGATATCTTTACATTCTGACACCCCTCCTAAAGATTCAAACAATATTTAATTTTTCAGAACATCTGTAAAAACTGTCTATTCCTAGTGGCTTTGTGAAAACATCAGTGCGAAGACTCGTATTCGCATGCCAACTTTTACACCGTGGCAGGGTAGGCTATCCCACCCACTGCCACCAGTTTGCGAAGATTGCGAATGCCTCGAAACCCCTCGTAGATTTAAACTGACCACTGACCACTTTGTGAAGACGCAGCCTACAGCATGCGTCCCACTATGAGAGGATCTATTTCCAATTACGCTGCCACCATGTTCACTCTGGCTACCGATATGAGGGCTTTGATAATAAACGACTTCCACAGATGTTGTGTTGAAAGTGTTTAACAATTTATTCACAAACGGGTACAATGCTTGGTTGGTTTCAGACTCTGAAGAGGTATACACTTGAAGTTCCAAACAATTTAACACTGGGGTATAACTTCCCCTGATACAGTTAATAGCACAAGTACCAGCAGTTCTACTACTTAACTGCTTACTACTGGGCTACTCTCAACCCTAACTACCGTGTTTCCCCGAAAGTATGACACCCCCAATTGTAAGACGTATCGGGGGTGTCAGAGGGGTTCATTATATAAGCCGTGCCCGAAAGTAAGAGCAGTAAGACTTACTGCGGGCGGCATGGCGTGGCTTCCTGGCTGGGCGACGAGAGGCTCCCAGAGGGGGCTCAAAAGGGGCCCGGAATCCTCCTCCTCTTCCTTCCAGCGGCGCCTTCCATCCTCCTCCTCCTTTTCCTCCCAGCAGCGCCTTTCCCTCTCGCCGGTTCCGCCCCCCTCCCTTCACTGAAAGGAGGGGCGGAGCCACCGCCGGCGAGAGGGAAGAAAGCGCCGGCAGAAGTCCCGCCCGTAGGGCGACTCAGGTCTTTCCCGCCGCCACCCGCTCGCCCGCGCTCCAAACACGGCGGGGCGAGTGGGGCGGCGGCAGCGCCTGAGTTGCCCTGGGGGGACTTCCGCCCGGCGCCTTCTCCCTCTCACCGGTTCCGCCCCCACTTCACTGAAGGGAGGAGGAGGCCGCCGCCAGTGAGAGGGAAGAAGGCGCCGAGAGTCCCGCCCCAGGGCGACTCAGGTGCTTTCGCTGCCCCGCTCGCCCCACTCGTGTTTGGAGTGCGGGCGAGCGGGGCGCGGGCGCCTGAGTCGCCCTGCGGGCGGGACTCCGCCGGCGGACTTCCTCTCGCGGCGGCCCTTCCTCCTCCTTCAGAGGGGGAACCGGGCGAGAGGGAGGGAGAAGGCGCTGCTGGGAGGAAGAGGAGGAGGATGGAAGGCGCCGCTGGAAGGAAGAGGAGGAGGGATTCCGCTGGGCCACTCTGGGAGCCTCGCCGCCCAGCCAGGAAGCCACGCCATGCCGCCCGCAAGTAACTTTCGAGTCTTACTTCGGTACAGTCGCCAATATAAAGATGCCCGAAAGTAAGCCGTAGTGGGGATTTTGGGGGTCAAAGAAAATGAGGCGCTGTCTTACTTTCGGGAAACACGGAGGACTAAAACCTGTCCCACACACTTGGGTTTCCCTAAACCCCACACACAGAGCTGAACTGCACACTTGCAGCTCTAACAGACAGCTGGCTATCCCACCAACCGCCAAAACCAACTAACTCTGGTCACAGCTGCTGGCCGACTGACAAATTCAAACTCTCCAGCATTCTAATTTAGCCTCCTGTTCCTTATAAAGAAACTCCATTTTTATTAGTTTCCCGAAACAGAACCAGAGAGATCAATGCCAATAATTCCCGAATTCCAGGAGGCTGGTTTGTAGGAACTCAGCATTAAACTGCGGCAATTAATTTCAATGTGTGTGTGTGTGTGTGTGTGTGTATATATTGCAAGGCAAATTCAAATTATGCAACATACACACACAACCCTTTTTCCCCTCCTCCTGGGATATTATACTTTCAAGTCTAAACACAGAGGGATAGTGCAATATTAATAGAAAGAACGCTATTTCTGGGCATCGCCTTCAGCAGACGGAAGAATCCCGCAAAAGTTTTGCAACCTCTATATATGCGTTTCCAGCTCTTTCTGCAAAAGCATCCCTAATAATAATAATAATAATGGAATGAAACAACAATAATATAATAATAACTAATGGAGTGAAGCAAGGTTGTATTCTAGCACCAACCCTATTTACAATCTTCTTCAGCATGATGCTCCAAAGGGCTACGGCAGACCTCGAAGAAGAAGACGACATATATATACGCTATCGTACTGATGGTGGCTTATTCAACTTAAGCCGTCTGAGGGCTCGCACTAAGACTCTAAACTATCTAGTCCGTGAGCTGCTTTTTGCTGACGATGCTGCCCTTGTCGCCCATTCAGAAGCAGCCCTGCAGCACCGAACATCCTGCTTTGCAACAGCTGCAGAGCTGTTTGGGCTGGAAGTCAGCCTGAAGAAAAGGAAAGTCCTCTACCAGCCTGCACCACAGGAAGAACACCATCATCCCCACGTCAGCATAGGCACATCTGTGCTTAAGTCCATTCAGCAGTTCACCTACCTGCGAAGCATAATCTCTTCAGATGCTAACATTGACAAAGAGATAGATCACAGATTAGCAAAGGCATGGAGTGCATTCGGAAGGCTTCACAAAAGAGTCTGGAGCAACAAGCACCTGAGGCAAAGCACCAAAATCAGTGTGTACAGAGCTATCGTACTGTCTGTTCTCCTCTATGGGTCTGAAACATGGGTCACCTATCGCCAACACCTACGACTCCTCGAACGCTTCCATCAGCGCTGTCTTCGCACAATCCTAAATATACACTGGACCGACTATGTGACTAATGTTGCTGTCCTTGAGCAAGCAGGGATCACCAGCGTTGAGGCCAGGCTATTGAGAACACAGCTGCGCTGGGCAGGGCACAAGGTCTCTAGGATGGAGGACCACCGCCTCCCAAATATACTACTCTATGGTGAACTCGCCACAGGTCAGCGCAAGAGAGGCGCCCCCAAAAAGAGATATAAGGACTCCCTGAAACAACATCTCAGGTTCGGCCAGATTGATCACCAACAATGGTCCACCCTGGCCTCACATCGGGAGGCGTGGAACGCACTATCCACAATGCTGCGGCCTCTTTCGAGAAGACACGCCGAATGGGTCTAGAAGAGAAACGACAACGCAGAAAGAACCGCAACTTGGAAACAACATCACCCAAGGAGACTTTCTGCTGTGCTTTCTGCAACTGAACTTGCCTATCTCAGATTGGCCTTTTTGGTCATCAACGCGCTTGTGGAAAGCATGGGATGAGTCCTTCCTAAGAATCTTTGTTCGTGAAGTAATGCTGAGTGAATAATAATATTTTTTAAAAAATATTATTATTATTTAAAATCATTATTGATTATTATTATTCAGGAGAGTTTCTCAATCATTTTCAATTGATTTTGACCTATTTGTTACATTTGGTTCTGTTTTAATAATTCTATGCAGGAGAGTTGAAGGCGCATTAATTACCGAAGGGTTGTGGGTCGCTTGGATCTTGGTCACAGAGGTCAAAAGTAACAACATAGATTGCTTTGGAGGAGTCTCCTTATGCCAAATCTCTCCGTTCTCTAAACCAGTGTATCCCAAGCAGTGTGCCGTGCGTGATCCTCAGGTGTGCCGTGGGAAATGGGAACCTCCAATACCCTTTCTTCCCCTCCTGCCGAACACTTTTTCTCCTCCACTCGGGCTCCCTTCTTCCCAGCCTCGCTCTGCTCGCTTTGCCTCGCTTTGCTCTGGGGCGAGTCTGCGCAGTAGCGCCCGCACGGGTCACGCCTTCCTCCCTCCCCCCCCTGAACACGCTGACACTGCCCCCTCAGATCAAAATGGCGGCAGAAGCGGCCGTGGAGAAGAAAAAGCAAGTGTTCGGCAGGAGGGGGGGAGAAAGGGCGCGAAGGGGGAGGAAGAGGTCTCTGTCGAAAGCTGGCATGGGCAAACTTGGACCTTCCAGGTGTTTTGGACTCCAACTCCCACCATTCCTAGCAGCCTCAGGCCCTTTTCCTTTTCCCCCTCAGCCACTTAAGCAAGAAAGGGCCTCAGGCTGTTAGGAATGGTGGGAGTTGGAGTCCAAAGCACCCAGAGGGCCAAAGTTTTCCCATGCCTGTTTTAGGGACCTTAAAGTGGTGAGCCTCCTTCCAACATTGTGATTCTGGATAGAAAACAAACAACAACATAACATAACATTGTTTGAGTCCACAGCTCTCTCTGGTGTAGGTGAACTACAACTTCCAAACTCAAGGTCAATTCCCAAGCAAACCCTTTCAGTACTTTCTGTTGGTCGTGAGAGTTCAATATGCCAAGTTTGGTTCAATTCCATTGTTGCAAGAGTTCAGGATGCTCTTTGATTGTGTGTTCACTATAAATGCCAGAAACTGTAACTCCCAAATGTCAAGGTCTATTTTTCCCAAACTCCATCTGTGTTCACATTTGGGCATATTGAGTATTCATGGTTTGGTCCTGATCCAACATTGTTTGAGTCCACAGTGCTCTCTGGATATAGGTGAACTACAACTCCAAAACCCAAGGTCAATGCCCACCAAACTCTTATAGTATTTTCTCTTGGTTATGGGAGTTCTGTGTGGGAAGTTTGTGTCTTTCTGCCATTCCTGCCAGGATGTCTATGTTGTGTTCATCGAAACAGGCCCAGGTTTCACACTGAGTGCATAAATACATTTTAAAAACATATTAACTGTATGTATTACTGTGTTAGAGTGTCATTTTGTGCCATTTTGGTTGGTGGTGTGCCCCAGGATTCGGTAAATGTCAAAAATGTGCCGTGGCTTAAAAAAGGTTGAAAAACACTGCTCTAAACAGATGCTGGATGGCCTTTCCTATCCCTCCCTCCCTTATCATTCTCCCCCCTTTTCCTTCTCTTTCTCTCCTTTCTTCTTGCTCTTTCTGTCTTTCCTTGTCCTTCTGCCTCTTCCTCCCTTTCCTTTCCCTCCTTTCCTCCTTATCTTTCCCTATTTTCTTGCTTATTTTTCCTTCCTTCTCTTTTTCTCTCTCCTTACTAAACTTTCTGTTCTTCTCTTTCTGTCCCCTTTCCCTCCTACCTTCTCTATCACTTCTTCCTTCCTGCCTACTCTTTCTATCTTTCCTTTTCTTTCTGTCTCTTCCTTCCTTCTCTTTTCCTCCTTCCTTCTCTATCACTTCTTCCTTCTTATTCTTTCTGTCTTTCCTTGTCCTTCTGTCCCTCCCTTCCCATTCCCTCCATTCCTTTCTTCTCTTTTCCTCCTTCCTCCTCTATCACTTCTTCCTTCCTTCCTACCCTTTGTGTCCTTCCTTCTCTTTCTGTTCCTTCCTTCTCTTTTCCTCCTTCCTTCTCTATCACTTCTTCCTTCTTATTCTTTCTGTCTTTCCTTGTCCTTCCTTCCCCTTCCTTCCATTTCTTCCTTCTCTTCCCTCCTTCCTCCTCTATCACTTCCTTCCTTTCTACTATTTGTGTCCTTCCTTCTCTTTCTGTTCCTTCCTTCGTTCTTCTCCTTCTTCTTTCTCTATCATTTCTTCCTTCCTTACGACTCTCTGTGTCCTTTCTTCTTTCTGTCCTTCCCTTCTCTTTCCTTCCTTCCTCCTCTATCACTTCTTCCTTCCTACCTACCCTTTGTGTCCTTCCTTCTCTTTCTGTTCCTCCTTCCTTCTCTATCACTTCTTCCTTCCTTCTTACTCTTCCTGTCTTTCCTTGTCCTTCCTTCCATTTCTTCCTTCTCTTCCCTCCTTCCTCCTCTATCACTTCCTTCCTTTCTACTATTCGTGTCCTTCCTTCTCTTTCTGTTCCTTCCTTCGTTCTTCTCCTTCTTCTTTCTCTATCATTTCTTCCTTCCTTACGACTCTCTGTGTCCTTTCTTCTTTCTGTCCTTCCCTTCTCTTTCCTTCCTTCCTTCTCTATCACTTCTTCCTTCCTTCCTAATCTTTTTGCCTTTCCTTGTCCTTCTGTCCCTTCCTTCCCTTTCCCTCCATTCCTTCCTTCTCTTTTCATCCTTCCTCCTCTATCACTTCTTTTCTTTCTACTCTTTGTATCCTTCCTTCTCTTTCTGTTTCTTCCTTCCCTTTTCCTCCTTCTTTCTATATCACTTCTTCCTTCCTGCCTACGCTTTCTGTCCTTCCTTCTCTTTCTGCTCCTTCCTTCCTTCTCTTTTCCTTCTTCTTTCGCTATCACTTCTTCATTCCTATTCTCTGTGTCCTTTCTTCTTTCTGTCCATCCCTTCCTTGTTCTACGCATGAAAGAGAGACAAGGTTCCTCGACATGCTAGCTGATTATTCCCTTGAGCAGATGGTCATGGAACCAACCAGGGGAAAGGGGATCCTGGACTTGGTGCTAACTAATGAACAAGATCTCCTTCAAGATGTCCTTGTAACTGAGCCCATAGGTACCAGTGACCACAACACAATAACCTTCAACTTAGGTTTGGATAGCAAACTGTCAGTGAAAACTAACACAGAGACCTTAAATTTTCACAAAGGGAATTTCACCAAAATGAGAAAAATAGTAAAGAACAAACTAAAAGAAACAGTAAAAAAAATCAAATCCCTCCAAAATGCTTGGAAACTGTTTAAAAATACTTTGAAACAAGCCGAAATAAAATGCATTCCTAAAATAAGAAAGAGGCTGGAAAAGTCCAAGAGGACATCGGTATGGCTTACAAATGAAGTAAAAGATGTGATTGGAAAGAAGAAAAACTCAATTAAGAAATGGAAGGCTCTTCCTACCGAGGAGAACAGAAAGGAACACAAGCTCTGGCAAACTAAATGCAAAGCAACCGTCAGGAAAGCCAAGAGAGATTTTGAGGCACATATAGCTAAGAACATTAAAAAAATAACAAAAACTTCTTTAAGTACATCAGAAGCAGAAACCCAACTAGAAAAGCAGTTGGGCCACTTGACGAAAATGGTAAGAAAGGGACAATAAGTGAAGACAAGGAGATTGCTGAGCGGCTAAATGACTTCTTTGCCTCCGTTTTCACACAGGAGGACAGACAACATATGCCTGCAGCTGAGTCAGTTTTTTTCAGGAGGGAATTAAATGAATTAAACCAGATAGAGATAAACAAGGAAGATGTTCTCACATGCCTTACTAAACTAAATGTCAACAAATCACCAGGGCCAGATGGCATCCACCCCAGAGTTCTTAAGGAACTCAAGTGTGAAATTGCTGAAATTCTAGCCAAAACATATAACCTTTCTCTAAGATCAGGCACTGTACCCGAGGACTGGAGGGAGGCAAATGTAACTCCGATCTTCAAGAAAGGATCCAGGGGTGATCCAGGAAATTATAGGCCAGATAGTCTAACCTCAGTTCCAGGCAAAGTGATGGAAACCATTATTAAAGAAAAAATTACCAAGCACATAGAAGAACAGGCATTGCTGAAGGAAAATCAACATGGTTTCTGCAAAGGCAAATCATGTCTTACTAACTTGTTAGAATTCTTTGAGGGTGTAAATAAACACATAGATAAAGGGGACCCAGTCGATATTGTTTACCTTGACTTTCAAAAGGCTTTTGACAAAGTCCTCACCAAAGGCTCCTAAATAAGCTCTTCAGCCATGGAATCAGGGGACAGGTCTTGTCCTGGATTGGAACCTGGCTAAACTGTAGGAAACAAAGGGTGGTAATAAACGGACACTTCTCTGGGTGGAAAGAGGTGAGAAGTGGCGTACCCCAAGGTTCAGTTTTGGGTCCGTTACTTTTTAATTTATTCATAAATGATCTGGATGTAAAAGTAAATTGTGAGGTAGCAAAGTTTGCAGACGACACTAAACTGTTCAGGGCAGTTAAAAATGAAACTGACTGTAAAGAGCTCCAGAAAGATCTCTCGAAATTGAGTGAATGGGCAACAAAGTGGCAAATGCATTTTAACCTAAACAAGTGTAAAGTCATGCACATCGGGGCAAAGAACCCCAACTACACCTACCAATTGATGGGGTCAAAGCTTTCTGAGACAAACCAGGAAAGGGATCTTGGGGTTTTGGTGGACAGCTCAATGAAGATGTCAACCCAGTGCGCAGCAGCAGCGAAAAAAGCAAATTCTATGCTTGACATGATCAGGAAGGGAATCGAAAATAGGTCGGCAAATGTTGTATTGCCTCTCTACAAATCTATGGTGAGGCCACATCTGGAGTACTGTGTACAATTCTGGAATCCGCACCTCAAGAAGGATATAACGGAACTGGAAAAGGTACAAAGAAGGGCAACAAGAATGATCCGAGGGATGGAGCGGCTCCCTTATGAAACCAGGTTGCAACGCCTTGGTCTTTTCAGCCTTGAAAGACGGCGTTTAAGAGGTGACTTGATCGAAGTGTATAAAATCATGCATGGGATAGAAAAGGTGAATAAAGAAAAATATTTTCTCTGTCACACAACACTAGGACTAGAGGGCACTCCCTGAAGCTCCAAGGTAGGAAAATTAGGACTAATAAAGGGAAATATTTCTTCACCCAGAGGGTCATTGGGTTATGGAACTCACTTCTAGAGAAGGTTGTGACAGCTGTCAGCCTGAACAACTTCAAGGCAGGATTAGACAGATTCATGGACACCAAGTGTATCGGTAGTTACTGAAACGGACATCCAAGTGCCACCTCGGATTTGATGGAGGCAGGCAGGATTTCCCCGGGTACTGGTTGTGGGGGGTCGGGAGCAGGTCAGGGTTTTGCCCTCCCTTCTGCTCGAGATCCCTGTGTACAACTGGTGGGCCACTGTGTGACACAGAATGCTGGACTAGATGGGCTGAGGCCCGATTCAGCATGGCTCTTCTTATGTTCTTATGTTCTTATGTTCTTTTCATTCTTCTTTCGCTATCACTTCTTCATTCCTATTCTCTGTGTCCTTTCTTCTTTCTGTCCATCCCTTCCTTCTCTTTTCCTTCTTCTTTCGCTATCACTTCCTTCCCTTTCCCTCCATTCCTTCCTTCTCTTTTCTCCTTTCTCCTCTATCACTTCTTCCTTTCTACTCTTTGTATCCTTCCTTCTCTTTCTGTTCCTTCCTTCCTTCTCTTTTCCTCCTGTATAACTTCTTCCTTCCTGCCTACTTCTTCTGTCCTTCCTTCTCTTTCTGCTCCTTCCTTCCTTCTCTTTTCTTTCTTCTTTCTCCATCACTTCTTCATTCCTACTTTCTGTGTCCTTTCTTCTTTCTGTCCATCCCTTCCTTCTCTTCCTTCTCTTTCTGTTCCTTCCTTCCTTCTCTTGTCCTCCTGTATCACTTCTTCCTTCCTGCCTACTTCTTCTGTCCTTCCTTCTCTTTCTGCTCCTTCCTTCCTTCTCTTTTCTTTCTTCTTTCTCCATCACTTCTTCATTCCTACTCTCTGTGTCCTTTCTTCTTTCAGTCCATCCTTTCTCTTTTCCTTCTTCTTTCTCTATCACTTCTTCCTTCCTACTCTTTCTGTTCCTCCCTCCTTTCTTTTCCATTCCCCCATTCCTTCCCTCTCTTTCACTCCCTTCCTTGTTCTCGTTCTCTCCGTCCTTCCTTTTCTGTCTGTATATCTGTCTCCCTTCTGTTTCTCTCCTTCCTTCCTGTTCTTTCTGTTTTTCTTTCTCCTTCTGTCCTTCCCTTCTATCCATTTACCCTCCCCCTTCGTTGTCCTTCTCCTCCCTCCATTCTTTTCTTTCGTCCCTTCTTCCCCTGTCTTTCCTTCCTTCTTCCCTCCTTTCCCATTCTGGCCTTCTTTCCCTCCCTGTCCTTACTTCCTTCTTTGGAAAGTCCTTGGAATCCGAGCAGGGGCGGTCCTACCGGTAGGCGAAGGACGCCGCTGCGTGGGGCGCCATCTGGGTAAAGGGCGCATTCCCCTGCCCGCCAGACAGCATCCGGCCAATGTTCCCCCTTGTGCGCTCCGACAGGGAGTGCTGTGTTTACAGGCTTCTGCGCCTGCGCACAGGAGCTTCTGGACATGCGCGGAGGGGGGAGGCGCATGCCGAATAGGGAGTGCTGTGTTTACAGGCTTCTGCGCCTGCGCACAGGAGCTTCTGGGCATGCGCGGAGGGGGGAGGCACATGCCGAATAGGGAGTGCTGTGTTTACAGGCTTCTGCGCCTGCGCACAGGAGCTTCTGGGCATGCGCGGAGGGGGGAGGCACATGCCGAATAGGGAGTTCTGTGTTTACAGGCTTCTGCGCCTGCGCACAGGAGCTTCTGGGCATGTGCGGAGGGGGGAGGCGCATGCCGAATAGGGAGTGCTGTGTTTACAGGCTTCTGCGCCTGCGCACAGGAGCTTCTGGGAATGCGCAGAGGGGGGAGGCGCATGCCGAATAGGGAGTGCTGTGTTTACAGGCTTCTGCGCCTGCGCACAGGAGCTTCTGGGCATGCGCAGAGGGGGGAGGCGCATGCCGAATAGGGAGTGCTGTGTTTACAGGCGCCTGCGCACAGGAGCTTCTGGGAATGCGCGGAGGGGGGAGGCGCATGCCGAATAGGGAGTGCTGTGTTTACAGGCTTCTGCGCCTGCGCCCAGGAGCTTCTGGGCATGCGCGGGGAGGGGGTGCGTGCCGAATAGGGAGTGCTGTGTTTACCAACTACTGCGCCTGCACACAGGAGCTTCTGGGCATGCGCAGAGGGGGGTGCACATGCCGAATAGGGAGTGCTGTGTTTACAGGCTTCTGCGCCTGCGCATAGGAGCTTCTGGGCATGCGCAGAGGGAGGGAGCACATGCCGAATAGGGAGTGCTGTGTTTACAGGCTTCTGTGCCTGCGCACAGGAGCTTCTGGGCATGCTCAGAGGGGGGCGCACGTGTTGAATAGGGAGTGCTGTGTTTACAGGCTTCTGCGCCTGCGCACAGGAGCTTCTGGGCATGCACGGGGGGGGGTGTGCCAAATAGGGAGTGCTGTGTTTACAGGCTTCTGTGCCTTCGCACAGGAGCTTCTGGGCATGCTCAGAGGGGGGCGCACGTGTTGAATAGGGAGTGATGTGTTTACAGGCTTCTGCGCCTTCGCATAGGAGCTTCTGGGCATGCGCAGGGGGGGCGTGCCGAATAGGGAGTGCTGTGTTTACAGGCTTCTGCGCCTGCGCACAGGGGCTTCTGGGCATGCGCAGAGGGGGGTGTGCCGAATAGGGAGTGCTGTGTTTACAGGCTTCTGCGCCTGCGCACAGGGGCTTCTGGGCATGCGCAGAGGGGGCGTGTGCCGAATAGGGAGTGCTGTGTTTACAGGCTTCTGCGCCTGCGCACAGGAGCTTCTGGGCATGCGCGGAGGGGGGGCCCACCAAAATAATGTTTTTTTTGGGGGGGGGCACCAAAATAGTTCGCTTACCATTTAAAATTACCTTAGACCGCCCCTGAATCCGAGCCTCCTGCACCAAACCTTCAGGGATTCGGGGCAGTTGAAGGTGAACCTAGGACTCCAGAAAAAAAACAAACCCAAGATTGATGATGGTTTGCAGAGGCCGAGGCCGGGCACAATGGCCTGGCGCTTCTTGGCTGCCCTTAAGTTTCTGTTTTCTGAGGAATGGAGCGTCTTCCAAGGACGAAAAAAGGGAGAGCAGAAAACGCCATGATTTATTAGCTGAGGATTTATCAACAGGGAAAAGGTTTCGTCGTCTGTTGGAGAGAGAGAGAGAGAGAGAGAGGGAGAGAGGGAGAGGGAGAGAGAGAGAGAGAGAGAGAGAGAGAGAGAGAGAGAGAGAGAGAGAGCATGCGGCTCTTGTTTCCCCCCAAAAGCTGGCAGAAAGGAATAAAAAAGCTAAAAATAAAAAAAATGAAAACCAGGAAACTCAATGGCCGCAAATAGATACCGACACGGCATGCAAGTGGCCATTGATCTGGAGGAGAGCACTTTCGGGGATGGAGGGAGAGCCCACGACATTGGAAACAGGGCCAAGGAAAGCCTCCAAAATGGGAGGATTTGTTACCGAAATATTTAGAACAGCCTGGCCCGTAGGGCAGTGTTTCCTAACCTTTTTGAGCCGCGGCACACTTTTGACATTTGCGAAATCCTGGGGCACACCACCAACCAAAATGACACAAAATGACACTCTAGCACAGTCATACATATAGTTAATCTGTTTTTAAATGTATTTATACACTCAGTGTGAAACCTGGGCCTGTTTCGATGAACACAACATAGATATCCTGGCAGGAATGGCAGAAAGACACACACTTCCCACACAGAACTCCCATAACCAAGAGAAAATGTTATAAGAGTTTGGTGGGCATTGACCTTGAGTTTTGGAGTTGTGGTTCACCTATATCCAGAGAGCACTGTGGACTGAAACAATGTTGGATCAGGACCAAACTTGGCATGAATACTCAATATGGCCAAATGTGAACACAGATGGAGTTTGCGGAAAATAGACCTTGACCTTTGGGAGTTACAGTTTCTGGGATTTATAGTTAACACACAATCAAAGAGCATCCTGAACTCTTGCAACAATGGAATTGAACCAAACTTGGCATATTGAACTCTCATTACCAACAGAAAGTACTGAAAGGGTTTGCTTGGGAACTGACCTTGAGTTTGGAAGTTGTAGTTCATCTACACCCAGAGAGCACTGTGGACTCAAACAATGTTATGTTACGTTGTTGTTTGTTTTCTATCCAGAATCACAATGTTGGAAGGAGGCTCACCACTTTAAGGTCCCTCAAACAGGCATGGGAAAACTTCGGCCCTCTGGGTGCTTTGGACTTCAACTCCCACCATTCCTAACAGCCTGAGGCCCTTTCCTGCTTAAGTGGCTGAGGGGGAAAGGAAAAGGGCCTGAGGCTGCTAGGAATGGTGGGAGTTGGAGTCCAAAACACCTGGAAGGTCCCAGTTTGCCCAAGTTTGGGGGAAGAAAGGGTATTGGAGGTTCCAATTTCCCACGGCACACCTGATGATCGCTCATGGCACACTAATGTGCCACGGCACACTGGTTGGGAAACACTGTTTTACAGAACTGTCAAATTCAAATTTTCCCGCCCCTGCATGCTGTAGGCTTCATGATGATTGGTTGGAACTTTGGAAGCCAGCTGTAGCGGGAACCAATCGTGAAACAGCGTCGCTTTTGCCCTGGCAAATGGGAAGCAAGGGACAGGAATGTGTTCAAAACAAAGAGCAACTGGAGTTTTCTTGATGAGATCATGTCCATATGTAAATGAAGATCCGAGGCTTTGACCTTTCGGGCCAAAGGAATTCTTTTGTTCTTGGTGAGAAACAGGAATTTGTGCTTAACAACAATCCTTGTTGACAAAGGGCCATATGCAGATTCTATCCATGAGAAGTTTCAGCCTTCTGAGTAATAAATAAATGAAATAACTGTAGCCATGTGCTGGTTTTCGAGGCCAACAGTGACAGCCGGTTAGGAAATATGAAATATAGTTATGCCATAGGTTCTAGGAAAGAAAGAAAGAGAAGGAAAGACAGAAAGGGAAGAGAGGAAGAGAGGAAGGATGGAAAGAAATGGAAGGAAAGACAGAAAGGGAAAGAAGGAAAGAAGGAAGAGAAAGGAAAGACAGAAAGGGAAGGAAGGAAGGAAGAAATGGAAGGAAAGACAGAAAGGGAAGGAAGGTAAGACAGAAATGAAGAAGGAAGAGAAAGAAAAGTCAGAAAGAAAAGAGAGACAGAAAAGGAAGAGAGGAAGGAGAGAAAGAAAGAGAAGGAAATATAGAAAGGGCAGGAAGGATGGAAAGAAATGGAAGGAAAGACAGAAAGAAAGGGAAAGATGGAAGGAAAGAGGGAAAAGAATGGAAAGAGAGAAAGGGAAGGAAAGAAGGATAGAAAGAAAGAAAGGGAAGATAGGATAGGAAGAAATAGAAGGAAAGACAGAAAGGGAAGGAAGGGAAGGAAGGAAGGAAGGATGGAAAGACAAAAAGGGAAAGAAGGAAGAGAAAGGAAAGACAGAAAGGGAAGAAAGGAAGGGAAGGAGGGATGGAAAGAAATGGAAGGAAAGACAGAAAGGGATGGAAGGTAAGATGGAAGCAAAGAAGGAAGTGAAACGAAAGCCAGAAAGAAAAGAGAGACAGACAGGGAAGGGAGGAAGGAGAGAAAGAAAGGGAAGAAAGGATAGAAATAAACGGAAGAAAGACAGAAAGGGAAGAAAGGAAGAAAAGTTAGAAAGAATGGAAGAGAGAGGAAGTAAGGATAGAAAGTAAGCGAAGGTTAGAGAAAGGGATGGAAGGTCGGCCCCAGGTCTCTCTCGTTTGGGATTTCGGACTCATTCCTTACGAATGTGGCGGCCCCGCAATGCCGGGACGTTTTGGATATTCATGATATTTCGCCAGGTCATAAAACCCAAGACTTTTGTGGCATTTTTAAATGCCTTACGGCTTAATTTATATTCCGGCATGTTAATGAAGAGCGCGTTTCGGCGGCGGCTGCTTTTGTCCAAGAGGTGAGATATGCAAAAATGACCTTTACGTGGCTCATAATTAACCTTTAATGATATCTGAAGTCCATGGAAGAAGGATCCCTCTTTCGAAACCCCTTCCTCGTTATTTATTTGCAAAGTTTTCCCCTTTCAGAAGCGTTGGCCGAAAGATTGGGGGGTTTGGAGGGGGGAGGCTCGGGCTGGGTCTACACTGCCATCGAATGCAGTTTGGAACTGCACTCTTATGCGCCATGTGGAGCCATTTCATGCATCTGTTTCCCATTCGAAGGAAGTGATGCTATTTGTGGTGAAAATGTGTATCATTCCCGCATTGGTTGTTTTGTTTATGGGTTGTTGCATCGGTTGTTTTGTTTATCGAGACAACAAACAAACAAGAAGAAAGGATGCCACTGAGGGTCGCATTGAGGAACTGTTGTGTTGCACATACAAATGTCGTTTTTATGGAGAGACGGCGAATTTGCCAAGTTTATGGGCTTCCCCTTCCCTCCCTCCATTCCCCTCCCCTCCCTTTCTGTCCTTCCTTCCCTTTCTTTCTTTCTTTCTTTCTTTTTCTTTCCTCCTCCTTTATCCTTCCTTCCTTTTTTCTTTCATTCCTTGCTTCCCTTTCTGTCCTGCTTCCCTTCCTTCCCTTCCTTCCCTTCTTTCCCTTTTTTCCTTTTTTCTCCTTCCTTCCTTTTCTGTCTTTCCATCTCTCTTTCCTTCCTTTCTTATTCCTTCCTTCCCTTTATTTCCTTTCTTCCCTCCTTCCCTTTCTCTTTATTCTTCCTTTCTGTCCTGCCTTCCTTCCTTTTCTGTCTTTCCATCTCTTTCTTTCTTTCTTTCTTTCTTTCTTTCTTATTCCTTCCTTCCCTTTATCTTATTCTCTTCTGTTAATTCTTCCTTTTTCTTCCTTTCTATACTGCCCTTCTTTCCTTCCTTCGTTTTCTCTTTCCATCTCTGTTCTTTCTTCCCTTTTCCTTCTTCCCTTTCTGTCCTTCCTTTCCTTCCTTCCTTCTTTTCCTTTCCTTTCTGTCCTGTTTTTCTGTCTTTCCATCTCTTTCTTTCTTTCCTTCCTGACTTATTCCTTCCTTCCCTTTATCTCCTTCCTTCCCTCCTTCCCTTTCTCTCTGTTCGTTCTTCCTTTTTTCTTCCTTTCTGTCCTGCTTTCCTTCCTTCTTTCCTTCCTTCCTTTTCAGTCTTTCCATCTCTTTCTTTCTTTCCTTCCTGACTTATTCCTTCCTTCCCTTTATCTCCTTCCTTCCCTTTCTCTCTGTCTGTTCGTTCTTCCTTTTGTCTTCCTTTCTGTCCTTCTTTCCTTCCTTCCTTTTCTGTCTTTCCATCTCTTTCTTTCTTTCCTGACTTATTCCTTCCATCCCTTTATCTCCTTCCTTCCTTCCTTCCCTTTCTCTCTGTCCATTCTTCCTTTCCCCCTTTCTGTCCTGCTTTCCCCCTTTCTGTCCTGCTTTCCTTCCTTCTTTCCTTCCTTCCTTCCTTCCTTCCTTTTCTGTCTTTCCATCTCTTTCTTTCTTTCTTTCCTGACTTATTCATTCCTTCCCTTTATCTCCTTCCTTCCCTCCTTTCCTGTCTGTTCGTTCTTCCTTTTTTCTTCCTTTCTGTCCTGCTTTCCTTCCTTCCTTTTCTGTCTTTCCATCTCTTTCTTTCTTTCCTGACTTATTTATTCCTTACCTTTATCTCCCTTCCCTCCCGCTCCCTCCCTTCCTTCCTTCCCTTCTTCCTTCCTTTCCCTTCCTTCTATTTCTTCCTTCCTTTCCTTTCCATCCTTCCTTCCCTCTCTTGCCCTTTCTCTCCTTCCTCCTTGCTTCTCTTGGGCAGACCTTGAGGCCCTTACTCAGAGGGAGACCTGGCGGCACCGCTGGCCTTCTCTTCCTCCCTCCTCCTTTCCTTCCGAAATCTCTCCTTCCCGGCTGGAGCTCTGAAGCCAATTTCAGCCAGAAGCTGGGACCATAATTTCCAGGCCCAAAGCAAACAACGTGCGAAGCCTTGACAGGGAAGCCATTGAGCGTCGCCCACTGCGTTTACCTGGAGAGAAAGCATTGGCACGTCCCTTTATCTGGGCCTCCCCTGAACTTCGCTTGCATCCACTTTGCATTTAAATGGAAACATTTTCCCCCTCTGCGGCTTCATCACAGTTGCTGCAGTTTGGGCTGAGCCTTCCTTAACAAATCTCTACATTTGGGAAGGCCTCCATGCCCCCCCACAAGAGCAAGAAGCGCAATGGCATCCGTGCAGGCCCGGATTAACACCTTTTTGCACCCTAGGCCACACTTTGGAATTACGCCCCCTTTAAGCCAACCTCTACCGCATGCCCCCCCCCCGGGAAAGGGCCGGGGGCCCTCCTTACCCACTGGGCAGCAGAGCAGGAAGGCCAAGGCCATCAGGAGGCTCCGGCAGGCACTTCCCATGGCCAGGCGGAAGGAGGAGTGTCCCGGGCAGCCGAGAGCCAGGGGCCAGGAGAGCCGAGGCGAAGCGAGCGGGCGAGTGTCCTCCGTCCCTGTGTCCGTCCGTCCATCTGTCCGTGCCTGGTCAGTGTGCCAGGAAGCAAAAAACCAAAGCAATATATAAATGTATTTAAGGGACAAATGTCCAACCCATGTGGAAGTGGTATAATCTATTATATAAAGGAGGTCCCGTCGTCGAACGACTGACAGAGACAGAGAAACCATCCAACGCAGAGACACCAAATTTGGCAACAGAAATAGGCCTCAGGCAAGGTAGGTTTTAAGCAAAGAAACTTTTTCCCCCAAAACCTAGAAGGCCCCCAAAACAACGAAACAAAAAAACTACATTTCCCAGCATCCTCTGCGGCCGCCAGCGAAACCCATTGGCCAACATCAGTTACCATAGTAACGGTGGCCAAAGCCAGCCAAGGCTAGATTAGAATGTTGAGTGAATTCAGTTTAGTCAGTTGGAGTTTGAGGGTTAAACTGCCAAAGCCAAGATCTAGGAGGCAGACAAATAGGGCACCAGGGACACAGGCACCACTGACAAACACATACCCCCAGAATAACACAAAAGTAATACCTACACACAACACAATATGCACATAACACAACCTTGCGTCTACTGCTCAACCCATTTGTATGCCCTTCCTTCCACACAGGCATAAGCTGACCCAAAAGACAAGCCATGCCTCCTAAAAAGAACAACATCGGACGACACACTCGCAACGCTACATACATCACACAAAAAAGGGCAGAACAAATGCCAGAACAAAAAGACACTGCACTATACTAACTTTTGCCATCACCATAAACAAGGCTCAAGGACAAACACTACAAATCTGTGGCATAGACCTTGACACAGAATGCTTCTCCCACGGACAACTCTACATAACGTGCTCCAGAGTTGGGAAACCACAGAACCTCTACATCAACACAACAGATGGTAAGACAAAAAACATTGTATATCCACAAGCTCTGCAGAACGCCAGGAACACCACACACCGACAACTCCACAGGACTTCAACATCCCACCCACCAGAACAACCCACAACGACACAGCCATGACCCCACCAAGACCATAAGTAACATCAATTCCAACCCTTACATACTCAGACTTTCTCGCATCTCCTAAATAGGGCACAGCAACGCGTGCCGGGTACAGCTAGTAATATATATATACCAATGCTGTCCAAGCTGAATGCTGCTGGACCCCCACGCTGCTGGGTATGGCACAAGTCAGTGCAGATACACCAAAAACTGCCCTAAGGGACGATGCCCCCATGGGACAGGATCCAGGATTAATACCCACAGAGTAATACAGTCCTATAAAGCATAATGCACAAATAAACACTATATATATATACATCAAACACAAGCCTTGATCCCATGCGGAAAGAATCACGGGAATGCAAATCTAACAGAGAAAGCATATATATCCCCAATTGCACTTTCAAACCCCCTGGGCCGTCCAGATGGAAGTCAGGCACCTACGTGAAGATACCATTCGTGGGAGAGTCCATCCGGCAGGAGAAAGGGGGGCGGCAGAGCGGTGCGGAGAAGGTAAAGCCCCGCCGCCGCCGCGTACCCCCCGGCGGCTGCTGGGCGATGCAGGACACTGTCAAATGACGTGGGACGTCCTGCTACGCAGATAGCCCAATGTTGATGATGTAGGATCACTGTCGCGTCCCTGGCGGATGACGTAGGCAGACAATGCGGAAGTAAGGAATAGCAGGCAGAGAAGGCGTTGAGAAACGCCTGGGCGGGGCCAGATGACGTGCAAATACGATTCCGTAATGATCCCAACGTGCTTCGTGCGGATGGATGTAACAGGGGGAGGTTCCCCAATGCTGACGGGCGGGCGGGGCCGAAACGAGGCAGGAGGAGGGCAGGGGGATACCCCTGGGTGCCCAAAGCGCAAATGCACACCAACCAAAGTGCCCCAAAACACCGCAGTTAGGGATCTAGGCCTGTAAAAAGGGCTGTGAACATATCTATGTAATGCCTGGCCTGTACTCTGTTGGGCAAGATAACCCAACGTGGGCCGAATTGTGGGGGTCCAGCAGCATTCGGCTTGGACAGCATTGGTATCTATTATATAAAGGGGTTCCCATCATGGAACGACCGTCCCAAACAGAGAAACCTTACAACGCAGAAACACCAAACTTGCCAACAGAAATAGGCCTCAGACAAGGTAGGTTTGTAGCAAAGAAACTTTCCCCCCCAAAACCTAAAAGGCCCCCAAAACAACGAGTAAAAAACTACATTTCCCAGCATCCTCCGGGGCTGCCAACGACTCTCCCAGCCTCTACGTTCTGACAACATGATTGGCTGCCAATAAGGGCGGATTTGCATAACTCCTGTACTAGCCAGCCAACATGAACATTCTGACCCATAATAAACTGTCAGAGGAGGATAAGGCAAAGGGCTGAGGCACAAACACAAACACCCAATTCACTTCCCACAGAAAATTTACACCCCTACAAATCTCAGACCATGCCCAAAATAGACAGTAAGGCTTCATTAACTTAATTTCCCTGACTAGGCCTCACTTAATGGAATGCTGCTTACGCTCTGAATTGACAGTAAGGCTTCATTAACTTGATTCTCCCGACTACGCCTCAGCTCATTGGACATTGTGTATGGCCTGAATTGACACTAAGGCTTCATTAACTTGCTGTTCCTGACTAGGCCTCAGCTCATGGGACATTGCGTATGGCCTGAATTGACACTAACCTACCTGACTGGCCTCAGCTCAGAGCCCCTATGACCCTACCTTGGCACACAGATCCCCTATGACCCTCGCTACTTTCTACGACAGGTTGGAGGAGGGTGGACCATGGATTATGGGACTTGAAGGACCTACATGGATAATGGGATTTGTACTACTTCAAAACCCATCATTCCCCACAGACCACTGTGGCCCAGAACCAAGACCGATAAAGAACAAACTTGGCACACAATGCCCCCATGACCCACACTCCATCCGACTGCAGTTCAGAGGAGGACACACCATGGATAATGGGATTTCAAGTACCTCCACTCACTTCCAAAGTACCCCACCCACACAAGCATCAACCTCTACATCAACACAGCAGACGGAAAGACAAAAACCTTGTATAGCCACAAGCTCTGCAGAACGCCGGCAACACCACACACCAACAACTCCCCAGGACTTCAACAACCCACCCACCAGAACAACCACAACGACACAGCCATGGCCCCAACAACACCATAACTAACAACAATCCCAACCCTTACATACTCAGACTTTCTCGCATCTCCTAAGTAGGGCACAGCAACGCGTGCCGGGTACAGCTAGTATATATATATTTTTATACCACTTCCACATGGGTTGGACATTTGTCCCTTAGATGCATTTATATATTGCTTTGGTTTTTTGCTACTTGTGTGCTCTAGTGTTCTAGGCAAGAGCCCCCCCACCGTTCAGTGCAGTGTGCCAGGAAGGCAGAAGAGTCCCGCCTGGCAGGGCAAGGGGCAGGCCCGGATTAACCCCTTTTGGCACCCTAGGCCACACTTTGGAATTACGCCCCCAAACCAACCTCTACCACATCCCCCACCTCCTCCTCTTTGCGGAAGGAAGCCCCCGGGCCCTCATGGCACGCCCTCCTTATTTGAGTCAAGGAAGGAGGGCGCGAGGAGGACGAGGCGTAGGGAAGCCCCGCCCCCGGGGCCGCTGCCTTGCATGTGCAGCAGGAGGGTGTGAGCGCCTCTGCCTCCCCCGCCATGTTCCTGGGTGCTGCGCATGCCCGGCAGCAGCCCCGAGGGCTTCCCTCTGCCGCCTCCTCCTCGTGCCCCCCTTCCTTAAGAACATAAGAACATAAGAAGAGCCATGCTGAATCGGACCTCAGCCCATCTAGTCCAGGATTCTGTATCACACAGTGGCCCCCAGTTGTACACGGGGATCTCGAGCAGAAGGGAGGGGGCAAACCCCCCTGCTCCGACCCCCCCACAACCAGTACCCAGGGAAATCTTGCCTACCTCAACCAACTCCGAGGTGGCACTTGAATGTCCTTTTCAGTAACTACCGATACACTTGGTATCCATGAATCTGTCTCATCCTGCCTTGAAGCTGTCCAGGCTGACCGCTGTCACAACCTCCTCTGGAAGTGAGTTCCATAACCCAATGACCCTCTGGGTGAAGAAATATTTCCCTTTATTAGTCCTAACTTTCCTATCTTGGAGCTTTAGGGAGTGCCCTCTAGTCCTAGTGTTGTGTGACAGAGAAAATATTTTTTCTTTATTCACCTTTTCTATCCCATGCATGATTTTATACACTTCGATCAAGTCACCTCTTAAACGCCGTCTTTCAAGGCTGAAAAGACCAAGGCGTTGCAACCTGGTTTCATAAGGGAGCCGCTCCATCCCTTGGATCATTCTTGTTGCCCTTTTTGTACCTTTTCCAGTTCCGTTATATCCTTCTTAAGGTGCGGAGACCAGAATTGTACACAGTACTCCAAATGTGGCCTTACCATCGATTTGTAGAGAGGTAATACAACATTTGCCGACCTATTTTCGATTCCCTTCCTGATCATGCCTAGCATAGAATTTGCTTTTTCACTGCTGCTGCGCACTGGGTTGACATCTTCATTGAGCTGTCCACCAAACCCCAAGATCCCTTTCCTGGTTTGTCTCGGAAAGCTTTGACCCCATCAATTGGTAGGTGTAGTTGGGGTTCTTTGCCCCGATGTGCATGACTTTACACTTGTTTAGGTTAAAATGCATTTGCCACTTTGTTGCCCATTCACTCAATTTCGAGAGATCTTTCTGGAGCTCTTTACAGCCAGTTTCATTTTTAACTACCCTGAACAGTTTAGTGTCGTCTGCAAACTTTGCTACCTCAGAATTCACTCCTACATCCAGGTCATTTATGAATAAATTAAAAAGTAACGGACCCAAAACTGAACCTTGGGGTACGCCACTTCTCACCTCTTTCCACCCAGAGAAGTGTCCGTTTATTACCACCCTTTGTTTCCTGCAGTTTAGCCAGGTTCCAATCCAGGACAAGACCTGTCCCCTGATTCCATGGCTGAAGAGCTTGTTTAGGAGCCTTTGGTGAGGACTTTGTCAAAAGCCTTTTGAAAGTCAAGGTAAACAATATCACTGGGTTCCCTTTATCTATGTGTTTATTTACACCCTCAAAGAATTCTAACAAGTTAGTAAGACATGATTTGCCTTTGCAGAAACCATGTTGATTTTCTTTCAGCAATGCCTGTTCTTCTATGTGCCTGGTAATATTTTCTTTAATAATGGTTTCCATCACTTTGCCTGGAACTGAGGTTAGACTGACTGGCCTATAATTTCCTGGATCACCTCTGGATCCTTTCTTGAAGTTCAGTGTTACATTTGCCTCCCTCCAGTCCTCGGGTACAGTGCCTGATCTTAGACAAGGGGGTGGGGGTGATGGCGGGGAGGGGCCGCCATTCCCTCCCCCCGCCCCCTCGCAGCGCTCTCCCCCGCCCTCCCCTGAGAGAGAGTCATCTCCATGCCACGCGTTGCGGTTTTGTTTCAACATAATTTTTTTGGTCCTTGTGAACTGCACCCCCCTTGGCTTGCGCCCCTAGGCCATGGCCCACAGCCAGCCCCCTCCCTCCGGGCGTAGAACGTGTCCTGCCTCCCCGCACAGATCTGAGCCTTGACCCTGATTCTCGCTCGGCCCAAGTCTTCTGGAGGAGCCTCCTCCCTCTCTCTCTGCCGGTTGCAAAGGTCCTGGGCTGCCCCCAAGATGTGCCCTCAAGGGCAGAGGCTCCCTGAGGGGGCGGCTCCGTTGCCAAATGAGAGCGAAAGGGGCCCCCTCCCTCCCTTCCGCAAAAGCCACGTTTCGGCAGCTGAGCCCACTCCCCCACCCATGTTTTGATGATAGAAGCCACGAGGAAAGACTGGCTGACATGGGCAACTCACCGGCAAGAAGGACCCTCCCCCAGTACTGCCCCCCCCCCCTGCGCAACCCATTCAGAACACACAAACACACTCGTAAGGGTCATTTTTTTGCACAAAAGCAGAGAGTTCCCCTGGTGAACAATAGCTCTCTCTCTCTCACACACAGTCAGGAAGCTCTTCATCTCTTTCTCCCTCCCTCCCAAGAAGCAGAGCCCCCCACCTGGCCCCCTTCTCCTTCCCAGCCAAGGGAGCAGCCAAGGACCCCGGGGACAGCCTCCCCAGGAAAGATGGAGGGAGGGGGCCAGCCAGGCCGGGGCTCCCTCCCTCCCTCCGCAAAGGAGGCCATGTCCAGAAGGGAGGGAGAAGAGGGCCAGGTCCTCGGGATTGGACCCGGGGACAGAGCCAGGCACCCTCCCCACAACCAACACACCCAACTCCCCCTTGGCATTCGCAAGCTCCGAGAGTTGGGAGAGACCCCAGGGGCCGGCCACGGCGTTTTTATTTGTTTCAACAATTTGTTTTGGTCCGTGATCTGCGCCCCCCTCGGCTTGTGCCCCTAGGCCATGGCCTAGGTTGGCCTTATGGGTAATCCGGGCCTGCATCTGTGTCAGGAGCTAGGAGATCTGGGTTCAAATTCCTTCTGTGCCCTTCTTTCCTTTTCTGTCCTGCCATCCTTCCCTCTCCTTCTTTCCCTTTCTCCCTTTCCTTCCCTCCTTCTGCATTCCTTCTCCATTCCTACTTTCCTTTCTTTTTCAGGGCTGCCTTCCTTCTTTCTCTCCTTCCATTTTCTCTCTCTTTCTCTTGCTCTCTCGCCTTCTTTTCTGTCCTGCCATCCTTTCCTCTCCTTCCTTTCCTTTCTTTCCTCCCTCCCTCCTTCTTCCCTTTCTGTGATTCCTACTTTCTCTTTCTGATTTTCCTTTTTTCCTTCTTTCATCTTTTTCTTCCTTCCTTCTCCCCTTCTTCATTCCTTCCTTCCCTTTCTGTGATTCTTTCCTTTCTTCTTTCTCTTTCTGACTTTCCTTTAGACATTCTTTCTCTCATTCCTTTCTTCCCTCACTCCCTCCTTCTTCGTTCTTTCGTTCTTTCCTTTTTTCTTTCTGTCCTTCCTTCTTTCATTCTCTTTCTCTCCTTCTTTCTTTTCTTTTCTTTTCTGTCCATCTTTCCTTCCTTCCTTCCTTCCTTCCTTCCTTCCTTCCTTCCTTCCTTCCTTCCTTCCTTCCTTCCTTCCTTTCCCTTTCTGTTATTTCTTCTTTCTTTCTCTTTCAGACTTCTCTTTTTTCATCCTTTCCTTCTTTCTCTACCTTCCTTCCCTTCTTCATTCCTTTTTCCCCTTTCTGTTCTTCTTTCCTTTTTTCTTTCACTTTCTGACTTTCCTGTTTTTATTATTTTGTTCTTTCTCTCCTTTCTACTTCCCTCCCTCCTTCCCTCCCTCCCTCCCTTTTCATTCTTTCTTTTTCTCTCTTTCCTTTATTCTTTTGTTTTCTGTCCTGCCATCCTTCCCTCTCCTTCTTTCCATTTCTCTCCTCCATCCCTCCCTCCCTTTCCTTCTCCTTCATTCCTTAGTTTCCCTTTCTGTTATTCCTTCCTTCCTTCCTTCTCTTTCTGGCCTTCCTTTTTTCATTCTTTCATTCTTTCTCTCCTTCCCTCCCTCCCTCCTTCATTCTTTCTTTCCTTTCTGGCTTACCTTTTTTAATCCTTCTTTCCTTCTTTCCTTCTCTCTTTTTCCTTCCTCTCTTTCCTTCTTTCCTTTTCTGTCCTGCCATTCTTCCCTCTCCTTCTTTCCCTTTCTCCCCTCCCTCCCTCTCTTTCCTTCTCCTTCATTCCTTAGTTATTCCTTCCTTCCTTTTTTTCTCTTTCTGGTCTTTCTTTTTTCATTCTTTCATTCTTTCTCTCCTTTCCTCCCTCCTTCATTCCTCCTTTCCTTTCTGGCTTGCCTTCCTTCTTTCTCTACTTCATTTTCTCTCCTTCCTTCTTTCATGTTCTGTCCTGCCATCCTTCCTTCTCCTTCCTTTCCTTTCTCTCCTTCCTCCCTCCCTTCCCTCCTCCCTCATTCCTTTCTTTCCCTTTCTGTTATTCCTTCCTTCTTTCTCTTTCTCACCTTCCTTTTTCATTTTTTCGTTCTTTTTCTCCCTCCCTCCTTCATTTCTTCTTTCCTTTATGCCTCCCTTCTTTCTCTCCTTCATTCTCTCTTTCTCTTTCTCTCCTTTCTTCTTTCATGTTCTGTCCTACCATCCTTCCCTCTCCTTCCTTTCCTTTCTCTCTTCCCTCCCTTCCCTCCTCCCTCTTTCCTTTCTTTCCCTTTCTGTTATTCCTTCCTTTGTTCTCTTTCTGACCTTCCCTTTTCATTCTTTCGTTCTTTCTCTCCTACCCTCCCTCCATCTTTATTCCTTCTTTCCTTTCTGGCTTGCCTTCCTTCTTTCTCTCCTTCATTCTCTCTTTCTCTTTCTCTCCTTCCTTCCTTCTTTAATGTTCTGTCCTACCATCCTTCCCTCTCCTTCCTTTCCTTTCTCTCCTCCCTCCCTCATTTCTTTTATTTCCCTTTCTGTTATTACTTCTTTCTCTTTCTGACCTTCCTTTTTCATTCTTTCATTCTTTCTCTCCTATTCTCCCTCCTTCTTCATTCCTTCTCTCCTTTCTGGCTTGCCTTCCTTCTTTCTCTACTTCATTCTCTCTTTCTTTCTTTCTTTCCTTCCTTCTTTAATGTTCTGTCCTACCATCCTTCCCTCTCCTTCCTTTCCTTTCTCTCTTCCCTCCCTCATTCCTTTCTTTCCCTTTCTTCTCCTTCTGTTTCTCTCCTTCCTTCCTTCCTTTTCTGTCTTTCCATCTCTTTCTTTCCTTCCTTATTCCTTCCTTCCCTTTATCTCCTTCCTTCCCTCCTTCCTTTTCTCTCTATCTGTTCTTTCTTCCTTTTTTCTTCCTTTCTGTCCTGCTTTCCTTCCTTTCTTCCTTCCTACCCTCTTTTTCTTTCTTCCTTTTCCTTTTCCTTTCCATCCTTCCTTCCCTCTCTTGCCCTTTTTCTCCTTCCTCCTTGCTTCTCTTGGGCAGACCTTCCTTTTTCATTCTTTCGTTCTTTCATTCTTTCTCTCCTTCCCTCCCTCCCTCCTTTTTCATTCCTTCTTTCGTTTCTGGCTTGCCTTCCTTCTTTCTCTCTTTCATTCTCTCTTTCTCTTTCTCTCCTTCCTTCTTTCATATTCTGTCCTAGCATCCTTCCCTCTCCTCCTTTCCTTTCTCTCTTTCCTCCCTCCCTTCCCTCCTCCTTCATTCCTTTCTTTCCCTTTCTGTTTTTCCTTCTTTCTTTCTCTTTCTGACCTTCCTTTTTCATTCTTTCATTCTTTCTCTCCTACCCTCCTTCCTTCTTCATTCCTTTTTTCCTTTCTGGCTTGCCTTCCTTCTTTTTCTCCTCTTTCTTTCATGTTCTGTCCTACCATCCTTCCCTCTCCTTCCTTTCCTTTCTCTCCTCCCTCCCTCCCTCCTCTCCTCTTCATTCCTTTCTTTCCCTTTCTGTTATTCCTTCCTTCCTTCTTTCTCTTTCTGACCTTCCTTTTTCATTCTTTCCTTCTTTCCTTCCCTCTGTTCTTTTTCATTCCCTTTTTTCTTTCTGGCTTGCCTTCCTTCTTTCTCGCCTTCCTTCTCTCTTTCTCTTTCTCTCCCTCCTTCTTTCATGTTCTGTCCTACCACCCTTCCCTCTCCTTCCTTTCCTTTCTCTCTTTCCTTCCTTCTTTAAGTGTTTCTCGACTTCCAAACTCAGGGGAACCTTTGCCGTTTGGGTCTTTCTGTGCGGATTATTTTGAGCAGAAAGCAGACTTTTCTGTGCGGAAAGCGAGCCTTTCGAGGCAGGAGCGGTTTCTCTCCGCGCGGAATAAAATCCGGCATTTATTCCATGCGCGGGAAAGGCCGCGTCACTGTTTTGGCCACGACTGCATCCATGGCCGGAGTTCAGCGGCGCTGCCTATGCTCCATCCGAGGTCCGGAGCAGTTGGGTTTGGTGGAAGGCGGCCAAATCTATCTTTGTTCCCAAATATTTATTTCCCCGCAAGAATGTCACAGATGGAGAGAGCGCTTCGCTCCAAAGCCAAAGGGGCGGCTTTGTTGATTTGGTGGGAAAGGCGGCATTTGGAGAGACCTAATGGTCCCACACACGGCCGTCAATTGGGCAGCAGCTGTGGGTGAGAAATGGCCGTCTGTCCCTCGGACGGATGCCTGAACTGGGCCTCAAGGATGGAAGGAGAGAGAAGAGGGAGAGGAGGAGGAAGGGGAAAGAAGGAAGACGAGGGGAAGAAAAGGAAGGAGAAGAAGAAGATACTACTACTACTACTACTAACTTTATTATTTATGAGTCGCCCTCCACGAGTGTGCTCTGGGCGACTTACACAGCTTAGCAATAACAGTACTAAAATATTAAAAACATTAAAACATTAAAATATTAAAATGGCTAAAATATTGGAATGGGCAGATTCCAGGTCGCTGGTTGTCGCATTATGCGTAAGCTTTCCTAAATAGCCATGTCTTAAGTGCCGCCAAGAATTGGGGCAGGTCGAGGCTGGCTCTTTGGTCTGGCGGTAAAGAGTTCCCCAGGACAGGGGCCGCAACAGAGAAAGATCTCTGTCTCGTGGACTCCAGATGAGCCTCTCTCAGACCCGGGATACAGAGAAGGTTCTCGTTGGCTGGCCGTGGTGCTCTTGGATGGATGGGTGGGATCAGGCGGTCTTTTAGGTATGTAGGACCCTGGCCCCGCAGGGCCTTAAACGTCAGGGTCAGGGTCCAGGGGCGGTCCTACAAGATAGGCCAAGTAGGCGGCCGCCTAGGGCGCCATCTGGGAAGGGGGCGCCATCCTGGCGCATGGGGCGCCATCCTGGCCCTGCCGATGTTCCTCAGACAGTGCTGCAGCTGCCTGCTTTTTGACCCCGGCCTTGTGCGCTCCGACGCCGCTTCTGGGCATGCGCGAGGTTTTCACGCAGGCGCAGTTGTTCGGAGCTGAAGTTGATCCTCCTCCTCCTCTGTGACCTCTTCTCTCCCTCCTTCCTTTCTTCGGCTCTATTTCTGTCTAGACCTGAGGGGCCTGAGGCTATGAGGAGTTGTGGGAGTTGGAGGCCAAAACACTTAGAAGGAGGGAGGGCCCAAGTTTGCCCAGGCCGCGCTGCCTGTATTCGACCTCATTTGAACATTTTGGCTGTTTTTCTATTTACATTTACATTGGGATCCTAATTTTGGACCTATGGGAGACTCCTATGAATTATGAGTCGGGTGATAGGTAATATATTCTGATTTTGATGCAATTAACATTGCATTTCTTGTTGATTATTATACAGTTCTGCTTAATATTGTCATACAATATAATACAAATACAATATAACAATAGAATGATGATATATTTTATATTACATGTAATATTACAAACAATATTGCAGTATAGTGGTAATGTACAAAATAGTAATATATAATATTTTATTTTACTTTATTTTGGGTTATTTGAGTTTTATAGGAGTAATGAAAATATTTAGTAGAGGATAATTTTATTTAAATAAATAATTTTATTATTTTATAATAATAATATAATAGAATGTTACATTATATTATAATGTTAATATATTATAATATAATTATATTGTAATGTAGTATAATATAATTATGATATAATATAGTATGAGTATGGTATAATATATTGTATATACATTGATACAATATAATACTACTAATGGTATTGTGATATTATAATTGTAAATTTGTTTTACATGGGGGGCAGCAAAATAATGTTGGGGGGGGGCACCAAAATAATGTTCGCCTACCATTTAAAATTACCTTAGACCGCCCCTGTCAGGGTCTTATAAAGGATTCTGTGCTCGACCGGCAGCCAGTGCAAACGCTGCAAGGATGGCGTGATGTGACAACTCATTGGTGTTTTTGTGAGGAGCCTGGCAGCAGCATTTTACACAATCTGGATCTTGCGAGTAGATGACCGAGGTAGACCCACATATAAAGCGTTGCAATAATCCAGCCTTGATGTAACCGTGGCATGGATTACTGTGGCTAGTGCCTCCATTGGTAGATAGGGCGCCAGTTGCCTTGCTTGACGTAGGTGGAAGAAGGCCTTTTTGCTCATAGAGGCAATCTGGGCCTCCATCGTCATCTTCGAGTCCAGGATAACACCAAGGCTCTTCACAGTAGAGGATGGGGTCAGCGGTTCCCCTTCGAAAGGAGGCAGTGGATTGGCTAGTTCTGATGGACGGAAAGGAGAAAAGGATGAGATAGGAGAGGAAGTGGGGTGGAGAGCAGGATGGGACGGAAATGAAAAGGAAGGAGAGGAAGAATATGGGAAGAAAAGGAAGGACGAGAAGAGGAAGGGAGGAAATGCAGTGTGGGTAGTTTGTGTCTTTCTTCCATTCCTGCCAGGATATCTATGTTGTGTTCATCGAAACAGGCCCAGGTTTCACACTGAGTGTGTAAATACATTTAAAGACATATTAACTGTATGTATTACTGTGTTAGAGTTTTGTGTCATTTTGTGTTATTTTTCCACACTGAGTGTATAAATACATTTAAAAACATTGGTGGTGTCATTTTGTATCATTTTGGTTGGTGGTGTGCCCCAGGATTTTGTTGTGTTCATCGAAACAGGCCCAGGTTTCACACTGAGTGTATAAATACATTTAAAAACATATTAACTATATGTATTACTGTGTTCGAGTGTCATTTTGTGTCATTTTGGTTGGTGGTGTGCCCCAGGATTTTGTTGTGTTCATTGAAACAGGCCCAGGTTTCGCACTGAGTGTATAAATACATTTAAAAACATATTAACTATATTTATTACTGTGTTCGAGTGTCATTTTGTGTCATTTTGGTTGGTGGTGTGCCCCAGGATTTTGTTGTGTTCATCGAAACAGGCCCAGGTTTCACACTGAGTGTATAAATACATTTAAAAACATATTAACTATATGTATTACTGTGTTAGAGTGTCATTTTGTGTCATTTTGGTTGGTTGCAGGCCCGGATTACCCATAAGGGCACCCTAGGCCATGGCCTATGGGCGTAGGCCTAGGGGGCTGCAGATCAAGCAAAAATAGTAATAATAATATATATTTTTAAAAAACGCCCCTCACAGCGCTCTCCCCTCGCCCTCTCCCGACAGAGAGAGTCATCATACCTCAGGAGAGGGCGGGGGGAGAGTGCTATGAGGGGGCGGGGAGGAGGGAATGGCGCCTTCCCCTCGCCATCGCCCGCCTGGGCCACCCCTTGTAAAGGAAAGAGGCGGCGAGGAGGAGGAGGAGAAAGGGAAGCCCCGCCCCACCAGGGGCGTCTCGACGAGGGGTTTGTGTGCCTGCGGATAGGCAACAAAAATATAACAATAATCCCCCATAGGCTCAAGCATCAGTCTCTGTTAGTGTGAATAATAAAACTCTCATTCAGTTCAAATGGTAAGTAAAAAACTTTGTATTGAATTGTATTTAAAAATATCTTACTGAACACATACAATATCTATCTTGGAGCTTATCATTCTATACAGCTAAGCATCAAAAAACACAACCATCAGCTACCTCTCTTAACATACGTCTAATCCTCTCAGATATCAAATTCCAACTGTCACTTTCAACTGAAATCCCCCCAGGTTCCATTCAGCAGTCTTGAAACAGCGCCATCTGGTGTCAAGCACGCCACACCGCAGGTCATCTCAAACTGCAATAATACATCTTGTGTTGACTCATGAATTACTTTTCAAATGCAAGAATCTGACAGGGCGCTGGCGGGCATGCATGCACGCGCTCGCGCGTCAGGAGGAGGGCGCCTCCGCCTCCTCCTGCCATGCGCACATGCCCGCCAGCGGGCTTCCTTTCCTCCTCCTCGACGCCTCCTTCCTTTGCAAGGGGGCGGGCCAGGCGGCGAGGAGGCGGACGGAAGCCGCACGGCCGGGGTAGCAGCGCCCTGGGGGCGGGACTTCCCTTCCTCCTCCTCTCGCCCTCCCTTCGGTCGCGGGAGAAGAAGGCGACAGAAGCCGTATGGCACCAGCCCTGGGGCTTGCGTCCGCCTCCTCCTCCCGCCACCAGAAGGAGGGCGCGAGGAGGAGGTGGACGGAAGCCGCACAGCCGGGGCTGGTGCCGTGCGTCTTCCGTCACCTCCTCCTCCCACGACCAACTTCCGGTCGCGGGAGGAGGCGGACGGAAGCCCCACGCCCGGGGCTGCTGCCGCGCATGCGCAGCAGCGCACTGGGGGCGGGGCGTCCCCCGTCCTGGGAGTGGGGCATCTTTTGGCCTAGGGTGCCAAAAGACGTTAATCCGGGCCTGGTTGGTGGTGTGCCCCAGGATTTTGCAAATGTGAAAAATGTGCCGCAGCTCAAAAAAGGTTGGGAAACACTGCTATAAATAACAAAGCAAGGAAATAGATGCAGGGGCTAGTCGTCTTTCTCTCTCTCTGTATATATATGGATGGTGTGAGTATTGTGTATTTGTGCGGCCTTGTTTTCTGTGCGACTCCGGGGCAACGATAAGCCGAAAGGTGTTGCGCCAGCAAATCGCATACAAGTGGATAAACATTTCTCGGCTGAGGCTGAATGGCTTGGCAATCGATACAAATATATATATAGAGAGAGAGCGCGCGCGCATAAATCCACGCGTCAAAATGATTTTTCGGCCCTGAAGAGGAACAGATTTCAGGAGAGAGATTGCATTGAAGGAAGGGAGGGGGAAAAAAGGAAAAGGAGAGGGAAAAAAGGAAGAGCAAGGGGGAAGGATCGGAGGGGTTTCTCTCCCAGTTCCAGTTGGTTAGCCCCCTTGCGAGGCCCTCTGTAACAATGCTTTAATATAATTAAATTTAAAATCCCATGTAGAATCGAGTGGGAAGGCAGATGTACCGGGATGTTAAACTTTATGTCGCTTGAAAATGGTTTTCAAGTACACCAGAGGCAGGCTATCCAGCCGTAAAATTATCTGCTTTATGGCAGAGCCACGTCGCTTTGGTCCTGCTTGCCTTTTAATTAATATATATATTAAAAAGTATGTGCGTGTGTGTGTGCCTATATGTATATAAAAAAGTACTTGTGTGCGTGTGTGTGTGTCTATATATATATATACTAGCTTGGGGACCCGGCGGTGCCCGGGTTATTTGAGAAACGTATTAGTTGGTCTGTAGCAATTATTTATGTGGCTTGCAGTGGTGTCAGGAAGTTAGTGAAGGCACTGCAAGTCCCATCGTCCGTGGTGTACCCTTATCCAAAGTGCAGCAGGATGTAGAGTGGGTCATGGAGACTCTGTATGCCAAGTTTGGTCTGTATTGGTGAATGGATGAGAGTTGCCTTGTTTTTAGGAAGTGAGTGAAGGTACTTCAAGTCCCATCATCCGTGATCCGTCTCACACAAAACTGCACCAGGATGTAAAGTGGGTCATGGGGGCTCTGTGTGCCAAGTTTGGTCTTGATCAGTCAGTGGATGAGGGTTGCAGCGGTCTGGGGAAGTGAGTGAAGGTACTTCAAGTCCCATCATCCATGGTCTGCCCTCCTTCAAACTGCACCAGGATGTAGAGTGGGTCTTGGGGGTTTTGTGTGCCAAGTTTGGTCTTTTTCTGTCATTGTTGGGAGCCGCAAAGTGTTTTGGTCTGAATCTCCCACCATGGCTGACTGCCTCAGGCCTTTGCCTTATCCCCCTCTGGCAGTTTAGAGTGTCGGAATGTTTGTGTTGGCTGGCCAATTAGAGGCGTTATGCAAATACTCCCTCACTAGCAGCCAATCATGTTGTCAGAATGTAGAGGCCGGGAGCCAATCAGAACGCTGCCACATACATACATACAAACAAACATTCCGCTTTATTATACACTAGCTTGGGGACCCGGCGGTGCCCGGGTCATTTGAAAAGTGCAGCAGGATGTAGAGTGGGTCATGGGGGCTCTGTGTGCCAAGTTTGGTCTTGATCCATCATTATTGGGAGTTGCAGTGGTATCATGAAATTACTGAAGGTAGTGGAAGTCCCATCATCTCTGGTCCACCCTCCCCCAAAGTGTAGTAGGATGTAGATGGGGTCATGGGGGCTCTGTGTGCCAAGTTTGGTCTGTATTGTGAATGGATGAGGGTTGCATTGTTTTTAGGAAGTGAGTGAAGGTACTTCAAGTCCCATCATCCGTGGTCCGTCTCACACAAAACAGTACCAGGATGTAGAGTGGGTCATGAGGGCTCTGTGTGCCAGGTTTGGTGTTGATCAGTCATTGGATTAGGTTTGTAGCAGGCTTGGAAAGTGAGGGAAAGTACTGCAAGTCCCATCATCCATGTTCTGCCCTCCTCCAAAGTTCAGTAGGATGTAGAATGGGTCACTGGGGCTCTGTGTGCCAAGTGTGGTCTTTCTCGGTGTTTGTAGGGGGCTGCTGTTGTCTGTGGGAACAGAGGGGTGTGAAAGTACTACAAATTCCATCATCCATTGTCAGTACTCCCCCGAACCTCACCAGGACGTGAAGGCGGTCATAGGGGTTATGTATGCCAAGTTTGGTCTCGATCAGTGATTGGATGAGGGTCACAGCGGACTTAGGAAGTGAGTAGAGGTAGTTCAAGTCTCATCATCCATGGTCCATCCTCCTCCAAACTGCACCAGGACGTAGAGTGGGTCATGGGGGCTGTGTGTGCTAAGTGTGGTCTGTATTGGTCGTTTTTGGTGGCCTCAGTGGTCTGTGGGAACCAAAGTGTTTGAAAGTACTACAAATCCCATAATCCGCGGGTCATGTCCCCCGAACCGCACCAAGACGTAAAGGGGGTTAGGGGGGTTATGTGTACCAAGTTTGGTGCAGGTCGATCACCCGCGCTGGTCGCTGTGGCCTGTGAAAGTGGCTGCCACATATCCCCCCTCCCGCCCTCCGCACACATACATACAAACATTCCGCTTTATAAAGGTACTAGCTGTACCCGGCACGCGTTGCTGCGCCCTATTTAGGAGATGCAAGAAAGTCTGAGTATGTTACTAACGGTCTTGGTGGGGTCATGTAGGCATGAATTGCGCACTTTCTATGTGTGCTCCAAATGATGTCATCTGGAAGCATGAGTTGTATTGTCTTCTATAGCGGAGGAAGTGTTTTGATTCTGGAGTGTGTCCACTCAGCAAAGTCTGTAGTGGTTGTGGAGGAGTGGCAAGTGGTGGTAGAGAGACTTTACCGGCTAGGCAGCACATTCCCGGTGTTTCTGCTGGGTATTTCAGGGCTTTGCAGTGTGTGCAGATGTGCGTTAGGGTGCCAATGTCGGCCTCTGGCGCCATGCTGTAGTCTTCTGCAGCATTGTATCTGAAGGCTAGGCGGTGGAATTGGTTGTGGTGTTTTTGAAGTTTGTTTTCTGTGTTGCGACGTCGTTTTTCTGCGCTCCTTGCGCGCTGCTTGTGTTGCATTTCTGCGTCTTTGTTGTTCCTGGCTGCGCTTCTTCTTGTCGTGCAGTTCTTTGCATTTGGTTCTCAGCTGTGCGTCGTGCAGTGACCTGTTGTCTGTGTCTCTGCTGCGCAGTGTGTTTCTGTTCTGGCGTTTGTTCTGCCCTTTTTGTTTGATGTATGTAGCGCTGTGAGTGAGTCGTCCGATGCTGTTATTTTTATATGGCATGGCTTGTCTTTTTGGGTCAGTTTATGTCTGTGTGGAAGGAAGGAATGGTTTTTGTTTGTGGTGTTTGTAGGTGTTGTGTGTACGGGGTCCCGTAAGGTTGGTGGGATGGGTTGTGATTGGAAGTTGTGTTGTGTTGTGTGGGTAGGAATTTGCTGGAGAATTGCTCCCTCAGAGTTTGGTTTTGGCAGTTTAACCCTCAAACACCAACTGAAATCTCTCAGCATTCTATCCTAGCCTTGGATGGCTCTTGCCAGCGTTGCTATGGCTACAGCAGTTATGGAAATCCGCCCTTATTGGCAGCCAATCATGTTGTTCAGAATGTAGAGGCTGGGTGAGTCGTTGGCTGCCCCGAGGATACTGGGAAATGTAGTTTTATTTTTACTTGTTTTGGGGGCCTTTTCGGATTTGGGGGGGAAAGTTTCTTTGCTACAAACGTACCTTGCTTGAGGCCTATTTCTGTTGGCAAGTATTGTTTTTCTGCGTTGTATGGTTTCTTTGTTTGAGGTATACATCACATGACGTGAGCCCATTTATATAATATAGAATAATAGATACAGATATAGAGATAGAGATATAGGAGGGTTGCAAATGGGAACCTTATGGGTTGGATCCGGCCTCGGAGTTGCGTTGTGTAAATACGGGTTTGGGAAGGTACACGTCTCATTATGAAGGAGGAAGAGGATGAATGGAAGGAAAAGGAGGAAGAAGAGGCAGAGGGAGGGAAAGAGAAAGAGGAGGGGAGGAAAAGGAGGAAGAACAAGGGAATGGAGGGGAGGAGGAAGATGGGAGGAAGAGGAGGAGGAGGAAAGGAGAAAGCAGGAGAAAGAGAGAAAGGAGGAATATAGAAGAGGAGGAGGGAGGGAGAATGAGTAGGAGGAAGAGGAGAAAGGAAAGGAAAAGGAGGAAGATGAGGAAGAACAAAAGAAAGGAGGGAGGAAGAAGAGGATGGGAGGAAAGGGAGGAAGAGAAAGGAAAAGAAATAAGATGAGGAAGAAGAACAAAAGGAGGGAGGAAGAAGAGGATGGGAGGAAAGGGAGGAAGAGGAGGAAGAGGGGAAAGGAAAGGAAAAGGAGGAAGATGAGGAGGAAGAACAAAGGAAAGGAGGGAGGAAGAAGAGGATGGGAGGAAAGGGAGGAAGAGGAGGGGAATTATGAAGAGGAGGAAGAAGAAGAAGGAAAAAAGGAAGAGTGGGAGGAGGGAGGGAAGGAAAAAGAGAAGGGGAGGAAGTAGAGAAAGAAGGGAAGGAAAAGGAGGGAGAACTCTATTCAAAGAATAGGAGGATGAAGGGAAGAAAGAACAAGAGAAAGAGGAGGGGAGGAAGGAGGAGGTGTGGGAAGAAGGGGACAAAGAGGAGGGAGAGGAGGGGATGGATGGAGAGGAGGAGGAACAAGCAGAAAAAGAATAAGAAGGGGTAGGGGGAGGGAAGGAGAAAAAGATATAGGAGGGGAAGAAAAAGTGGAGGAAGGGAAGGAAAAGGAAGGAGAGAATGAAGAATAGAAGAAAGAGATGGGGAGGAAAAGGAGGGGAAGGAGGAGGAAGAAGAGGAGGAGGAAGGAAAGGAAAAGGAAGTGAGGAAGAAGGATGAGGAGTGGGAAGAAGGGGGACGGAGAACGGGAGAGGAAGGGAAAGAAGGCGAGAGGATGGATGGAGATGGGGAAGAAGAAGAAAAAGAAGAAGAAGGGGTAGGAGGGAGCAAAGGAGAAAGAGAAGGAGAAAGGGATATAGGAGGGGAGGAAAAGTGGAGGAAGGGAAAGAAAAGGATGGGAGGAAGAAGGATGAAGAAGAGGAGGGAAGGAAAGGGAGGATGGAGGAGGATTGGGAAGAAGGGGATGAAGGGAATGAAGAGACAGGGAAGAAGAGGAGGGGATGGATGGAGAGGAGGAAGAAGACGAAAAAGAGGAAGAGGGGAGGAAGAGGGCAAAAAGAAGAGTAGGAAGAACAAGAATAAGAGGAGGAAAGAAGGACGAAAAGGGAAGGAGGGCGGAAGAACAGGAGAAATAGAAGAGGGGCAGAAGAGAGGAAGGAGTAAGAAGAAGTAGAGAAGGAAGGAGGAGGAAGAAGAGTAACAAAGAGGAGGAAGAGGAAGGAAGAAGGAAGCAACGAAAGGGAGGAAGAGAAAGGATAGGAAAAAGAGGAAGGGAAGTATAAAGGAGGAGGAGGAAGTCAAAAGAAGGATAGGAAGAGGGTGGAAGGAAGGAGTCAGAAAAAGAGGAGAAGGAACAGAAGGAAGAAGAGGATGAAGGGAAGGAAGGAAGAAGACTTTCCCATTGGGATCACTATGGAAACGAGGGAAGCTCTTCTTTCAGTAGTCTGGAATCTTAGGATCACGCTGTTTTTGCAGAGTTGTTGTTGTTGGTGGTGGTGTTGTTGGTGGTGTTGTTGTTGTTGTTGTTGGTGGTGTTGTTGTTGTTGTTGTTGTTGGTGTTGGTGGTGGTGTTGGTGGTGTTGTTGTTGTTGGTGTTGGTGTTGTTGTTGTTGTTGTTGTTGGTGGTGGTGGTGTTGTTGTTGTTGGTGTTGTTGTTGTTGGTGGTGTTGTTGGTGGTGGTGTTGTTGTTGTTGGTGTTGGTGTTGTTGTTGTTGTTGGTGGTGTTGTTGTTGTTGTTGGTGGTGGTGGTGTTGGTGGTGTTGTTGTTGTTGGTGTTGGTGGTGGTGTTGTTGTTGTTGGTGGTGTTGTTGTTGTTGGTGGTGGTGGTGGTGGTGTTGGTGGTGTTGGTGGTGGTGTTGGTGGTGGTGGTGTTGGTGGAACTCAATGCAGGACTCAACCAGTTAGGAACTGGTTTGTACTGGAAGCAAGAGTTTGGCCTTAGCTTTCGAACCTCTCCTTCCAAACTACCGTCCAACCTTCCCTGCTCTCTGACCGTGCCGTAAATCCCTTTTTATGGATCCCACTCCGCATAATGCGTTCGGCATTGCTTTTTAATACACCCTTTTTACTGGTCTTGTTCGCATGTTAATTGGAGATATTTATGGGAAAACGAGTCAGGACATTTTAAAAAGTGGTTAATAAAGCAAGGAAGTCGGCCTTGGGGGGGGGGGGTTGTCGTAATGCTCGCAAAGTCGGAATGAATCCGGATTAAATTCGCCTTTGAAGCGGTCTCGAAGCGATGTAAGCAACCCGGAAGTGAATTTGCCATTTCGAAGCCACCGCCGCCATTTTTGGAAAGGAACCGGCATTAGAATCCCGCCCTTCCCGAGGTGCTTTCCCAGGCCCGGATTAACACCTTTTTGCGCCCTAGGCCACTGCTTTTTTCTTCGGCTACTTCCTTTGAGGTTTTTTTTTATTAAAAAAAATAGATAAAAGCAAAAGCACGTCCCATCCCCCCGAGGAAAAAACACACAACCCAAACTCTCGCGGGCAAGGAATTGATGGCTGGCTGCGAGAGAGAAGCCGCGGGGAAGGATGCCCGGCAGGTCGGCGCGCTCTGCCTTCCGAGGACTGTGGGGTTGGGGCTGGGCAAGGGGAAGGCAGGGGCGGGGAAAGAGCAGGAGGGAGGGAAACTCCGCGGGTCCAGGCGTGGGGAAAGGGAGGGGTCTGGGGGCCGAAGAGAAAGAGGGAGGGGCAGGAGGGAGCACAACACGTGGGGAAGCGGCGCCTGATCCCCCTCCTCTCGCCCCAAGCTCAATCCATGACCCTTTCGCCTCAAAACCTCCACCTTGGGAGCCGAGCAACGGAGACTGAACCCTCTTTATCAGCCTCCCGCCCCTCTAGGCAACCCACCCTCAGGATGCACTTCTCTCCCCTTCCTCCCCTCCCCCCTACAGCGCCCCGACCCCCGCCTTCCCCCTCCCTTCGCCTCACGCCCTACGGGAGGGCCACAGTGTGAGTGAGGCTTTGTGTAGAGCCCGCTCTCAGTCAACTGTTTTGGGTCCGTGATCTGCGCCCCTCCCTTCGGCTTGTGCCACTAGACAATGGCCTAGGTTGGCCTTATGGGTAATCCGGGCCTGTGCTTTCCCCTCATTGGGATATCCTTCCCTCCGCGTCAGAACTGGGGCAACAGCTGCATCCAAACTGGGTTAAATACGGCTGTAGCCCCAGTTCTGACGCGGAAGGAAGACATCCCCATCCAAACTGGGTTAACATGCGTGTCCGCCATTAACGAAGCCATGCTGAAATTTCGAAATTAATTTGGGAAATTCCAAAAAAATTCCGGAAAATATTGGAATTAATTTTCCGGAAAACTTTTTTGGGAATCCTGAATTAATTCCAAAATTTTCCAGAATTTTTTTTTTTTGGAATTTCCCAAATTAATTCTGAAATTTTCTGGATTTTTTTTTTCCCGAATTCAGGATTCCGAAAAAGTTAAAAGTCAGGGATTCCAAAAAAAGTTCGAAAGTTTCGAATTAATTTGGGAAATTTTGGAAAAATTCCAGAAAGTTTCGAATTAATTCGAAATTCCAAAAATTCCAGAAAGTTTCCAAAAAAATCCTGGAAAATTTTGGAATTAATTCAGGATTCTCAAAAAGGTTTTGGAAAATTTCGGAATTAATTCGGGAAATTCCAAAAAATTCCAGATAGTTTTGGAATTAATTTAGGAAATTCCAAAAATTTTCTGGAAAATTTCAGAAGTAATTCAGATTCAAAGCGCCAGCGCCCTCTACATCCGGAACGAGTTTTGAACCTCTTTTTTTGGGGGATCAAACAGGCCTACAAGGAAGAGCTAATAATAACAACAATAATAATAACAATTATTATCTATCTATGTATATAATAAAGGTCAATGTTTGCGGCGGTGCGGTGGGAGGAATATGTGGCAGCGTTTCGATTGGTTGCCACTGTGGGATTATTTGCATAAAGAACTCTGATTGGCCAGTGACAGCAAGGCTTCCTCAACTTGATTTTCCTGACTAGGCCTCAGCTCATGGGATATTGTTAGGGCCTGAATTGACAGAAAGGCTTCCTCAACTTGATTTTCCTGACTAGGCCTCAGCTCATGGGATATTGTTTAGGGCCTGAATTGACAGACAGGAAGGCTTCCTCAGTTTGATTTTCCTGACTAGGCCTCAGCTCATGGGATATTGTTTATGGCCTGAATTGACAGTAAGGCTTCTTCAACTTGATTTTCCTAACAAGGCCTCAGCTCATGGGATATTGTTTAAGGCCTGAATTGACAGTAAGGCTTCCTCAACTTGATTTTCCTGACTAGGCCTCAGCTCATGGGATATTGTTTAGGGCCTGAATTGACAGTAAGGCTTCCTCAACTTGATTTTCCTGACTAGGCCTCAGCTCATGGGATATTGTGTATGGCCTGAATTGACAGTAAGGCTTCCTCAACTTGATTTTCCTGACTAGGCCTCAGCTCATGGGATATTGTTTACAGCCTGAATTGACAGGATATTGTTAGGCTTCCTCAACTTGATTTTCCTGACTAGGCCTCAGCTCATGGGATATTGTTGACTAGGCCTGAGCTTGGGATATTGTTAGTAAGGCTTCCTCAACTTGATTTTCCTGACTAGGCCTCAGCTCATGGGATATTGTTAGGGCCTGAATTGACAGTAAGGCTTCCTCAACTTGATTTTCCTGACTAGGCCTCAGCTCATGGGATATTGTTTAGGGCCTGAATTGACAGACTAGGCTTCCTCAACTTGATTTTCCTGACTAGGCCTCAGCTCATGGGATATTGTTTACGGCCTGAATTGACAGTAAGGCTTCCTCAACTTGATTTTCCTGACTAGGCCTCAGCTCATGGGATATTGTTTAGGGCCTGAATTGACAGTAAGGCTTCCTCAACTTGATTTTCCTGACTAGGCCTCAGCTCATGGGATATTGTGGAATTGACAGTTAGGCTTCCTCAACTTGATTTTCCTGACTAGGCCTCAGCTCATGGGATATTGTTAGGGCCTGAATTGACAGTCTTCCTCAACTTGATTTTCCTGACTAGGCCTCAGCTCATGGGATATTGTTAGGGCCTGAATTGATTTTAAGGCTTCCTCAACTTGATTTTCCTGACTAGGCCTCAGCTCATGGGATTTTGTGTACTAGGCCTGAATCATGGGATAGTTAGGCTTCCCCAACTTGATTTTCCTGACTAGGCCTCAGCTCATGGGATATTGTGCATGGCCTGAATTGACAGTAAGGCTTCCTCAACTTGATTTTCCTGACTAGGCCTCAGCTCATGGGATATTGTGTGTGGCCTGAATTGACAGTTAGGCTTCCTCAACTTGATTTTCCTGACTAGGCCTCAGCTCATGGGATATTGTGTGTGGCCTGAATTGACAGTAAGGCTTTCTCAACTTTTTTCCTGACTAGGCCTCAGCTCATGGGATATTGTTAGGGCCTGAATTGACCTCAGCTAAGGCTTCTTCAAACTTGATTTTCCTGACTAGGCCTCAGCTCATGGGATATTGTTTTCCTGACTAGGCCTCAGCTCATTGGATAGTTAGGCTTCCTCAACTTGATTTTCCTGACTAGGCCTCAGCTCATGGGATATTGTTTAGGGCCTGAATTGACAGTAAGGCTTCCTCAACTTGATTTTCCTGACTAGGCCTCAGCTCATGGGATATTGTGTAGGGCCTGAATTGACAGTAAGGCTTCCTCAACTTGATTTTCCTGACTAGGCCTCAGCTCATGGGATATTGTGTAGGGCCTGAATTGATTTTTCCTGACTTCCTCAACTCATTTTCCTTGTAGGCCTCAGCTCATGGGATTTTGTGACTAGGCCTGAATTGATGGGATAAGGCTTCCTCAACTTGATTTTCCTGACTAGGCCTCAGCTCATGGGATATTGTTAGGGCCTGAATTGACAGTAAGGCTTCCTCAACTTGATTTTCCTGACTAGGCCTCAGCTCATGGGATATTGTGTAGGGCCTGAATTGACAGTAAGGCTTCCTCAACTTGATTTTCCTGACTAGGCCTCAGCTCATGGGATATTGTTAGAATTGACAGTAAGGCTTCCTCAACTTGATTTTCCTGACTAGGCCTCAGCTCATGGGATATTGTGTCTGGCCTGAATTTACAGTTAGGCTTCCTCAACTTGATTTTCCTGACTCAACTTGATTTTCCTGACTAGGCCTCAGCTCATGGGATATTGTGTGTGGCCTGAATTGACAGTAAGGCTTACTCAACTTGATTTTCCTGACTAGGCCTCAGCTCATGGGATATTGTTAGGGCCTGAATTGACAGGAAGGCTTCCTAACCTTGTTTTCCTGACTAGGCCTCAGCTCATGGGATATTGTGTATTGCCTGAATTGTCAGCAAGGCTTCCTCAGCTTGATTTTCCTGACTAGGCCTCAGCTCATGGGATTGTGTGCTTGGCCTGAATTGACAGTACGGCTTCCTCAAATTGATTTTCCTGACTAGGCCTCAGCTCATGGGATATTGTTTAGGCCCAGCTCATTGGACAGTTAGGCTTCCTCAACTTGATTTTCCTGACTAGGCCTCAGCTCATGGGATATTGTTTAGGGCCTGAATTGATTTTCCTGAAGCTCATGGGATATTCCTCAACTTGGTTTTCCTGACTAGGCCTCAGGTCATGGGATATTGTTGAGGGCCTGACTTGACAGTAAGGCTTCCTCAACTTGATTTTCCTGACTAGACCTCAGGTCATGGGCTATTGTTGAGGGCCTGAATTGACAGTAAGGCTTCCTCCACTTGATAGTCCTGATTGACAGGGATAAGGCTTCCTCAACTTGATTTTCCTGACTAGGCCTCAGCTCATGGGATATTGTGTTCCTCAACCTGAATTAACAGTAAGGCTTCCTCAACTTGATTTTCCTGACTAGGCCTCAGCTCATGGGATATTGTGACTAGGCCTGAATTGATAGTAAGGCTTCCTCAACTTGATTTTCCTGACTAGGCCTCAGCTCATGGGATATTGTGTAGGGCCTGAATTGACAGTAAGGCTTCCTCAACTTGATTTTCCTGACTAGGCCTCAGCTCATGGGATATTGTTTAGGGCCTGAATTGACAGTAAGGCTTCCTCAACTTGATTTTCCTGACTAGGCCTCAGCTCATGGGATATTGTTTAGGGCCTGAATTGACAGTAAGGCTTCCTCAACTTGATTTTCCTGACTAGGCCTCAGCTCATGGGATATTGTGTGTGGCCTGAATTGACAGTTAGGCTTCCTCAACTTGATTTTCCTGACTAGGCCTCAGCTCATGGGATATTGTTTAGGGCCTGAATTGACAGTAAGGCTTCCTCAACTTGATTTTCCTGACTAGGCCTCAGCTCATGGGATATTGTTTAGGGCCTGAATTGACAGTAAGGCTTCCTCAACTTGATTTTCCTGACTAGGCCTCAGCTCATGGGATATTGTTTAGGGCCTGAATTGACAGTAAGGCTTCCTCAACTTGATTTTCCTGACTAGGCCATCAAGACCAAACGAGACACACAGAGACCCCATGACCCACACTATCTTCTACTGCAGTTTGGAGGAGGGTGGACTCTGGATGATGGGACTTGAAGTACCAAAGACCAACCTTGGCACACAATGCCTTTCTCAAATAACTCGGGCACCGCCGGGTCCCCAAGCTAGTTAATAATAATAACAACAATAACAATTATTATTCTTTTGCAGCCTCCTGCCCAACCCCTGACCAGGGCCAACCCAGCTTAGCATCCGGATCATTTGCATGTGCTTTCACATAATGGGGACCCAATCTTGATTTGGCAAGGAAGGCTGGGTTGATATTGCTAATAATAATAACAATAACAACAATATTTATTCCCTTCTTGTCTTCATGGCTCGAGGCGCGCCACAGCCTTGCCATATAATGCAGTTTGAATGGAATATTGTCGCTGGAGGGTCCAAGAGCCGAGTTCGAGAGGAGCCTTTCCCTCAACGGAGTGGCTTTGGAGCCAGCTTTCCAAACTTTGCGAAAGTGACCTTGGAAACTGTCAGGCTTGTCATTGGGCTAATGGAGCAGATCTCCCGAAATCACTCCTCGATTGCTTTGGAGATGGCGGGGGAATTAGAGCAGCCATGGGGAAGTTACTTATCCTTATATTATTCGCCACCTGCATCCCATTATCTATCCTTCCCTTTTTCCTTCATCTTTCTATCTATCCTGTCTATCGTATCTTCTTACCTATATATCCATCCATCCATTCATCTGTCCTATCTCCCTCTCTCTCCCCCCCTCTCTCTGTCTGTCTATCTATCTATCAATCAATCATCTATCTATCATCTATCTATCTATCTCTCTGTCCATCCATCTGTTCTTCTATCCTTCCTTCCTTCCATCCATCCATCTATCTATCTATCATCTATCTATTCATCCATCTGTCCTATCTCTCTCTCCGTCCGTCCATCCCTCCATCTGTTCTTCTATCCTTCCTATCGATCGATCGATCTCTATCTTCCCTTCTAACTCTGTCTTCCTGTCTCCCCCCCCTCTCTCTCTTCATCCATCTGTCCTATCTCTCTCTCCGTCCATCCATTCCTCCATCTCTCCTTCTATCCTTCCTTCATATCTATCTGTCTGTCTATCTATCTTCCTATCTATCTATCTATCTATCTATCTATCTATCTATCTATCTATCTATCTATCTATTCATCCATCTGTCCTATCTCTCTCCCTGCGTCCATCCATCTCTCCATCCCTCCATCTGTTCTTCTATACTTCCTTCCTTCCTATCTATCTATCTATCTATCTATCTTCCTATCTATCATCTATCTATCTATCTATCTATCTATCTATCTATCTATCTATCTATCTTCCTATCTATCTATCTATCTATCTATCTTCCTATCTATCTATCTATCTTCCTATCCATTTATCTATCTTCCTATCTATCTATCTATCTATCTATCTTCCTATCTATCTATCTATCTATCTTCCTATCTATTTATCTTCCTATCTATTTATCTTCCTATCTATCTTCCTATCTATCTATCTATCTATCTATCTTCCTATCTATCTCTATCTATCTATCTATCTATCTTCCTATCTATTTATCTTCCTATCTATCTTCCTATCTATCTTCCTATCTATCTTCCTATCTATTTATCTTCCTATCTATCTTCCTATCTATCTATCTATCTATCTATCTATCTATCTATCTATCTATCTATCTATCTATCTATCTATCTATCTTCCTATCTATTTATCTTCCTATCTATCTTCCTATCTATCTATCTATCTATCTATCTATCTATCTATCTATCTATCTATCTATCTTCCTATCTATTTATCTTCCTATCTATCTTCCTATCTATCTATCTATCTATCTATCTTCCTATCTATCTATCTATCTATCTATCTATCTATCTATCTATCTATCTATCTATCTTCCTATCTATTTATCTTCCTATCTATCTTCCTATCTATCTATCTATCTATCTATCTATCTATCTATCTATCTATCTTCTATCTATCTATCTTCCTATCTATCTTCCTATCTATCTTCCTATCTATCTATCTTCCTATCTATCTTCCTATCTATCTATCCCATCTGTTCTTCTATCCTTCCTTCCTTCCTTCCTTCCTATCTATCTATCTATCTATCTATCTATCTATCTTATCTGTCTGTCTGTCTATCTATCTATCTATCTTCCTGTCTTCCTATCATCTATCTATCTATCTATCTATCTATCTATCTTCCTATCTATTCATCCATCTGTCCTATCTCTCTCCCTGCGTCCATCCATCTCTCCATCCCTCCATCTGTTCTTCTATACTTCCTTCCTTCCTTCCTTCCTTCCTTCCTTCCTTCCTTCCTTCCTTCCTTCCTTCCTTCCTTCCTTCCTTCCTATCTATCATCTATCTATCTTCCTATCTATTTATCTATCTATCTATCTATCTGTTCAACCATCTGTCGTATCTCTCTGTGTCCATCCATCCGTCCATCTGTTCTTCTATCCTTCCTTCCTTCCTTCCTATCTATCTACCTATCTATCTATCTATCTATCTTATCTGTCTGTCTGTCTATCTATCTATCTTCCTGTCTTCCTATCTATCTATCTATCTATCTTCCTATCTATTCATCCATCTGTCCTATCTCTCTCCCTGCGTCCATCCATCTCTCCATCCCTCCATCTGTTCTTCTATACTTCCTTCCTTCCTTCCTTCCTTCCTTCCTTCCTTCCTTCCTTCCTTCCTTCCTATCTATCATCTATCTATCTATCTTCCTATCTATTTATCTATCTATCTCTATCTACCTATCTGTTCAACCATCTGTCGTATCTCTCTGTGTCCATCCATCCGTCCATCTGTTCTTCTATCCTTCCTTCCTTCCTTCCTTCCTATCTATCTACCTATCTATCTATCTATCTTATCTGTCTGTCTGTCTATCTATCTATCTTCCTGTCTTCCTATCTATCTATCTATCTATCTATCTTCCTATCTATTCATCCATCTGTCCTATCTCTCTCCCTGCGTCCATCCATCTCTCCATCCCTCCATCTGTTCTTCTATACTTCCTTCCTTCCTTCCTTCCTTCCTTCCTTCCTTCCTTCCTTCCTTCCTATCTATCATCTATCTATCTATCTTCCTATCTATTTATCTATCTATCTATCTATCTATCTATCTATCTGTTCAACCATCTGTCGTATCTCTCTGTGTCCATCCATCCGTCCATCTGTTCTTCTATCCTTCCTTCCTTCCTTCCTTCCTTCCTTCCTTCCTTCCTTCCTATCTATCTACCTACCTATCTATCTATCTATCTTATCTGTCTGTCTGTCTATCTATCTATCTTCCTGTCTTCCTATCTATCTATCTATCTATCTATCTATCTATCTATCTATCTATCTTCCTATCTATTCATCCATCTGTCCTATCTCTCTCCCTGCGTCCATCCATCTCTCCATCCCTCCATCTGTTCTTCTATACTTCCTTCCTTCCTTCCTTCCTTCCTTCCTTCCTTCCTTCCTTCCTTCCTTCCTTCCTTCCTTCCTTCCTATCTATCATCTATCTATCTATCTATCTATCTTCCTATCTATCTATCTATCTATCTATCTATCTATCTATCTATCTGTTCAACCATCTGTCGTATCTCTCTGTGTCCATCCATCCGTCCATCTGTTCTTCTATCCTTCCTTCCTTCCTTCCTTCCTTCCTTCCTTCCTTCCTTCCTTCCATCTATCATCTATCTTATCTATCTATCTATCTATCTTAGGGTTCAGACTAGATGGCCTTTGGGGGTCTCCACCATCTCTAAGATTCTGTGATCCCATCATGAGTCAATCTTTCCATCCTATCTATCCATATCTATTTCAGGGGTCAGACTAGATGGCCTTCTAACTTTAGGATTCTAAGATCCAGTCATGTACAAATCCTTCCATTCTCTCTCTCTACCGTAGGGGTCAGACTAGATGGCCTTTGAGAGTCCCTTCCAATTCTTTGCAGAAGGAAATGTTTGCTTCCTCCTCTGAGCCTTTCTGCCAAAGTGCAATTTAGGAAGGAAATTACAGGGGAAACGTTTCCTCCGCCTGGCAAGTGTTTTCTTGACCCCGGCCGCGCGCTGCCCTTCACCTTGAGAAGCCTCCTCCTGCGCTTGGATGCCACGAAGGCCCTCCTTTGGGGTCAGGGGCCTCCTCGCTGTTGGCCCAGCCTTCCTTGGGGCGCCTGGGATCCGGATCGTGCCATCAATTAATTTCCTCCCATGGAAGGAAAGGGCTCCCTGCCCATCGAGGGCCATGCATCATCTTGACAGCTCTTCCCGCTGACTTGGCCCCTTCGCGCCCGCAATGTCAGGAGCGGCAGAACAATTCTGGTTCGGCTGGAAAGAGGCACTCGAAGGCTCCCATTCTGTTTGTTTGTTTGTTTGCCTGTTTGTGGGGAAGTGTTTGCACACTGTGCCTGCTTTCCCCCTTCCCTTCGTCTTCATTTGCATATTGATTTATGCGCCGTGCCTAAATGACAGGCTTCCCGCAGAAAGAGCAAAAAAGCATCGGCGCCGTGTTTCCCTCCCTCTCGATTTGGCCCGTTTTCGACCCGTTTTCAGCATTCTTTCTCAGAAATGAACCCTTGACCTTGCGAATGTGTTACGGGCAGGCCCGGATTACCCATAAGGCCACCCTAGGCCATGGCCTTGGGCGGCAGCCATGGTCGGGGCAGCAAATCTGGACCCCCCAAAAATGAATTTTTTAAAAAATATAATCCGATCTTTTGCCGCTTGCTTCTGCGCCTGCGCAGTAAAGGAAGGAGGGGCAGGGCCAGCGCAAGCGAGGAGGAGGCGGGGGGAATCCACGTCAGATGCCCTAGGGGCGGGATTTCCCCCCGGCTCCTTCTCCCTCGTGCCGGCTCCACCCCTCCTTCCTTCACTGATGGAAGGAGTGGCGCCCGCCCGCGTGAGCGATTAAGAAGGAGGCGGGGGGAAGTCCCTTCGAGGCCATGGGGCATGCTCCTCCTCTTCCTCCTCAGGCTGCTGCTGCTGCCTCATGTGGAGCCCTGGTCACGTGGTGTGCCCTCTGCCGGGTCACGTGGGGGCTGGCTCCCGGCTGTATTGTCTGCCATAGTCAAGGAAGGAAGGGAAGCTCCCGTGGCCGCTGCCAGGCAGTGGAAAGAAGGAATGTGTGTGGGGGGGTGCGGTAGAGGTTAGTTTGGGGGTGTAATTCCAAAGTGTGGCCTAGGGCGCCAAAAGGGATTAATCTGGGCCTGCACTCCCTACATCAGGGCTGTCCAACAGGCGGCCCTGGGGCCGTACACGGCCCCCGAGCCCCTTCCCTGCAGCCCCCTAACTTGTTTTAATAAAATACAAATAAAATTGGGAAATTAAAACACGAGAGGGATTGAAACAAGAAGGACACGACCTCTCGTGGTTCCAATATCACCAAACAATGCTAAGATACAAAGAGGATAGGAAAATAGGCTTTCTAGAACAGGGCTGTCCAACTGATACCAGATGGGAGTCAATCATGAAAAAACAGAAAAACAACAGAAGTCTCTTTTACAAGCAACTCCTCAAATGGGATACAGAGGATGAACAAATTAAAAATTGCCACGCCAAATGGGCCCAGGACTTGGGACACTCAATACTCTTTCACCAATGAGAGGAGATATGGGTAGAAAAATTAAAATACACACCTTCCACAGATTTAAAAGAGAATTGGATAAAGATGCAATTCAGGTGGCATCTCTATCCCACAAAGTTGGCAAAATACAACAGAGGAATCTCTAATATCTGCTGGAAATGTGACAGGGAGCCAGGAACCTACATACACCAATGGTGAAAAAATACTGGGAGAACATCCATAAGGAAATGCAGGAAATAATGAAAGTTAAATTTTGTATGGACCCGCAGAACTATCTTATTGGGGCTTTCCAATCCGAGCCTGAACAGAAATCAAGAAAGAATATTCTTTATGCTGAGTGCTTGTAGCCGTATTACACTAGCACGACACTGGAAAAGAGACACTATACCGGACCTGGAAGAAGGGACACTAAAAGTATTAGAGACAATTCAGATGGACTCTCTAAACCAAAAATTGATGGGCAGAAAGAAAATAACGGACTGGACGAACTTTACAGCATATATACAAAAACACTACCCAAAATTTACTGTTGACCTAAATGAGATATAAGAAACATAGTATAAGACTGTATACACCAACAACTTTGACCAATGGACTACCTCAGTCTTTCTCAACCAGTGTGCCATGGCACACTAGTGTGCCGCGACGGACCTCCTGCTGTGCCGCGAGAAAAGCTCTCTGCCCCCTTCCTCCCCCCCTCCTGCCGAACTCCTGCTGCTTGGGGAGGAGGAAGGGCCGGGCAGTGGCGAAGAAAAAGAAGAAGAGACCGGGGTGCCGCCTCCTTCGGCCGTTTCCCCAGCCAGCCTCCAATCTGCCATGACTCCCACCATGACTCTCGCCCCTCGCTCGCTGAAGCTGCGTGGAGGAGGAGCCCGGCCCACTGAAGCCCGTCCACCGCGCATGCTCCTCCTCTGTAGGAGAGCTGAAGCTGGGGGGAGGGGGGCAGGGCATGGCACGGCCTGTAGAAGAGCTGATGCTGGGGGAAGGGGGCAGGGCATGGAGCGGCCTGGCTCTGCCCCCTCCCCCGGCTTCGGCACTCCCAGCAGCTGCTCCAGCCTTGAGGTGACAGTGCCAAGCCAGCATTGTGCTGCCTCTAGCACCGCTGGCTTGGCACTGCCCCCTCAAGGCTGGAGAAGCTGTGGGAGAGCTGAAGCTGGGGAGAGGGGGCGGGGCATGGTGCAGCCTGGCTCCGCCCCCTGGCTTCGGCACTCCCAGCAGCTGCTCCCAGCAGGCCCCCATCCCCAGCCGTTCTTTACTGTGTTAGAGTGTCATTTTGTGTCATTTTGGTTGGTGGTGTGCCCCCCAGATTTTTTTAATGTTAAAAGTGTGCCACGGCTCAAAAAAGGTTGGGAAACACTGGACTACCTGAAACAATTGTAACAATTTTTGAGAATACCCCTATACAATGTACCAACCTCCTTTTCACTCTTGGGAAGTAACCCTCGCTTGTTTTATGTTTACCCCTTTCCTACCCCCCTACCCTAAGCTGCCAACCCACTACCCCCTCCCCACCCACTACCCCCTCCCGCCCTTTCTCCCCTCCTCCCTATGGTGTCCCTCTCTTTTCCTACCCCATCCTATGTGAAAAATGAAAAACACCTAATAAAAACTATTACGAAAAACCCCAAATAAAATAAAAATTAAAATAAAAAAAAAAATACCTACTTCCGGGTTTAGGCAAGCATCACGAGACTACGCCAGCCACAGACGGGATTTCAAGGGAGGTCGAAATCCCGTCTGTGGCTGCGTAGTCTCGCGATAGCTGCCAAAATCTCGGGTCCCGCGGGATTTGTGGCCGGCCTGGGCGCGCGCCTCCTCCCCCCTCGCGGCTGCTTCCAGGCCAGCCCCCATTCATTCCCTCAGAGAGAGGGAGGAGGGGAGTGAGGCAGGAAAAGCCCCTCCTGGCTCCGTCCTCTTCCTGTGGAGGGCCCTCGCTTCCCGCCCCGCGGATGGGAGAGCCGCCGCGCCCGGCCTGAGCTTGGCCTCGGCTCCAGCGGGGCTCTTCGGGGACGGCGGCGGCGTTGGCGCTTCAGCCCTGTGGCGGGTCTCCCGCAGTATGGGTAAGGAAGGGCCTGGCTCGAATCAATCAATCTAAAAACAGTGGGACGTTGGGTGAGGGGGGGAGGGGTCCCTCAGCGGCGGTTTCCTTGGCGACGCTTCCTTCCCCTCCTCCGCGCCCCCTCCCCCTTGTTGTGCTGCCTTCCCCCGCGTGCAGGGTGCAACGTGGCTTCCTTTGCGCCTGCCCCCCACAACTCAGGTCAATTGTAAGTAAATTGGAGCCGGGGAGGGGGCGGAGCCAGGGGAGGGGGCGGAGCCGTGGAGGGGGCGGAGGCAGACCCTTCGGCCCCCCAGGTGTTCAGTGACCGGAATTCCGGCCCTTGGGCCCGTAGAAGTTGGACAGCCCTGCCCTACATCCAAAACAAGTATTGAACCATTTTTTGGGATCAACCAGGCCTAATGCATACACCTCTCCATCCATTTCACCACCTACCCATCCTTCCTTCCTATCTATACATCTATCCAGCCCTTTCTACCTCTCTTTCCAGCATATCTGTCTCTGTCCATTCATTTCTCTTCCCCTCCATCTGTCTATTCGTACATTCATCTCTTAGGTGAACTACAACTTCCAAACTCAAGGTCAATTCCCGAGCAAACCCTTTCAGTACTTTCTGTTGGTAATGAGAGTTCAATATGCCAAGTTTGGGTCAATTCCATTATTGCAAGAGTTCAGGATGCTCTTTGTTTGTGTGTTAACTATAAATCCCAGAAACTGTCAAGGTCTATTTTCCCCAAACTCCATCTGTGTTCACATTTGGCCATATTGAGTATTCATGCCAAGTTTGGTCCTGATCCAACATTGTTTGAGTCCACAGTACTCTCTGGATATAGGTGAACTACAACTCCAAAACTCAAGGTCAATGCCCACCAAACTCTTATAGTATTTTCTGTTGGTCATGGGAGTTCAGTGTGGGAAGTTTGTGTCTTTCTGCCGTTCCTGCCAGGATATCTATGTTGTGTTCATCGAAACAGGCCCGGGTTTCACACTGAGTGTATAAATACCTTTAAAAACATATTAACTACTAGCTTGGGGACCCCGCGGTGCCCAGGTCATTTGAGAAAGGCCTTGTGCGTCAAAGTTGGTCCTTATCATAAGTGTACATGGCTCGTAGTGGTTTCAGGAAGTTAGTGAAGGTGTACCCCCCTCCAAAGTGCAGCAGGACGTAGAGTGGGTCATGGAGGCTCTGTCTGCCAAGTTTGGCCTTGATCGATCATTATTGGGAGTTGCAGTGGTATCATGAAATTATTGTAGGTACTGCAAGTCCCATCATCTGTGGGCCACCCCCCTCCAAATTGCAGTAAGATGTAGATTGGGTCATGGGGGCTCTGTGTGCCAAGTGTGGTCTGTATTGGTGAATGGATGACAGTTGCATTGTTTTCCGGAAGTGAATGAAGGTACTTCAAGTCCCATCATCCATGGTCCGTCTCACACAAAACTGCACCAGGATGTAGAGTGGGTCATGAGGACTCTGTGTGTCAGGTTTTGTGTTGATCAGTCATTGGATTAAATTTGCAGCAGTCTTAGAAAGTGAGGGAAGGTACTGCAAGTCCCATCATCCATGGTCTGCCCTCCTCCAAACTGCAGCATACATACAAACCCACATACAAACCCACAAACATTCCGCTTTATTATACACTAGCTGTACCCGGCAGGCGTTGCTGGGCCCTATTTAGGAGATGCGAGAAAGTCTGAGTATGTAAGGGTTGGAATTGATGTTACTTATGGTCTTGTTGGGTCATGGCTGTGTCGTTGTGGGTTGTTCTGGTGGGTGGGATGTTGAAGTTCTGGGGAGTTGTCGGTGTGTGGTGTTGCTTGCGGATATACAATGTTTTTTTGTCTTTCCGTCTGCTGTGTTGATGTAGAGGTTCTGTGGTTTCCCAACTCTGGAGCACGCTACGTAGAGTTGTCCGTGGGAGAAGCATTCTGTGTCAAGGTCTATGCCACAGATTTGTAGTGTTTGTCCTTGAGCCTTGTTTATGGTGATGGCAAAAGCTAGTGTAGTGCAGTGTCTTTCTGTTCTGGCGTTTGTTCTGCCCTTTTTTGTGTGATGTATGTAGCGTTGAAAGTGTGTCGTCCGATGCTGTTGTGTTTAGGAGGCAAGGCTTGTCTTTTGGGTCAGCTTATGCCTGTGTGGAAGGAAGGAATCGCATACAAATGGGTTGAGCAGTAGATGCAAGGTTGTGTTATGTGCGTATTGTGTTTTGCGTAGGTATTACTTTTTTGGTGAGTTAGTGGGTGTGTGGTGGCATTGTGGGTGGTAGTATGTTGCGGAATGCTTGTGTGGGTGGGGTGTTTTGGGTGTTTGTGTGTGTTTGTAGAGTATCAGTGCAGTGTTGTGTTGTGTTGTGGTTGGAGTATAGGTGGAGTTGGTTTTTGTTTGTGGTGGTGGTAGGTGTTGTGTGTGTGGGGTCCCGTAAGGTTGGGGGGATGGGTTGTGATAGGAAGTTGTGTTGTGTTGTGTGGGTAGGAATTGCTGGAGTATTGTGCCTGGGACGTGTGTGTATTTGGAGGTGTGTGTTGGGGTTAGTAGTGAGTGCAGTCCTGGGTTTTGTGTTGGGGAAGTTGTCAGGTATTTGTGGGATGTATTTTGTGTGTGTTGTGGTGACATAGTTGTCTCAGTCTGGCTGTGTGCTGGTTGTGATGTGGAGGGGGTGTTGCTTTTGCCAGTGTGTTTGTTGTGTATGTTTTTTTGGGGTGGATTTTTGTGTTGCAGGTTTTTTTTGTGGGTTTTGCAAGTTTGTGTTATTTTGGGGGTATGTGTTTGTCAGTGGTGCCTGTGTCCCTGGTGCCCTATTTGTCTCCCTCCTAGATCTTGGCCTTGACAGTTTAACCCTCAAACACCAACTGACTAAATTCAAATCACTCAGCATTCTATCCTAGCCTTGGCTGGCTCTGCCCAGTGTTACTATGGTTACTCCCTGCATTTTGTGTGGGCCAATGTTGGCCAATGGGTTTTGCTGGCTGCCGCAGAGGATGCTGGGAAATGTAGTTTTTTTAAATCGTTGTTTTGGGGGCCTTCTAGGTTTTGGGGGAAGTTTCTTTGCTAAAAAACCTTCCTTGCCTGAGGCCTATTTTTGTTGGCAAGTTTGGTGTCTCTGCCTTGGAAGGTTTCTCTTTCTCTGTCAGTTGTTCGATGACGGGTCCTCCTTTATATAATAGGTAGAGATATGTATTACTGTATTAGAGTGTCATTTTGTGTCCTTTTGGTTGGTGGTGTGCCCCAGGATTTTGTAAAATGTAAAAAGTGTGCCGCAGCTCAAAAAAGGTTGGGAAACACTGTCTTAATCTACCCATCCTTCCTATCTACCTACCTATCTATTCTCACACACCACACTATGAATCCCAGGATTGCATCGGATGCAGCCACGATGCAATCAAAGATGCCATGCATTTCCACAAAGGGAAATTTTTTGGGGGACAGAAGGGCCAGCTTGCCCTGGGATCTTACGGGATTTTGGCCCTTGGGACCGAGCACTTCCACTTTTGTGTTTCTTTGGCTCTGTCGGCGTTGTCTTTTGCAAAGAAATCCGTGCGCAGCCTCTGCTGCTGGAGAAATAACCGTAAAAGGGAGGCTTTATGGCAGATGGCATCCACCAGTGTCCTGCGTACAAATTACCCACAGAAGTACAAAAAAAAGGGGGGAAGGGGAAGCCGTAAACGTCGGTTGTGCTAAATCACCAGCCCTGTTCCCTCTGTATGTATGCACTGCTTATTATGCAAGGACACGGGGCGCACTGGTGCGCAGCTGCTTTCAGGGCAGAGGGCAATGGGAATCCCAGTCCGCATGCAGTTGGCACCATGTCTGCCTTTCGTTTCTTTGCATGCGCTCCGTTCATCCATTGCACTGAACATTGGCCATAAAACCGTCCTGGGGAAAAGAGCAAAACCCTTTAGTGCTTGCGGTTGCACCAGGAATCCGTTCTCCATTCTCAGGAGGATGCGCTTGTGTGCAATGCAGGTTCCTGGCGTCCCTCGGCGGCTCTGCAAGACCTTTAAATTGGGGGAAGGAGGGGGTCTCAGAGGCGCCGAGCAAGCGCTCTCGCCTTCTCTCGTCTATTGAGGTTCTGCGAAGTCAAGACAAGGGTTTCCCTTCCTGCCTCATTCGCAGGAAGTGTTCATCATGCCCGGATTACCCATAAGGCCAATGAGGCTGTGGCCTAGGGGCGCAAGCTGAGGGGGGGGCGCAGATCACGGACCAAAAACCCCCCTGGTCCATGCCCCTCTTTCCCCCTTTCTCAGGCCCCTCCTCGCTCCTTCTCCCGGCAAAGTCTCTGCTCCGTCCCCAGGGTCTGGCTCTCCTGCCTTCGGGAGCAGCTCTCTCTCTCTCGCACCCTCTCTCTCGTGCGCACTCTCTCTCGCCCTCTCTCTCTCTCACGTGCCCCCTCTCGTGCGCGCGCTCTCTCTCTCTCTCTCTTATGCGCCCTCTCTCTCGCCCTCCTCTCTCTCGCGTGCCCTCTCTCTCGCTCTCTCTCACGCGTGCCCTCTCTCTCTCTCTCATGTGCACTCTCTCTCATGCGCCCTCTCCCTCTTGCGCTCGCCCTCTCTCTCGCGCGCGCACGCCCTCTCTCTTGCTCTCTTTTGCTTTCTCTCTCTTGCTCTCTCTCTTGCTCTTGAGTCTCGCACGCTCTCTCGCGCACTCACACGCTCTCTCTCTCGCACTCTTTCTCTCTCTTGCTCTTGAGTCTCGCACGCTCTCTCGCACGCTCACACGCTCTCTCTCTCTCTCGCGTGCTCTCTCTCTCATGCACGCGCTCTCTCTTGCGCGCCCTCTCTCTTGCTCGCCCTCTCTCTCTCGTGTGCCCCCTCTCTCTCTCTCTCTCACGCACGCTCTCTCTCGCGCGTGCCCTCTCTCTCGCTCTCTCTTTTGCGCCCTCTCTCTCTCACGCGCCCTCTCTCCCCCTCTTGCGCCCTCTCCCTCTTGCGCTCGCCCTCTCTCTCTCGCGCGCACGCCCTCTCTCTTGCTCTCTTTAGCTCGCCCTCTCTCTCTCTCTCTTGCTCTTGAGTCTCGCACGTTCTCTCGCGCGCTCACACGCTCTCTCTCTCGCACTCTTTCTCTCTCTTGCTCTTGAGTCTCGCACGCTCTCTCGCACGCTCACACGCTCTCTCTCTCTCGCGTGCTCTCTCTCTCGTGCACGCGCTCTCGCTTGCGCGCCCTCTCTCTTGCTCGCCCTCTCTCGTGTGCCCCCTCTCTCTCGCTCTCTCTCACGCATGCTCTCTCTCGCGCGTGCCCTCTCTCGCTCTCTCTTTTGCGCCCTCTCTCTCTCACGCGCCCTCTCTCCCCCTCTTGCGCTCTCTCTCCCTCTTGCGCTCGCCCTCTCTCTCTAGCGCACGCCCTCTCTCTCACGCTCTCTCTCTCGCCCTCTCTCTCTAGCTCTTGAGTCTCGCACGTTCTCTCGCGCGCTCACACGCTCTCTCTCTCGCACTCTTTCTCTCTCTTGCTCTTGAGTCTCGCACGCTCTCTCGCACGCTCACACGCTCTCTCTTGCTCTCTCTCGCGCGCGTGCTCTCTCTCGTGTGCGCCTTTGGAGCGAGTTTGCACCCGCTGTGCTCTCCCCAAGCCATTCTGTCATTTTGTGTCATTTTGGTTGGTGGTGTGCCCCAGGATTTTGTAAATGTAAAAAGTGTACCGCGGCTCAAAAAAGGTTGGGAAACACTGGCCTCGGGTGCCTTAGAAGGTTGGAGTTCTGGGGCCGCCTGCCATAGATGTGGGCAAAGCATCACAGAAGAATGCCGCTGGGAAATGGCCATACAGCCCGGAAAACTCACAACCATCCAACGAATGCCTTCTTCCCACTTCCCACCTGCTTCTCCTTAACGGATGAAAGAATATCTCCAGTTTGTTCAAAGCCGAAAGGTCTTTATTATCTCTCTTGCTCTAACGGCATGAGATAAAACCCTCCCAATATCCCAATATTTATTCAGGACGTCCGACAGGGTTTTTTTGTGTGTGTTTTTTTAATAACGATGCTTTCTATCACAAAGAGACTTCGGTCCAAGGCAGCCGACAACACTTTCCGGCGCCGCATCCATCACGACGCTGACATTTGCCAAAGCCAGGAATTAATACTTTCCAATCTTCTCTCTCCTGCATACATTGCTTTTTAAAATAAAGATATATTCTGATTCTTCCCTGCCATAATACCGTTGCGGTTTTACAAGTTGCCTCTTTATGATAAGGAGAGGGAGGCCATAATGGAATTGCCTTATCAGGCCAACTGTGCAAATAAGATACCGCTTCCTTCCGCCTCCTCCGGCGGATCACCTGCCGCGAAGATTTCTGTATTTCGACCCCAAAGACATTGGAAGGCAGAGGCGTCTTTGCGGCCGAGAGGCTTCCATGTTTTTCGTAAAGGGAGATTTTGGGGTGATCGGAAAGTCAGGCATTGAGCTTGCAATGAAAGCCTATCTATCTATCTATCTATCTATCTATCTATCTATCTAATAAAAGTCAGTGTTTGCGGGCGGCGGTGCGGTGGTGCGGAGGGAGGAATATGTGCCAGAGTTTCGATTGGTTGCCACTGTGGGATTATTTGCATAAAGGACACTGATTGGCCAGCCTCAGAACTACAACATTACATTTTTTGATGTAAGAAATAAGGGACATTTACGGGATTTTTCACAAATATAAGGGACACTTCATTAAAAACTTGAAACTCAAACATTAGGTAGAAATAGTTTTATTAACGGAATAAGATAATGATTGAAACTCAAAAGAAGCTGACTTATACCCTCTTAACAGGACATGGTATGTTTCTGCATGTTTTGTCATGCAGAAAAAACATCATCAGAACTACCTAATTTTCTCCATCTGTATTTAGCACTTGACTTTGCTGACTTTAAAAGTGCACTGTCTAAACATTAAAACAAAATAAATTTTAAAAGACAGTACATCTTCATGATTGTTACGTCAATAGTTAATGGTATAGTATAGCAGCAGGGGCGGTCTTTGCCATTCACGCGGCTCTGTGACGCGTGAAGCTCCATCTTGGGCGCTCTCGGGTGTGGGCGCCATTGTGAGGCGCCCGGGCGTCGCCCGCCCTGCTGCTGCGCTGCGCTCTGCAGTTTCGCGTGCATGCGCAGTGCCTACGGACCTCTCTTGAGGTTAGTAGGCACTGCGCATGAGCACTCCGCGGTTTCGCCCGCATGCGCAGTGCCTACGGACCTCAAGAGAGGTCTGTAGGCACTGCGCATGCGTCTTGGCCGCTGAGCGCAGCGCAGCAGCAGCAGGCGGGCGGCGCCGCGGCGCCTCACAATGGAACGCACATTGGGAGCGCCCGGGGCGCCAAAATAATGTTCGCTTACCCCCTGGGAGAGCTCGGACCGCCCCTGTATAGCAGTGTTTCCCAACCAGTGTGCCGGGGCACACTAGTGTGCCGTGAGCAATCATCAGGTGTGCCGTGGGAAATGGGAACCTCCAGGAGGGGAGGGGGGAGAAGTACAAAAACTGTAAGAAACCTACCTCGATAAAGGCACAAAATTACAAACCCCCTCCCCACCCGTTGTTTATTTGGTCTCTTCCTCTCCATGCATTGGGAAGGCCTGCCTCCCTTTCCCCAAATAGACACCTCCTCTTGCCCCCGGGACTAATGCCAGATGGTTCAGTCCAGCACCGGTCCCGCTCCCTCCCCCTCCTCCCGCTCTCGGCCTCCCTCCGGCTATCTGCCCGCCCCCGCCACCTTCCTTCTCGCCTGCTTCGCCAGCCCCGAGATGCCCACCCGGGCCGCCCCACTGACCCCCGAAGAGCTGCGCAGGTGGTGAGTGAGGCTCCTGCTCCCCACAACCCCAATTCAAGCCTGGCAGGGAGGGAGGGGACAACCTAAGTGAGAGGGAGACTGCTGGTCTTTTGAGGCCCCCCCTCCAGAAACTGTAACTCCCAAATGTCAAGGACTATTTCCCCCAAACTCCATCCGTGTTCACATTTGGGCATATTAAGTATTCATGCCAAGTTTGGTCCTGATCCAACATTGTTTGAGTCCACAGTGCTCTCTGGATAGGCCTATTTTAAGAGTAACTCTCAAGCAACCAGAAACTATCTTTATCCAACATGATCCAACATTCCCCTTGGGTAACGGTTAAGTAGTCTACTGTACTTTCAAAAAGTCCTGTATCGCCTCTTCCGTCCAACGGGGACGCAGGCTGCCCTGTGAGTTGGAATCCCCGGGCAGGCATTGCCGTGGAAACCACAGCGCGCACCTTCCTCTGGTCAACCCCGCCCAGTCCTGTCCTGCTAGTCAAAAATAAGGGACAGGGCCTGAAAATAAGGGACACAAATTTTAGGGCCAAAATAAGGGACGTCCCTTAGAATAAGGGATTTATGGGAACCCTAATTCTAAGGCAGTGTTTCCCAACCAGTGTGCCGTGAGCGTTCATCAGGTGTGCCGTGGGAAATTGGCACTCTCCCCCCTCCTAGCAGCCCCCTCACAGGTTTCCAAGAAACAAATTGAGCCTCTCCGCTTGGATTTTTTTCATTTTGTGTCATTTTGGTTGGCGGTGTGCCCCAGGATTTTGTAAATATAAAAAAATGTGCCGCGGCTCAAAAAAGGTTGAAAAACACTGTTCTAAGGCACCAGACAGAGGGGATTGGTTGCCACTGAGGAAGTATTTGCATAAAGGACTCTGATTGGCCAGCACCCAAGAATCCAAGCCTCTTCATTCAAACAACATGATTGGTTGCCACGGAGGGAGAAATTGCAAAACTGGCTCTGATTGGCCAGCTTCTAGATTCCAACATTCTAAGGTGACGCAGAAGGAAAAGGAAAGGCCTCAGGCAGGCAGTCACTGCGGCCCACAGCAATGACGGATCAGGACCAAACTTGGCACACAGAGGCCCAATGGCCCACTTCACAACCTGGTGTGGTTTAGGGCAGGATGGGCCACAAATGATGGGATTTGCAGTACCTTCACCTGATTCACGTCCCAAACAATGACCCACTGTCCATCCTACTGCAGTTTAGAGGAGGGCGGATTCTGGTCCAACTTACATGTCCGAATGCATCTCTTCCTATGAACCTTCAAAATGCTTAAGATCATCCGGAGAGGCCCTGCTCTTGGTCCCGCCTGCTTTGCAGGCTCGATTGGTGGGCACGAGAGACAGGGCCCTTTCAGTGGTGGCTCCTCGGCTTTGGAACACCCTTCCTAATGACATCAGAAACGTTAAGTGTGGGTCTGAGTGGTGTGTGTGTGGGGGGTAGAGGTTGGCTGGGGACGTAATTCCAAAATGTGGCCTAGGGTGCAAAAAGTTGTTAATCCGGGCCTGGTCTTCATCCCTGGCAAGGAAATGCTACCAAGAGTCTGGTGGCGCCTTGAAGGTGGACACGTTGATGATGGCATGGATTTCTGTGCTCCCAGCAGCTTCTCCAGGCTTGAGGATGGCAGTGCTAAGCCAGCCTTCTGCTAGCTATGCCACCAATGGCTTGGCATTGCCATCCTCAAGCCTGGAGAAGCTGCTGGTAGAGCGAAGCCAGAGTGGGCAGAGCCAAGCCACGCCAAGCCCCGCCTCCTCCCCTCTGGCTTTGGAGCTCCAGCAGCTTCTCCAGGCTTGAGGATGGCAATGCCAAGCCAGCCTTGTGCTAGCTATGCCACCAATGGCTTGGCAATGCCATCCTTAAGCCTGGAGAAGCTGCTGGTAGAGCGGAAGCCAGAGTGGGCAGAGCCAAGCCACCCCAAGCCCCGCCTGCGCCCCCTCTGGCTTTGGAGCTCCCAGCAGCTTCTCCAGGCTTGAGGATGGCAATGCCAAGCCAGCCTTGTGCTAGCTATGCCACCACTGGCTTGGCATTTCCATCCTCAAGCCTGGAGAAGCTGCTGGTAGAGTGGAAGCCAGAGGGGGGCAGAGCCAGGCCGTGCCAAGCCCCTCCCCTCTGGCTTTGGAGCTCCCACGCTGGTAGAGCGGAAGCCAGAGTGGGCAGAGCCAAGCCACGCCAAGCCCCGCCTCCTCCCCTCTGGCTTTGGGCTCCCAGCAGCTTCTCCAGGCTTGAGGATGGCAATGCCAAGTCAGCCTTGTGCTAGCTATGCCACCAATGGCTTGGCATTGCCATCCTCAAGCCTGGAGAAGCTGCTGGTAGAGTGGAAGCCAGAGGGTGGCAGAGCCACGCCACGCCAAGCCCCGCCCCCTCCCCCTCTGGCTTTGGAGCTCCGAGCAGCTTCTCCAGGCTTGAGGATGGCAATGCCAAGCCAGCCTTGTGCTAGCTATGCCACCACTGGCTTGGCATTGCCATCCTCAAGCCTGGAGAAGCTGCTGGTAGAGCGGAAGCCAGAGTGGGCAGAGCCAAGCCACGCCAAGCCCCGCCTCCTCCCCTCTGGCTTTGGAGCTCCCAGCAGCTTCTCCAGGCTTGAGGATGGCAATGCCAAGCCAGCCTTGTGCTAGCTATGCCACCAATGGCTTGGCATTGCCATCCTCAAGCCTGGAGAAGCTGCTGGTAGAGTGGAAGCCAGAGGGGGTGGAGCCAGGCCACACCAAGCCCTGCCCCCTCCCTGCTGGCTTTGGAGCTCCCAGCAGCTTCTCCAGGCTTGAGGATGGCAATGCCAAACCAGCCTTGTGCTAGCTATGCCACCACTGGCTTGGCATTGCCATCCTCAAGCCTGGAGAAGCTGCTGGGAATGCTGAAGCTGGGGGAGGGGCTTTGCGCGGCCTGGCTCCGCCCCCTCTGAGAAGCGCCCCATCCGGCTGGGATCGGCCTCCTTCAGTCCCGGGATCAACTGGTTGATCGCTATCGACTTCCTGGGCAGCCCTGATGTAGATGTTAAATAGCATGGGGGACAGAAGAGATCCTTGCAGGATCCCACAGGTCAATGGCCAGGGGTCCGTGCAGGAGTCCCCCAGCTTCACCGACTGGGAACGACCCTCCAGGAAGGATTGGAGCCACAGAAGAACCGTGCCCCCCCGAGTCTCATCCCAGCGAGTCTCCCCAGAAGGCCACGAAAACATTTGACAACAAAAGGAATTAGTTCCTAGTACTTCAAAGCAAGCTGTGAACTACAATCACGTACTGCTGTTAATTGCAATGTCCTGGAAAGAGGAGGAAGGGGGTGATGGGTAGTATTGTTGCAACCCAATCATGGGAGGTAGTGCGGCCCCAAATTAGCAGCAAATGCATCCCCAAACTCCCGTGCCTTCCTTTCTCTCTGCAGCCAGATCGTATTTTACGCCGCATCGCCATCTAATTAAAAAAACCATTGATTTACTCAAGCGCTCTCCTCGGATTGTTGATTAATACTAATTATGGACATAAATCCGGGTCCCAGGGAGGTCCCGCACCTCCCGTAAATCAGGCCCGGAACAGAGGCCAAGGATTCTGCTCAAAGCGAACACCATCAAAACCTTCACCTGAAAGGGTTAAAGACGAACGGGCATCCGGCCTCTGTCTGAATGTCCAAACATCGAACTGTAGACTCTTAAGAGTTGGTAGGGATCCCAAGGGCCATCCAGTCCAATGCAGGAAGACTACAGCTCTCCTGAAAGTTGCTCATCCAACCCGCCCCCCTCCCCCATCTATCAATCTATCCAGCTATCTCTCCATTAATCTATCATCTCAATCTATGGATCTATTGATCTTTCCATCTATCATATCTATATACTATTCCATCCATCTTTCTATCATATCTCTATCTATCTATCTACCCATCTATCCATCATATCTATATACTATTGCACCCGTCTATCCATCCATCCATCCATCCACCTGGTCTGTGATTTATAGGGGCTCCAGTGTCGTTTGGGAAGTGAATGATGTGAAGGTACTGCAAATCCCATCATTCGTGGCCCATCCTGCCCTAAACCACACCAGGTTGTGAAGTGGGCCATTGGGCCCCTGTGTGCCAAGTTTGGTCCTGATCCGTCATTGCTGTGGTCCTCAGGGGCTGACTGCCTGAGGCCTTTCCTTTTCCCTCTGTGTCACCTTAGAATGTTGGAATGCAGATGGCCAATCAGAGTCCTTTATACAAATACTCTCTCAGTGGCAACCAATCCCCTCTGTCTGGTGCCGTAGAATGTTGGAGTTTTGAGGCTGGCCAATCAGAGCCCTTTATGCAAATAATCCCACAGCCAATCGAAATGCTGGCACATATTCCTCCCGTCGCACCACCACACCACCGCCCACAAACACTGACTTTTATTATATACACTAGCTTGGGGACCCGGCCCTGCCCGGGTCATTTGAGAAGTGCAGCAGGATGTAGAGTGGGTCATGGGGGCTCTGTGTGCCAAGTTTAGTCTTGATCCATCATTATTGGGAGTTGCAGTGGTATCATGAAATTACTGAAGGTAGTGCAAGTCCCATCATCTCTGTGTGTCCCGTCCCCCCAAAGTGTAGTAGGATGTAGATTGGGTCATGGGGGCTCTGTGTGCTAAGTTTGGTCTGTATTGGTGAATGGATGAGGATGCATTGTTTTTCGGAAGTGAGTGAAGGTACTTCAAGTCCCATCATCTGTGGTCCGTCTCACAGTAAACTGCACCAGGCTGTAGAGTGGGTCATGAGGGCTCTGTGTGCCAGATTTGGTGTTGATCAGTCATTGGATTAGGTTTGTAGCAGGATTGGGAAGTGAGGGAAGGTACTGCAAGTTCCATCATCCATGTTCTGTCCCCCTCCAAACTTCAGTAGGATGTAGAGTGGGTCACTGGGGCTCTGTGTGCCAAGTGTGGACTTTCTCGGTGTTTGTTGGGGGCCACAGTGGTCTGTGGGAACAGAGGGGTGTAAAAGTACTACAAATCCCATCATCCATTGTCAGTCCTCCCCAAACCTCACCAGGACGTGAAGGCAGTCATGGGGGTTATGTATGGCAAGTTTGGTCTTGATCAGTGATTGGATGAGGGTTGCAGCGGACTTTGGAAGTGAGTAGAGGCACTTCAAGTCCCATCATCCATGGCCCACCCTCCTCCGAACTGCACCGGGACGTGGGGAGTGGGTCATGGGGGCTGTGGGTGCTGAGTGTGGTCTGTATTGGTCCTTTTTTGGTGGCCTCAGTGGTCTGTGGGAACCAAAGTCTTGGAAAGTACTACAAATCCCATAATACGTGGGTCATGTCATAGGGGGTTATGTGTACCAAGTTTGGTGCAGGTCCATCACCCGCGCTGGTCGCCGTGGCCTGTGAAAGTGGCTGCCACATATCCGCCCTGGCCTGTGAAAGTGGCTGCCACATATCCGCCCTGGCCTGTGAAAGTATACCGTGTAAAACAGAAAGGAGTAAAAAAAAATGAAAAAGGCCTGCATGGAATGGATTCTGGGTTGCTGGCTTTTTTCCCCTCAGTGGGAAGAAATCCTGTTGTTTGAATATAGAGGCCTGGTTTCTGGGATGCTGGCTTTTTCCCCTCAGTGGGAAGAAATCCTGTTGTTTGAATGTAGAGGCCTGGATTCTGGGTTGCTGGCTTTTTTCCCCTCAGTGGGAAGAAATCCTGTTGTTTGAATGTAGAGGCCTGGATTCTGGGTTGCTGGGTAATCAGTGGCTATCAATGCCCTCTGTCTGGTGCCTTAGAATTTTGGAGTGGCGAGGCTGTCCAATCAAAGGACTTTATGCAAATAGCTGCCCTTCCGCCCTTCCGCCCTCCGCATACACACACACATACACACATACACACATACACACATACACACATACAAACATTCCGTTTTATAAAGGTATACAGATATATATATATATATATATAGAGAGAGAGAGAGAGAGAGAGAGAGAGAGAGAGAGGGAGAGAGCGCACAACGGCGCAGGGAGAAAAGCAAACATCACAGGGAAGCATGTCTGTGTAGGAGGGTGAACATTAGGAAGAAATTCCTGACTGTGGGAACTGTTCAGCAGTGGAACACTCTGCCTCAGAGTGTGCTTCCGTCTAGCTGTATGTATTACTGTGTTAGAGTGTCATTTTGTGTCATTTTGGTTGGTGGTGTGCCCCAGGATTTTGGAAATGTAAAAAATGTGCCGTGGCTCAAAAAAGGTTGAAAATCACTGGCTTAATGAATATAAAAATGGCATTCTTCCCAGATCCCTGGGAAAGGGGGTGGAACAAACCCAACAGGGATCTGTGAGCGATGATTGACAGGTACCAGGGACCAATCAATGCAACCTCACCTTTAACAAACCGTGCAAGCTGCAAAACACATCTTAACAAAGCAAAACTTTACTTGTGATTGAGTCAGGGAGAAAGGGGTTTGAGGCCGGATAATAAGAGGCTGGGTTGTGTCAGTTGTGTCTCTCTATCTCTATTTCTGGGTGGAAGAGGCCTCCGCTGCTTCGACTAAGAAGGAAGGAGCGAAGGAACGAAGGAACGAAGGGAGGGACTGGGCTTTACCTGCCACATCTCAATGCGACGGGAGGAAAGGCATTTTCCGGCTGTCAAAGGCGCCGTATTGGCTCAGAGCGCTGCTCAATTAAATTTTATAATTAACAAGTTATTATTCCGTTTTCAAATATTTGCAGACTTTATAATCCCTTGCGCCCGGCGCCAAGCACTTGTCAAAGGAGAAGGACACGTCTCAAAGTGTGTGGATTCAGGCCCCGTAGAGGGAAGCGCACAGCATGGCTTCGCCGTCCGTCGCGTTAGGAGAGACCCCCAAAGGTCACCTAGTCCAACTCCAGACAAGTTTTTCATATTGATATGTGTGTGTGTGTTGTGTAAGATGTAGAATGAATGCAGTTCGAGCCTGCTTTAACCGCCAAGGCTCAATGCTATGAAGTCATGGGAGTTGCATTCTGCACTAGCTTGAGTTTCCGGATTGTCGACAAGGGAAGGCCAACGTAGAGGGCATTACAGTAGTCTAATCTCGAGATGACCGTCGCTTGGATTACCGTGGCCAGGTCGTCCCTGGACAGGTAGGGCGCCAGTCGCCTAGCCTGTCGGAGGTGATAGAATGACGTCCTGCTGACCACGGAGACCTGGGCCTCCATGGTCAGCGAGGAGTCCAACACAACTCCCAAGCTCTTAACCGACGGCGATGGGTTAAGCCGTTCGCCGTCCAGGGTAGGCAACCGGCACCCACCCAGCCCAGGTCGACCAGGCCACAGGATCTCCGTCTTCGATGGATTCACCTTCAGCCGGCTGGCACGCAGCCAACCAGTCACGGCTTCGAGGCACAGATGGAAACAATCGGGGACGGAGTCCGGCCTGCCGTCCATTCTCAGCAGAAGCTGGGTGTCATCCGCATACTGATAACACTCCAGACCAAAGTCGCGGGCCAGCTGGGCCAGGGGCGCATGTAAACGTTGAATAACAAGGGGAGAGGATGGCCCCTGGGGGACCCACAGTTTAGTGGGAGTCTCCGGAGACCTCCCCGCCCCCCTCCACACGTTGTCCCCGGTCCCGGAGGAAGGAGGCCACCCATTGAAGGGCAGGCCCCCCCAACCCCGGAGCCGGCTAGACCTCGGTGCCTTTGCACTTCCACCATTGTTTTTGAAGGCGCATCTCCACGGTGGAATTCATGCAGTTTGATACGTGCCACAGTTCACTGGCGTGGCTCCATGCTAGGGAATGATGGGATTTGCAGAGGAGGCTGAAGACCTTGCACAACTACAGCTCCCAGGGGACCCGTAGCAGTTAAAGCAACATCGAACTGCATTAAATCTACAGAGCAGATGCTTCCCGTGTCTCATTTTAGGGAGAAAAGTGGGGCAATAATAATAATAATAAGGGGGGGGGGGGCGACAGGCGGAGGCCCACCTGGAGCATTTCATTTCCAACGGAAATATTAAATGCTTGTCAAGCGAGAGGCCTGCTTGCTCCCCGTCGGCGTCTCCCGGGAGCTTTCTGCGGGGTTCTATTCTTCTGTTTTGGTTCCAAATTGGACTAATGAAAGCCGGGGAAGCGTGGGCTGCGCACAACCAAGGTGGGAAATGCAGGCTCGCTGCTCGCAGGCACGCACTTCCATTGCTCTTTCCCTGCAACACAAAGAGATGACTCCTTTGGAACTCCAAACTCCTGGGCTTCTGGGGTCTGTAGTTCGTCAACAGGGCCCTTTTCCCAAGATGTCACTTGGGGCGACAGCCGTATTCTGATTCGAGGGCATCGGCGTCCAAACTGGGTTAAACGCGTCAGAACTGCACACGGAAGGGAAGGCCAGGGAAGGGAAACCCGCCGATTCCTTTCCTAAAATTGTGGCGGTGGCCTCGAAATTACAAATTCACTTTCGGGTTGCTTACATCGCTTCAAAAATGCTTCAAAAGTGAATGTAATCCGAATTCATTCTGATTTTACAAGCATTCCGACAAACTTAACCAGGCCTACTATCTATCTATCATCTATAACAATATCTATATATATAAAATCCTTCATGTCATGGTGAGGGGCTTATAGACAGCAAAAGCACATAACGCAGAAACACCAAATTAAGCAACACAACCCCCACACCACAAGGTGTGTTTAGCCCTCGAAAACCATGCAAAAAATAAAAAGAAAACACTCAAAAAAGAAAAAAAAACCCTGGGGGACTACAATTTCCAGGATCCCCTGCGCCACAGATGCACTGTGCATGTGCAGAAATCCTTTACGCACACTAGGCCCTTCTCTCCCCTCCACTCCCCCAACAAAGAGAACTACAATACTAACTTCGGCAGTCGGCCATCACGGGATGCCACAACGCAGGCACCAGCTACGTCAACGTGTGCGGGTGCCCCGGCCAATCCGGAGGCACCAGACTACACTACAGCCACGTGTCCAAATCAACACTCACAAACGATTCACAAGAAATATTGTTTATCCTCAACCATTACAAAATCACACTTCTTACATACCACTACTTTCTCAGGACTTCACTTTTGAAACCACCACAGTCAGCCACAGCAACACGTGGCCGGGTACAGCTAGTACATAATATATTATTTAAGCGTCATATACCATACAACAGTGTTTTTCAACCTTTTTTGAGCCTCGGCACATTTTTTACACTGACAAAATCCTGGGGCACACCACCAACCAAAACGACACAAAACGACACTCTTAACACAGTCATACATATAGTTAATATGTTTTTAAATGTATTTATACACTCAGTGTGAAACTTGGGCCTGTTTCGATGAACACAACATAGATATCCTGGCAGGAATGGCAGAAAGACACAAACTTCCCACACAGAACTCCCATAACCAAGAGAAAATGCTATAAGAGTTTGGTGGGCATTGACCTTGAGTTTTGGAGTTGTAGTTCACCTCTATCCAGAGAGCCCCGTGGACTGAAACAATGTTGGATCAGGACCAAACTTGGCATGAATACTCAATATGCCCAAATGTGAACACAGATGGAGTTTGGGGGAAAATAGACCTTGACATTTGGGAGTTACAGTTTCTGGCATTTATAGTTAACACACAATCAAAGAGCATCCTGAACTCTTGCAATAATGGAATTGAACCAAACTTGGCATATTGAACTCTCATTACCAACAGAAAGTACTGAAAGGGTTTGCTTGGGAAGTGACCTTGAGTTTGGAAGTTGTAGTTCACCTACACCCAGAGAGCACTGTGGACTCACACAATGTTATGTTATGTTGTTGTTTGTTTTCTATCCAGAATCCCAATATTTATTTATTTATTTATTTATTTATTTATGTTCGCTCTTATATTCCGCTCCTCCCAGCAGGCTCGGGGCGGATCACAACACAAATACATGGGCGGCGGTTGAAAAACATATCAACAAGCGGCCCTACAATCGGTAAAACATAAAAAAACATAAAAGCCACATTTAAAACCAGTTACATAGTCATACATCGGTGAGGAGGTATGCAGCATGGTAATTGTCGGTGCGCCTAATTGAAGGCCAGTCCAAAGAGGGCCGTCTTTCACGCCTCCGAACGGCCCAGTTCCGTAATGGCACGGGCACTGTCCGGAAGGGCGTTCCCAGAGCACTGGTGCTGCCGCTGAAAAGGCCCTTTGTCTCGTCGTTGATAGGTGGCAGGAGCGGACTGATGGAATTAACAACAGATTTTGCTCATCTGAGCGCAGTGATCTCGGGAAACGTGCGGGGTAAGGCGGTCCTTCAGGTACGCAGGCCCTAGGGCCGTGTGCAAGGCCTTAAAGGTCAAAACCAACACCTTGAAGGCAATCCGGTACTCAATAGGGAGCCAGTGCAGTTGCCGGAGTATAGGTGTAATGTGCTCCCTCGCTGGCACTCCTGCCAGCAAGCGGGCCGCGGCATTCTGCACTAGCTTGAGTTTCCGGAGTGTCGACAGGGAAGGCCAACGTAGAGGGCATTACAGTAGTCCAATCTCGAGATGACCGTCGCTTGGATCACCGTGGCCAGGTCCTTCCTGGACAGGTAGGGTGCCAGTCGCCTAGCCTGACGGAGGTGAAAAAATGACGTCCTGCTGACCACGGAGACCTGGGCCTCCATGGTCAGCGAGGAGTCCAGCACAACCCCCAAGCTCTTAACTGACGGCGATGGATTAAGTCGCCGCCGTCAGGCTAGGCGACTGGCACCCACCCAGCCCAGGCCGACCGGGCCACAGTATCTCCGTCTTCGATGGATTCACCTTCAGCCGGCTAGCACGCAGCCAGCCAGTCACGGCTTCAAGGCATAGATGGAAACAATCGGGCACGGAGTCCGGCTTGCCATCCATTCTCAGCAGAGCTGGGTGTCATCAGCGTACTGATGACACTCCAGACCAAAGTCACGGGCCAGCTGGGCCAGGGGCGCATGTAAACATTGAATAACAAGGGGAGAGGATGGCCCCCTGGGAACCCCACAATCAAGTGGGGCTCTCCGAGACCTCCCCCCCTCCACTCGCTGTCCCCGATCCCGGAGGAAGGAGGCCACCCACCTAAGGGCAGTCCCCCAACCCCGGCAGCGGCTAAACGGTGGGTCAATAATGCATGATCTACTGTATCAAACGCTGCTGTCAGATCTAACAGGACAAGCAGTGCTGATCCACCCTGGTCCAGCTGGCGGCGAGTTGGTCTGTAATGGCGACGAGCACGGTCTCCGTCCCATGCCCAATACGAAGCCGGACTGGAAGGGATCAAGTCCAGCTGTGTCATCTAGGAACCGCTGCAGCTGCTCCGCTGCTGCCCTTCTCACCACCTTGCCTAAGAAAGGCAAGTTGGAAACAGGCCTGTAATTGGAGGGAGCCGAAAGATCTAAATTCGGCTTTTTCAGCAGCGGTTTCACCATAGCCTCTTTTAATCCCCCCTGGGAAGACTCCTTGCTCAAGGGAGCTATTTAAGATCGTGCCCAGGGGGCCACATAGACCCTCCCGGCAAGATCTAACAAGCCAGGAGGGGCATGGGTCGAGGGAGCAAGTAGTTGGTCTAGCTGCAGTCAGCAACCTATCGACAGCTGCTGCGTCCAGCAGTTGGAAACGGGTGAAGGTGGGCCCATCGAGTGGCGGCGGAGTCTCGAGTTCACTAACTGTATCCAATGTTGGAAGGAGGCTCACCACTTTAAGGTCCCTAAAACAGGCATGGGAAAACTTCGGCCCTCTGGGCGCTTTGGACTCCAACTCCCACCCTTCCTAACAGCCTGAGGCCCTTTCCTGCTTAAGTGGCTGAGGGGGAAAAGGAAAAGGGCCTGAGGCTGCTAGGAATGGTGGAGTTGGAGTCCAAAACACCTGGAAGGTCCAAGTGTGCCCATGCCAGCTTTGGACAGAGACCTCTTCCTCCCCCTTCCCCTTCGCGCCCTTTCTTCCCCCTCCTGCCCAACACTTACTTTTCCTTCTGCACTGCCGCTTCTGCCGCCATTTTGATCTGAGGGGGCAGCGTGAACGTGTTCAGGAGGGGAGGGGGAGGGAGGAAAACGTGACCCGTGCGGGCGCTACTGCGCAGACTCGCCCAAGAGCAAAGCGAGGCAAAGCGAGCAGAGCGAGGCTGGGAAGAAGGGAGCCCGAGGGGAGAAGGAAAAGTGTTCGGCAGGAGGGGGAAGAAAGGGCATTGGAGGTTCCCATTTCCCATGGCACACCTGATGATCGCTCACGGCACACTAGTGTGCCACGGCACGCTGGTTGGGAAACACTGCCATACAACATTTGGAAATGTCCCCATTCCATTTCTTATGCCCTGCAGTTGATGGATTGCATCTTCCTTAATGGCGGAAGCGGGTGGACTAGGTGCCCTTTGGGGGTCCCTTCCGACTCTAGTAATATACAGATTGCCTGGGAGTCCAGTAAAGGCTCCTTCTCAGGATGGTTTTGAATGGAGGCTGAATGGCCATCTGTTGGGAGGGCTTAGCTACATTGTATTTAGGATAATTTAGCAATTTGATTGTTTGTCTATTAGTGGCTTTATTTATTTACTAGCTGTACCCGCCACGCGTTGCTGTGGGCAACCTTCCCTCCTTTTTCTTCTTTCCTTCTCTCCTTCCTCCTGTCCCTCTTTCCTTCCCCCCTTTCTTTATCCTTTTATTTCTCTCATTTCTTCCCTCTCTACCTCTGTCCTGCCTTCCTTCACTTTTTGCTTCCATCCTTCCTTCTCTCTCTTCCTTCCTTCCCTCCCTCTTTCTCTCCTTCTTTCCTGCCTCCCTTCCTCCCCTTTTCTTCTTTCCTTATCTCCTTCCTTTCTTCTGTACCTTTTTCCTTCCTTCCCCCTTTCTTTATCTTCTTCTTTCTCTCATTTCTTCCTTCTCTACCTCTTTCCTTCCTTCCTTCACTTTTTGCTTCCATCCTTCCTTCTCTCTCTTTCCTTCCCTCCCTCTTTCTCTCCTTCTTTCCTGCCTCCCTTCCTCCCCTTTTCTTCTTTCCTTATCTCCTTCCTTCTGTACCTCTTTCCTTCCTCCCCCCTTTCTTTGTCTTCCTCTTTCTCTCATTTCTTCCCTCTCGACCTCTTTCCTTCCTTCCCTCACTTTTTGCTTCCATCTTTCCTTCCTTCTCTCTCTTTCCTTCCCTCCCTCTTTCTCTCCTTCTTTCCTGCCTCCCTTCCTCCCTTTTTCTTCTTTCCTTATCTCCTTCCTTTCTTCTGTACCTTTTTCCTTCCTTCCCCCTTTCTTTATCTGCTTCTTTCTCTCATTTCTTCCTTCTCTACCTCTTTCCTTCCTTCCTTCCTTCCTTCACTTTTTGCTTCCATCCTTCCTTCTCTCTTTCCTTCCCTCCCTCTTTCTCTCCTTCTTTCCTGCCTCCCTTCCCTCCCTTTTCTTATTTCCTTATCTCCTTCCTCCCTTCTGTACCTCTTTCCTTCCCCCCTTTCTTTATCTTCTTCTTTCTCTCATTTCTTCCCTCTCAACCTCTTTCCTGCCTTCCTTCACTTTTTGCTTCCATCCTTCGTTCTCTCTCTTTTCCCTTCCCTCCCTCTTGCACTCCTTCTTTCCTGCCTCCCTTCCCTCCCTTTTCTTCTTTCCTTATCTCCTTCCTTCCTTCTGTACCCCTTTCCTTCCTTTCCCCCTTTCTTTATCTTCTTCTTTCTCTCATTTCTTCCTTCTCGACTTCCTTCCTTCCTTCACGTTTTGCTTCCATCCTTCCTTTTCTCTCTCTTTCCTGCCTCCCTTCCCTCCCTTTTCTTCTTTCCTCATCTCCTTCCTTCCTTCACTTTTTCCTTCCTTCCATCCTTCCTTCTCTCTCTTTTTCCTTCCCTCCCTCTTTCCTTCTTTCCCTCCTCCCTCTGTTCCCTCTTTCCTTTCTTTCTCCCCTTTTATCTTTCTCTATCTCTTACCTCTTTCCTTCCTTCCTTTTCTCTTTCCTTCTGTTTTCCACCACCCCTCTTTTTGTCTTCCTTTCCTTCTCCCCTTCCTTTCCTCCCTTTTCCTTCCCTTTTTCCTGAATCTCACTATTGAGGATGGATGGCCATCTGCCGGGAGGACTTGGACTGTGCCTGTCCTGCCTGGCAGAAAAGACGGGGTGGGCCTGGATGGCCTCTGGGGTCCCTCACCGGCAGCTGTGGGTGAAGGGCGGGAGGCGGGCAAGGAGGCGGTTGAGGCCGGCCTCGATGCCGGCGAAGCCCTTGTGCGTCTGGGCGGTGCACTCGGCCAAGTGGATGAAGGCCAGGGTGCAGGGTGAGTGTCTGGGTGCTCAACTGGGCCCGCTCCTCGTCCAGGCGCCTGGGCTCCCTTCAAAGAGCCTCAGCCGTCCCAGGTAGGCCTCCTCTCCTTAGGGAGGGATGCCTTGCTGCAGGTTTGAATGTTTTTATTTTGTTGTTTGGGGTTCTTTTGTGTAATTTTCGGAGTGTTGGTCACACCTTGTACCGTTTGGGGTTTTGTGGCCAATTTTGGTGTTTCTTCGTTCAGGGGTTTAGCTGTTTTTCAGTGTGGAACGACGACACAAAGATTTTTATATATATAGACTGCTCCATTTCCTAGATCCTTCCTCTTTTCCATTTGTTTCCTGACTTTCATTTCCATCCTCTATTTTCCTACTCTTTCCTCTATTCCATCTATTTCCTGACATCTTCCTCTTTTCCATCCTCTATTTCCTGACTCCTTCCTCTTTCCCATCCTCCATCCTCTATTTCCTGAATCCTTCCTCTTTTCCATCCTCTATTTTCTGACTCTTTCCTCTTTTCCATCTATTTCCTGACATCCTCTTTCCCATCCTCCATCCTTTATTTTCTGACTCTTTCCTCTTTTCCATCTATTTCCTGACATCTTCCTCTTTTCCATCCTCTATTTCCTGACTCTTTCCTCTTTTCCATCTATTTCCTGACATCTTCCTCTTTTCCATCCTCTATTTTCTGACTCCTTCCTCTTTCCCATCCTCCATCCTCTATTTCCTGAATCCTTACTCTTTTCTATTTCCTGATTCCTTCCTCTTTTCCATCCTCTATTTTCTGACTCTTTCCTCTTTTCCATCTATTTCCCTCTTTTCCATCCTCTATTTCCTGACTTCTTCCTCTTTTATTTCTTTTTCCTGACTCCTTCCTCTTTTACCTCTATTTCCTAACTCCTTCCTCGTTTCTATCCTCTACTTCCTGACTCCTTCCTTTTTTCCATCCACTATTTCCTGAATCCTTCCTCTTTTCCATCCTCTACTTCCTGAATCCTTCCTCTTTTCCATCCTCTACTTCCTGAATCCTTCCTCTTTTCCATCCTCTATTTCCTGAATCCTTCCTCTTTTCCATCCTCTTTCCTGAATCCTTCCTCTTTTCCATCCTCTATTCCTGAATCCTTCCTCTTTTCCATCCTCTACTTCCTGAATCCTTCCTCTTTTCCATCCTCTACTTCCTGAATCCTTCCTCTTTTCCATCCTCTACTTCCTGAATCCTTCCTCTTTTCCATCCTCTACTTCCTGAATCCTTTCTCTTTTCCATCCTCTACTTCCTGAATCCTTCCTCTTTTCCATCCTCTACTTCCTGAATCCTTCCTCTTTTCCATCCTCTTTCCTGAATCCTTCCTCTTTTCCATCTATTTCCTGACTTCTTCCTCTTTTCCATCCTCTATTTCCTGGCTCCTTCTTTTCCATCTCTATTTCCTGACTCCTTCCTCTTTTCCATCCTCTATTTCCTGAATCCTTCCTCTTTTCCATCCTCTGCTTCCTGAATCCTTCCTCTTTTCCATCCTCTACTTCCTGAATACTTCCTCTTTTCCATCCTCTATTTCCTGAATCCTTCCTCTTTTCCATCCTCTTTCCTGAATCCTTCCTCTTTTCCATCCTCTACTTCCTGAATCCTTCCTCTTTTCCATCCTCTACTTCCTGAATCCTTCCTCTTTTCCATCCTCTATTTCCTGAATCCTTCCTCTTTTCCATCCTCTTTCCTGAATCCTTCCTCTTTTCCATCCTCTACTTCCTGAATCCTTCCTCTTTTCCATCCTCTACTTCCTGAATCCTTCCTCTTTTCCATCCTCTATTTCCTGAATCCTTCCTCTTTTCCATCTGTTTCCTTCCTCTTTTATATTTGTTTCCGCTCAATCTTTTCCATCTTTTATTTCCTGAATCCTTCCTCTTTTCCATAATCTATTTCCTGAATCCTTCATCTTTTCCATTTGTTTCCTGACTCCGTCCTCATTTTTCCATTGGTTTCCTGACTCCTTCCTCATTTCCGCCCTCTGTTTCCGGACTCATTTCCCTTTTCCATTGGTTTCCTCTCCTTCCTCTTTTCCATTTGTGTCCCGAATCCTTCCTCACTTTCATCCACTATTTCCTGACTCCTTCCTTTTTTGGGGTCATTTCCCCCCCGAATCCTTCCTGTTTTGATCATTTATTTCCAGGATCCTTCCTCATTTCTATCTACGTTGTTTCCTCCTTCCATCTTTTGCCGTTGGTTCTCTTTCGCCTTCTTTTCTCCAATTCTATGGGAAGCAAAACGTTTCCTCCGAATCCAGCAAAATGCTTTCAAGATGGGGATTTGGGGTTGGCCGATCCCTCCTCAATTGGGAACTTTTGTGGCACCCTCTCCCCTCTTTTCGACCAATGATGGAAACCCTATAAAGATCTCTGCCAGATAGGGATGTATGGCCAGATATCTGGGGGTGATTTATAGGGAAACCGCTTAAGGCCTCCTCTGGCTGTAAGGACTAATTCCCCATAAATCAGCGGGAAATGGCCGGAGGTTGTTCCGCCGCAAAGCGACGTTCCCTTAAAATTATATTTAAACGGACAAAGTTGATTTAACTGTCTTTTCCCTGCGTCTCGTGGAGAGATTTAGGGCTTTTCGGCGCGTCATTAGGAGCAGAAATTATTCATCGGCCTCCACCGAGCGAGGCCTCCGCATCCGCCTTAATGGCACTTTTTAATATTCCCGGCTCCGGCCCTAAATCGCGGCCCGTGAAGCGCTTTCGGGGGAAATCCTTCATTCACGTTGAGTGGCAAAGATGGAACGGTCCACACTGCATGCGTTGATGGGTCTCCCTTTTGCAAATACGTGTGGAGATTGTTCCTTTATTCCAGCCCGGAAGTTGTAGTTTGATACTGCCTTGAGCCCCCGATGTCCTTAGCAAACGACAAGTCCCAGAACTTGCATCACATCGAACCATGGTGCCAATCTGCATGCATTCTGCATTGTAGATGCATCCAAGGAAGGATGGGGACTTTGTGAAACTACAACTCCCAGAATCCCATTCGGTTAAGGTATTGGTAGTCAACGTGACATCAAAAACAGCATCAGTTCTTGATCGACCAGTCGATCGCGGGACCGAAGGAGGTCGATCGTAGCCAGATGCGGCACATTCCGCCCGTGCGCACCTTCCACGCTGCGCACCATCCATGTTTGCTTCCGGACGAGAGAGAAGCAGGGCGCTTCTCTCTCTTGCCAGCAGCGGAGGTTCCAGGGTTGCTTCCAGACAAGAGAGAGGCAGGTGGACCGCAACGCGGGACCCCCAGAGGCCCCGCTCCCTCCCCAGCTTCAGCTCTACCAGTAGCTTCTCCAGCCTTGAGGAGGGCAGGGCCAAGCCAGCCTTGTGCTAGCTATGCCACCACTGGCTTGGCCCTTCCCTCCTCAAGGCTGGAGAAGCTGCTGGTACAGCTGAAGACAGAGGGGGCGGAGCCAGGCTGTGCCAAGCCCCGCCCCCTCCCTGGCTTCAGCTCTACCAGCAGCTTCTCCAGCCTTGAGGAGGGCAGGGCCAAGCCAGCCTTGTGCTAGCTATGCCACCACTGGCTTGGCCCTTCCCTCCTCAAGGCTGGAGAAGCTGCTGGTACAGCTGAAGACAGAGGGGGCGGAGCCAGGCTGCACCAAGCCCCGCCCTCTCCTGGCTTCAGCTCTACCAGCAGCTTCTCCAGCCTTGAGGAGGGCAGGGCCAAGCCAGCCTTGTGCTAGCTATGCCACCACTGGCTTGGCCCTTCCATCCTCAAGGCTGGAGAAGCTGCTGGTACAGCTGAAGACAGGGGCGGAGCCAGGCCACACCAAGCCCCGCCCCTCCTGGCTTCAGCTCTACCAGCAGCTTCTCCAGCCTTGAGGAGGGAAGGGCCAAGCCAGCTTTGTGCTAGCTATGCCACCACTGGCTTGGCATTGCCATCCTCAAGCCTGGAGAAGCTGCTGGTACAGCTGAAGACAGAGGGGGCGGAGCCAGGCTGTGCCAAGCACCGCCCCCTCCACGGCTTCAGCTCTACCAGCAGCTTCTCCAGCCTTGAGGAGGGAAGGGCCAAGCCAGCTTTGTGCTAGCTATGCCACCACTGGCTTGGCATTGCCATCCTCAAGCCTGGAGAAGCTGTTGGTAGAGCTGAAGCCACAGGGGGCGGAGCCAGGCCACACCAAGCCCCGCCCTCTCCACGGCTTCAGCTCTACCAGCAGCTTCTCCAGCCTTGAGGAGGGAAGGGCCAAGCCAGCTTTGTGCTAGCTATGCCACCACTGGCTTGGCATTGCCATACTCAAGCCTGGAGAAGCTGCTAGTAGAGCGGAAGCCAGAGGGGGGTGGAGCTGGGCCACATCAAGCCCCGCCCCCTCCCCTCTGGCCTTGGAGCTCCCAGCAGAACTCCAAAGCCTCCGCTCTTCCGATTGTTCTCTGGAGCGGCGGGCTGTCTGCCGACGCAGGCACCACAGCCCGCGATGGGATGGCGGTGGCGGCACCCCTTCGTCTTGGCCCCGCCCCCAACGCCCTTCTCCCTGGGCCGGACAGAATTGGCTGCCGGGCCGCATCCGGCCCACGGGCCATAGGCTGCCCACCCCTGATCCAAGCGCTCCCAGCGGATGCTCATCTCGCCTCTGCTTTCTTCAATACCAGCAACTCAGGGAAAGGGTTGTTTGCATTTGCAGCACAGAGAAGAAACGGGATTTATGTGTGGAATCCGCTGCAGCCGGAATCCTAATTTGTTGAAACGCAGAGCCCCCTGAAGCCCAGGGAAGCATAACTCTCCCTTTGGCTCCTTGCAACGCTTGGCATGAGGGGTCTTTTTCTCTGCAAGAGCAAAGGAGGCCGGAAGAGAGTGAGAGAGAGAGAGAGAGGAGAAAGGGAGAGAAAGAAGGGTGTAAATAAATATGCCTCGGTCCTCGGCCCGAGATGGATGTCCCTGGTGCCGCTCTCCTTTGCAGCTTTGCAACAAGGAGGTTTCTGTAGAAACACAAGCCGTAGCTCAAGACTGAAAGGCAAAACAAACAGAGAGGCAGGGGACGATGGATCACTAAGTCGGCCCGGACAGTTGTCAGGACCGCATTCTGTTCCTTGTTTTGCACGAGATGCATCTCAACGGTGAGACACACGGATGTGTCGCCTGCAGTTCCTGCTGAGCCGGAAAACACAGTCAAAGCTCTTCCGACAGATGGCCATCCAACCTCTGTTTAAAAACCTTTAGAGGAGTGTTTTTCAATCTTTTTTGAGCCGCGGCACATTTTTTACATTTGCAAAATCCTGTAAATGACACAAAATGACACTCTAACACAGTAATACATATGGTTAATGTTTTTAAATGTATTTATACACTCAGTGTGAAATCTGGGCCTGTTTCGATGAACACAACATAGATATCCAAAATGACACAAAATGACACTCTAACACAGTAATACATATAGTTAATATGTTTTTAAATGGATTTATACACTCAGTGTGAAATCTGGGCCTGTTTCGATGAACACAACATAGATATCCAAAATGACACAAAATGACACTCTAACGCAGTAATACATATAGTTAATATGTTTTTAAATGGATTTATACACTCAGTGTGAAATCTGGGCCTGTTTCGATGAACACAACATAGATATCCAAAATGACACAAAATGACACTCTAACCCAGTAATACATATAGTTAATATGTTTCTAAATGTATTTATACACTCAGTGTGAAATCTGGGCCTGTTTCGATGAACACAACATAGATATCCAAAATGACACAAAATGACACTCTAACCCAGTAATACATATAGTTAATATGTTTCTAAATGTATTTATACACTCAGTGTGAAACCAGGGCCTGTTTCGATGAACACAACATAGATATCCTGCCTTGTGTGCTTCAGACTGGGTCGCCTGGGCCAACGCTGCCCTATCATCACCACCTGGTGCTTCAAGGCCGCTGCTCGCCTGGGAGGGAGGGGCAGGGGCAGGCCACTCCCTTCCGAAGCCGAGAGGCAGGCCGCGAAGGAAGTAAGGACAGAAGAAGGCCTGAGAGCAGGAGAGGCCGAGGCAGAGCCCAGGCCAGGAGCGGAAGAAGGGAGGAGGCCCCGGAGCCGCCTCGGCCCCAAAGCCCGAAGGAATCCTGAGCCAGCTAAGAGGAAAACAAAGCCCAACACTCCTCTCTGGAAGCTCTCCGCCTCCTCCGGAAGTGACCTCACAGGGAAAGGCGCTGCCCGGCCCCTCCCCTCCTCAGCCTCCAACCAACCGCTTCTCCAGGAAGCTGAGGCCCCGCCCCCTCCCCTCTCCTCTCTTGGGACTTGAGCCCTGAACAAACATGGTGGTGCCGGGCGGGAAACCCTTAGAGAGGCGGGGCTTGCTTCTTGGTTGGCGTTGATTGGCCCTGCTGGCGCCCCAGAGAGAGAGAGAGAGATGGAGAGACAGAGCGAGAGGCAGGCCGCCCAGATGACTCCTAGCAGGGCCAGATGACTTTTTCCACGGCACACCAGGTGATCGTTCACGGAACACTAGTGTGCCACGGCACAGCGGTTGGGAAACACTGCTCTAGAGAACAACAACAACAATAACAACAACAATACTTCATTTATATTCCACCCTTCTTCCCAAGGGGACTCAGCCGCCCTGAGTCGCCTTCAGGCTGATATGGGCGGGATAGAAATAATGTAAATAAATAAATAAATAAATAAATAAATAAACATTTTGATCGTGTCAGAAGCAAATTGAGAATCTCGGCATTACTTTGCGAATGAAGATTCTTAGGAAGGACTCATCCCACGCTTTTTGCAAGCGCGTTGATGACTCATTCTGGGGATGGAGGGCCGGCCCGAATCCGTACCCGATAATTTCCAACTTTGCCTTGAGGCCGTTAGTAGGTTGAAGGTGAATCCAGCTAAGACAGAGATCCTGTGGCTCGGTCGCCCGGGCAGTAGGGAGATCCAACTTCCAACCCTGGATGGCGCGACGTTATGTCCGTCGTCATCTGTTAAAAGTCTTGGTGTCACCTTGGACTCTCAACTGGCGATGGAGACACGTGTCTCCATTGTCAGTAGAGGAGCGTTTTTCCATCTACGCCAGGCGCAAAAGTTGGCCCCCTACTTGTCTCGTCGCGACTTGGCCACAGTGATCCAAGCCATGGTCATCTCAAGATTAGACTACTGTAACGCTCTGTACATTGGCCTGCCTTTGTCTGTGATCCGGAAACTGAAACTGGTGCAGAACGCAGCGGCGCGGCTGTTGGCAGGCGCCTTTATGAGCAGCCACATAACACCTATCTTGCGCGAGCTGCACTGGTTACCGGTGGAATGCCGGATCACCTTCAAGGTGCTGGTTTTGACCTTTAAGACCTTGAATGGACCGCCTCAGGCACTGCCTCATCCCGTACTGTCCCACTAGACCGTTGCGATCAGAGACAGGAAACCTTCTGGAGATCCCAAATGTGAGGAAGTACCATCTTACGGCTACCCGGAGAAGGGCCTTTTCGGTCATAGCCCCCGCTTTGTGGAACGCATTGCCTTCCGAGATTCGCGCCCTTCCAGATTTACTGGCATTCTGGAAGGCATGCAAAACACTCCTGTTCCAACAGGCATTTGGCTATTAAAATCTGGCTGCCTTCTGTGCTACCACCTCCTATTCTATGGAATGGTCAATATCGTGGTTTAACCCTGTATTTTATTGTGCTTTTATTGTGTATTTTATTGTTATGCGGTGTTTTTATTCGTATTAGTATGATTCTGTTTGCTGTGAGTCACCAATCTGATATAGGCAAGTTCGGTTGCAGAAAGCACAGCAGAAAGTCTCCTTGGGTGATGTTGTTTCCAAGTTGCGGTTCTTTCTGCGTTGTCTTTCTGCGATGTGAGGCCAGGGTGGACCATTGTTGGTTATCAATCTGGCCGAGCCTGAGATGTTGTTTCAGGGAGTCCTTATATCTCTTTTTGGGGGCGCCTCTCTTGCGCTGACCCGTGGCGAGTTCACCATAGAGTAGTATCTTTGGGAGGCGGTGGTCCTCCATCCTAGAGACGTGCCCTGCCCAGCGCAGCTGTGTTCTCAATAGCATGGCCTCAATGCTGGTGATCCCTGCTTGCTCAAGGACAGCAACATTCGTCACATAGTCGGTCCAGTGTATATTTAGGATTGTGCGAAGACAGCGCTGATGAAAGCGTTTGGGGAGTCGTAGGAGCTGGCGATAGGTGACCCATGTTTCATACCCATAGAGGAGAATAGACAGCATGATATCTCTGTACACACTGATTTTGGTGCTTTGCCTCAGGTGCTTATTGCTCCAGACTCTTTTGTGAAGCCTTCCGAATGCACTCTATGCCTTTGCTAATCTGTAATCTATCTCTTTATCAATCTTTGCATCTGAAGAGATGATGCTTCCCAGGGAGGTGAACTGCTGAAGGGACGTAAGCACAGATTGGCCTATGGTGACGTGGGGATGATGGTGTTCTTCCTGTGGTGCGGGCTGGTAGAGGACTTCCCTTTTCTTCAGGCTGACTTCCAGCCCAAACAGTTCTGCAGCTGCTGCAAAGCAGGATGTGAGGTGCTGCAGAGCTGCTTCTGAATGGGCGACAAGGGCAGCATCGTCTGCAAAAAGTAGCTCACGGACTGGATAATTTAGAGTCTTATTGAGAATACAGTTATAAAATATAGAAAAACCACAAAGATTAAAACCTGGCATTGTACTAAATGACCTTTGACCCAGAAACTTGCCACTTGGAGTACCTCTGGTGTCTCAATGAGAAGGTCCTCCATTGTGCACGTGGCAGTGCTCAGGCTGCATTGTAGTCCGTGGTCTGTGGTTTCCTCTTCTCCACGCACGTATGTCACTTTGCAGCCCCGTTTCTTAAAGTTGGTTTTGCACCTTGCGGTGCCAGAGCGCAGCCTGTTCAGCGCCTTCCAAGTCGCCCCGTCTTCTCTGTGCCCAGGGAGGCAATCTCTCCACTGATTGAGGTTCTGTTATCAAGCTGAATTTTGGGTTGGCTCTGCCCAGAAGAGGCAAGAGCCCTAGCGCCCAGATAGAGGGTTCGCTACTTTTTGGCGAGCGTTGCAGGACACAAATCTCTCCCTCCCCCCCCCCACTGTTTCCCAATAAGAATCTCACCAAAGTTGAAGAAATGCCACCGCTTGCCACTTTTGGACTCTCACATGCTGAGGTGTTCCTGCAAGTATCTTAGGAAGCAGGGCCCCAAGATCAGCGGGGCATGAGGAATAGGCGGTGCTGGTGTCGCGGAAGCGGCAGTCGCGGAGCATTTGCGTCACTCTTCCTCGCTGCATGCTGGGAAACCGAGGCCCGGGCTGCTCTGGAGAGCCAGATGTAATCATGAAAACAGCCACATCTGCTCCAGAGTAATAGGTTCCTGACCCCTGCTCTATGGGCATCAGGCCCGGGTTAACACCTTTTTGCGCCCTAGGCCACACTTTGGAATTACGCCCCCTTTAAGCCAACCTTTACCGCACGCCCCCTCCCCCCCCCAGGAAAGGGCCGGGGCCCCTCCTTACCCGCCGGACAGCAGAGCAGGAAGGCCAAGGCTATCAGGAGGCTCCGGCAGGCGCTTCCCATGGCCAGGCGGAAGGAGGAGTGTCCCGGATAGCCGAGAGCCAGGGGCCGGGCTGGGCCGGGACAGGAGAGCCGAGGCGAAGCGAACAGGCGGGTGTCCTCCGTCCCCGTGTCAATCCGTGCCTGGCCGGTGTGCCAGAAAGGCAGAAGAGTCCTGTCTGGCAGGGCAAGGGGCAGGCCACGGCCACAGCCAGCCCTCCTCCCCCCGGCAGAGAATGTGTCCTCCCCGCCCGCCCGCCCTGCGCGGACCCTGAGCCTTGACCCCAACCCTCACTCGGCCCAAGTCTTCTGGAGGAGCCCCCTCCCCCCCTCCCTGCCTGCCTGCCTGCTGGTTGCAAAGGTCCTGGGCTCCCCCAAAGATGTGCCCTCAAGGGTGGAGGCTCCCCGAGGGGGCGGGTCCGTTGCCAAACGAACATGAAAGGGGCTCCCTCTCTCCCTCCCTCCCGCAAAAGCCACGTTTCGGCAGCTGAACCCACTCTCCCCACACGTTTTGATGATAGAAGCCACGAGGAAAGACTGCCTGACATGGGCCACTCACCAGCCCTGGAGACGGCTCCGGCAAGAAGGACCCTCCCCCCGGGACTGCCCCCCCCCACGCAACCCATTCAGAACACACACACACACACACTCGTAAGGGTCATTATTTGCACAAAAGCAGAGAGTTCCCCTGGTGAACAATAGCTCTCTCACACACACAGAGTCGGGAAGCTCTTCCTCTCTCCCTCCCTCCCTCCAAAGAAGCAGAGCCCCCCACCTGGCCTCCTTCTCCTTCCCAGCCAAGGGAGCAGCCTAGGGCCCCAGGGACAGCCTCCCCAGGAAAGATGGAGGGAGGGAGGGGACCAGCCAGGCCGGGGCACCTGCCCACACACCATTCACTCCTTCCCTCTCTCCACAAAAGAGGCCATGTCCGGAACCGGAAGGGAGAGAGGGAGAAGATGTCCAGGTCCTCGGGATTGGACCCGAGGACAGAGCCAGGCACCCTCCCCAGAACCAACACACCCAACTCCCCCTTGGCATTCGCAAGCTCCAAGAGTTGGGAGAGAGCCTGGGGGCCGGCCACGGCGTTACTTGTTTCAACATATATTTTTTTGTCCGTGATCTGCGCCCCCCTTGGCTTGCACCACTACGCCATGGCCTAGGTTGGCCTTATGGGTAATCTGGGCCTGATGGGCATCTAGTCCACCCCCTTCAGCCAGGCCGAGTCATAATCAAAGCCTTCCTGACTATTTAAATACCCTCAGAGGAGACTCCACCTTACTCGCAGACAGTTTGTTTATTCCTAGGGTTGGAAGAGACCCCCTGAGGGCATCTAGTCCAACCCCCTTCAGCCACACGGAAATGGATGCGTTTCTAATGACATGGGTTGACACAGATCTTTGTGGCAAACCTCATGGAGCAGCTACAGAGGAAATGACGCATCCTTAGGGTTGTAATTCTACAAGTGTTTGAGCCTTCTCCTCCGAACTACAACTCCCAGGATACCACGGCATTGATATCGCGGCAGTCAGCGCACGGAATTGATTCTGCCATGTAGCCGCACTGCGAGAGACCCTTCCAGGTGCCGAGGAGGAACGGTCTCCGTTACCAAGTCCTGCTTGCTATTGAATTATTAACTTGTTTATCATTGAATATTAAATGCTCCTTCTCCCCAATGTACAGTTGAGAATAATGAATCAGGAAAAGGAAGAGGGCGAAGGAGGCTCTCCGTCCTTCTTTCTTGGCCTGGAAAAGTCTGCTAATTAGCCTTGGCTTGACCAAGCGAAAGGGAGAAGGAAACAGAGAGAGAGAGAAAAAAAGAAAAAAGAGAGAGGAAGAGGGGACTCCGCAGGCAAATCGTGTGAGCTCAGAAGCCTGGATTATCCCCAGTTATTTCCATTGGTTTTGAATGCAGGGGGTATATTAGGCCAATATTTCATGTGGCTTCTTGGTGGATAAGCCTTTGTGGTGTAATGGTGTGATCAGAGTGATAAGAGTTCGAATTCTTGCTTTGCTATACCGATCCATTGGGCAAGTCACACTCTCTCACCTTCAAAGGCCCAGAGAAGCCTGTAATAAGTTTGTGGTGGTGATATCGAGCAGAATTTGGGGTCTAGCCATGAAGGCAGACCGGTTAGACCAGATCTGGGCATCTTACGGCCCGCGGGCCGGATGTGGCCCGCCAGCCAATTCTGACCGGCCTGGGGAGAAGGGCGTCGGGGGGGGGGGCATTTATTTATTTATTTACTTTTATTTACTTTGCTTCTAGACCGCCTCTCTCAGCCCGAAGGCGACTCGAGGCGGTGTACAAATAGCAGGAACTGCTCAAGACAAACAAATCAACAATAATCAATACAATTCCAACATATAGAAATTAGCATTTAACATTAAAAACACAATATCAGCGTCTCATTATTAAGTCGATTTCCAATTGCATCGTCGTTGTTCCTTAGGTCTCTATTTGATAATCATACTACATCTGCAAATGCCCGGTTGAATAGCCAGGTCTTGACCTTCCTGCGAAATGTCAGGAGGGAGGGGGCTGATCTGATGTCACTAGGAAGGGCGTTCCAAAGCCGAGGAGCCACCACTGAAAAGGCCCTGTCTCTCGTCCCCACCAATCGCGCCTGCGAAGCAGGCGGGACCGAGAGCAGGTCCTCTCCGGATGATCTTAAGCATCTTGAAGGTTCATAGGAAGAGATGAGTTCGGACATGTAAGTTGGACCAGAACCGTTAAGGGCTTTAAAGGCTAAAGCCAGCACTTTGAATTGTGCCCGGAAGCAAACTGGTATCCAAAGGAGCTGGCGCAACAGAGGCGTTGTGCACTCCCTGAGAGCCACTCCTGTTATCAACCTGGCTGCTGTCCGTTGGACCAGTTGAAGCTTCCGAACAGTCTTCAAAGGCAGCCCCACGTAGAGAGCATTGCAGTAATCTATACGGGATGTAACCAGAGTGTGGACTACCGTGGCCAAGTCAGACTTCCCAAGGTACGGGCGCAGTTGGCGCACAAGTTTTCGCTGTGCAAATGCTCCCCTGGTCTCCGCCGAAACCTGGGGTTCCAGGCTCAGCGATGAGTCCAGGATCACACCCAAACTGCGAACCTGCGCCTTTAGGGGGAGTGTAGCCCCGTCCAACACAGGCTGTAACCCTATGCCCTGTTCGGCCTTTCGACTGACCAGGAGTGCCTCTGTCTTGTCTGGATTCAATTTCAATTTGTTCGCCCTCATCCAGTCCGACACAGTGGCCAAGCATCGGTTCAGGACCAAAACAGCCTCCTTAGTAGCAGGTGGGAAGGAGTGACAGAGTTGGACGTCATACAGATAACACCGCACCCCGAAACTCCGGATGACCTCCCCCAGCGGCTTCATGTAGATGTTAAACAACATGGGAGATAGTATTGAGCCCTGAGGAACCCCACAAGACAATGGTTGAGGGGTTGAGCAGGTATCTCCCAGTAACACCTTCTGAGATCGGCCCTCCATTTCTGCAAGAGGAAGGGCTGCCGTTGCCGCCATCCCATTACGGGCTGTGGGGCCTGCGTTGGCAGTCAGCCTCCTTCTCCGGAGAACGATCGGAGCAAGAGCTGCTTTGGAGTGCCTGCCATCCCGGGAGGCGATCCGGTCCTGCAGTGGGAGCAGTTGGCGACCTGCAGTGGCTGATCGCCCTGGCGACCCAGAAGACTTGATCGTCTTCTGGGTCGCCATGGCGATCAGCCGCTGCAGGTCGCCGACTGCTCCCGATGCAGGCCCAGATCGCCTCCCGGGATAGCAGGCATTCCAAAGCCGGGATGGCAGAAACTCCATGGCAGGGCGATCAGCCGATCGGGAACGCCTCTGGCGGAACGGCTAGGGGCGAGAGTGGGCGGAGGCCTGCAGCCTCCGATCGTCTGCTGCTCTACTCTGCTCTGCTGCGGCGGCGGCTGGGTCCACTTTGCCATCCTCTGGGCTGGGGCCATTGGGCCATTCCATCTTGGGATCCTTCCTCTCTTGAGGATGTCAGCCTCCATCTTGGTTCGCACCTTGTCTTCTTGAATTTCATTTTATTTTAGTGGTTTTTATTATTTTATAATAATTTTATTATAATAATATGATAATATAATAAATAATATAATATAATGTTATATATTATAATTTCAATATATTATGTCTATATATTATAATATAATAATTATGATATTAATACAAATAATATATGAATATTTCTTGATATATTAATATGTTAATATTAATGATGTGTAATATATAGTAAACTAGCTGAGGACCCGGCGGTGCCCGGGTTATTTGAGGAAGGCATTGTGTGCCAAGGTTGGTTCCTATTAGATGTTTATGTGGCTTGCAGTGGTCTCAGGAACTTAGTGAAGGTACTGCGAGTCCCATTGGCCATGGTCCATCCCCTTCCAAACAGCACCAGAATGTAGAGTGGGTCATGGGGGCTGTGTGTGTCACATTTGGTCTTGATTATTTGCTGGATGAGGGTTGCAGCGGTCTCTGGAAGTGAGGGAAGGAAGTGGAAGTCCCATAATTCATGGTCCCCTGTTCTCCAAACTGCACCAGGGTGTAGAGTGGGTCATGGGGGCTCTGTGTGCCAAGTGTGGTCTTGATCAGTCATTGGATGAGGGTGGCTGCGGTCTCAGAAAGTGAGTGAAGGTACTTCAACTCCCATTATCCGTGGTCCGTCCCACTCAAAACAGCACCAGGATGTAGTGTGGGTCATGGGTACTCTGTGTGCCACGTTTGGGCCTGGTATGTGATTTGTAGGGGCTGCAATGCTCTGTGGGGAATGAATTGGGTGAAGGTACTGCAAATCCCATCATTTGTGAGGCATTGTGCTGTAAAGCGCAGCAGGTTTGTAAAGTGGGCCATTGGGCCTCTGTGTGCCAAGTTTGGTGTGGGCCACAGTGCTCTAAGGAAGTGAATTGAAGTACTGGGGGCCTAATCAGGAAAATCAAGTTGAGGAAGCCTACCAATATCCCATGAGCGGAGGCCTAGTCAGGAAAATCATGTTGAGGAAGCCTAACAATATCCCATGAGCTGAGGCCTAGTCAGGAAAATCAAGTTGAGGAAGCCTAACAATATCCCATGAGCTGAGGCCTAGTCAGGAAAATCAAGTTGAGGAAGCTTACCAATATCCCATGAGCTGAGGCCTAGTCAGGAACATCATGTTGAGGAAGCCTACCAATATCCCATGAGCTGAGGCCTAGTCAGGAAAATCATGTTGAGGAAGCCTAACAATATCCCATGAGCTGAGGCCTAGTCAGGAAAATCATGTTGAGGAAGCCTACCAATATCCCATGAGCTGAGGCCTAGTCAGGAAAATCATGTTGAGGAAGCCTAACAATATCCCATGAGCTGAGGCCTAGTCAGGAAAATCATGTTGAGGAAGCCTAACAATATCCCATGAGCTGAGGCCTAGTCAGGAAAATCATGTTGAGGAAGCCTAACAATATCCCATGAGCTGAGGCCTAGTCAGGAAAATCATGTTGAGGAAGCCTAACAATATCCCATGAGCTGAGGCCTAGTCAGGAAAATCATGTTGAGGAAGCCTACCAATATCCCATGAGCTGAGGCCTAGTCAAGAAAATCATGTTGAGGAAGCCTAACAGTATCCCATGAGCTGAGGCCTAGTCAGGGAAATCATGTTGAGGAAGCCAAACAATATCCCATGAGCTGAGGCCTAGTCAGGAACATCATGTTGAGGAAGCCTAACAGTATCCCATGAGCTGGGGCCTAGTCAGGAAAATCATGTTGAGGAAGCCTAACAGTATCCCATGAGCTGAGGCCTAGTCAGGAAAATCATGTTGAGGAAGCCTAACAATATCCCATGAGCTGAGGCCTAGTCAGGAAAATCATGTTGAGGAAGCCTAACAGTATCCCATGAGCTGGGGCCTAGTCAGGAAAATCAAGTTGAGGAAGCCTAACAGTATCCCATGAGCTGAGGCCTAGTCAGGAAAATCATGTTGAGGAAGCCTAACAGTATCCCATGAGCTGAGGCCTAGTCAGGAAAATCATGTTGAGGAAGCCTAACAGTATCCCATGAGCTGGGGCCTAGTCAGGAAAATCATGTTGAGGAAGCCTAACAGTATCCCATGAGCTGAGGCCTAGTCAGGAAAATCATGTTGAGGAAGCCTAACAGTATCCCATGAGCTGAGGCCTAGTCAGGAAAATCATGTTGAGGAAGCCTAACAGTATCCCATGAGCTGGGGCCTAGTCAGGAAAATCAAGTTGAGGAAGCCTAACAATATCCCATGAGCTGAGGCCTAGTCAGGAAAATCAACAGTATCCCATGTTGAGGATGTTGAGGAAGCCTAACAATATCTTATGAGCTGACAGGACAATCATGTTGAGGAAGCCTAACAATATCCCATGAGCTGAGGCCTAGTCAGGAAAATCATGTTGAGGAAGCCTAACAGTATCCCATGAACTGGGGCCTAGTCAGGAAAATCAATTTAAGGAAGCCTTGCTGTCAATTTTGGGCCTGGTCTGTGATTTATAGGGGTTACAGTGTTGTTTGGGAAGTGAATGAGGTGAAGGTACTGCAAATCCCATCATTCCACTTTGCTGGAAGGATGTCTGTCTATTTTGGGGCCTAGCTTGTAATGCTAGTAATGCTCTCAGTACATCAGGAAACCCTCTCACTCTAGTGAAATCCTCTCAGGAAATGAACATTCCATGGCCAACGGAAAAAAACTGTCAACTCTGTCGCCAATCTGAGGCGATATTCACTGCTCGCCAGCATTCTTCCTTCCTCCACTTCTTTCTCCTCCCTCCCTTCCTTCATGTCTCCTTTCTTCCTTCCTTCCTTCCTTCCTTCCTTCCTTCCTTCCTTCCTTCCTTCCTTCCTTCCTTCCTTCCTTCCTTCCTTCCTTCCTTCCACTAAGCAGATGCACCCAGGGTCCCGCCATCTTCCATGGCTTTGTGTCCACTCAGGAGTTGAGCCTTATGGCCAACCTGGGAAGTGTGGGGTGAATGGCCTTCTTCCTCTGGGGAGCTGGCCTTCCTTTCACCCGCGGCCTTCTCTGCTCCACTTCCCCAACTTCCAGAGATTTACTCCTGCGAGTGCTGCCGACTCCTTCCCTCTCCCCCCAAAAGTTGTTTATTGCTGCAACTGCTGCTCATGTTGTTGTATTTCTTCCTGTTCTTGGTGTTCCAAAGCCAAATTACTGTGACTAATGGACTTCTATAAATTTCTGCAACCATCTCCATGGCTGCTGTCTGCTGCGCATGATGCATCGCCTCTTCGCGGGGAATTCTGCGCGCCCTTCCTCTTTCTAGCTTCAGCTGGTTTTTTCTCTTTCCTTTCCTCCACTTCCTCCTTCCTTCCTTCTCTTTCCTTATTTTCCTTTCCTTCGCCCTTCCTTCTTTCATTCTTTCCTTTCCTTTTCTTCCGTCCATCCTCCTGCCCATTCACATTTTGCTTTCAATTCCTTTCCTACTTCTCTCTCTCCCTTCTTTTTCTCACTTGTTTCGATTCCTAACCCTTTCTTCCTTCTTTTCTTTAATCATTTGTTTCTGTTCCTACCCTTCTTTCCGTCCATCCTTCCTTCCTTCCCTCCCTCCCTCCCTCCTCCCTCCCTCCCTCCCATTCCCTTCCCTTTCATACTTCTCTTCCGCTTCCTTCCTTCTTTTTCTCTCTTGTTTCTATTCCTATCCTCCCTCCCTTCCTTTTCTCTCTCACTTGTTTCTATTCTTATCCTCCCTCCCATTTCCTTCCCTTTCATACTGCTCTTCCCCCTTCCTTCCTTCCTTCCTTCCTTCCTTCCTTCCTTCCTCCCATTCCCTTCCTTTCCCTTTCATACTTCTCTTCCGCTTCCTTCCTTCCTTCCTCCCATTGAAGCAGGAGAGACTGCTGAGCCATTCCCTTCCTTTCCCTTTCATACTTCTCTTCCGCTTCCTTCCTTCCTTCCTCCCATTCCCTTCCTTTCCCTTTCATACTTCTCTTCCGCTTCCTTCCTTCCTTCCTTCCTTCCTCCCATTCCCTTCCTTTCCCTTTCATACTTCTCTTCCGCTTCCTTCCTTTTTTTTCTCACTTGTTTCTATTCCTATCCTTCCTTCCTCCCTCCCTCCCTCCCATTCCCTTCCCTTTCATACTTCTCTTCCCTTCCTTCCTTCCTCCCATTCCCTTCCCTTCCCTTTCATACTTCTCTTCCCCTTCCTTCCTTCCTTCCCCTTCCCTTCCCTTTCATACTTCTCTTCCCCTTCCTTCCTTCCTTCCTCCCATTCCCTTCCCTTTCATACTTCTCTTCCGCTTCCTCCCTCCCTCCCATTCCCTTCCCTTTCATACTTCTCTTCCCCTTCCTTCCTTCCTTCCTTCCTCCCATTCTCTTCCCTTCCCTTTCATACTTCTCTTCCCCTTCCTCTTCCTCCCTTCCCATTCCCTTCCCTTTCATACTTCTCTTCCCCTTCCTTCCTTCCTTCCTTCCTTCCTTCCTTCCTTCCTTGTCCTTCCTTCCTTCCTCCCATTCCCTTCCCTTCCCTTTCATACTTCTCTTCCCCTTCCTTCCTTCCTTCCTTCCTTCCTTCCTTCCTTCCTTCATACTTCTCTTCCCCTTCCTTCCTTCCTTCCCTTTCCTTCCATTCCCTTCCCTTCCCTTTCATACTTCTCTTCCCCTTCCTTCCTTCCTTCCTTCCTTCCTTCCTTTCCTTCCCCCTTCCATTACTTCTCTTCCTTCCCTTCCTCCCTCCTTCCCATTCTTCCCTTTCATCCTTCTTCCTTCCTTCCTTCCTTCTTTCCTTCCTTCTCCTTCTTCCTTCCTTCCTTCTCTTCCCCTTCCCTTCCTTCCTTCCTTCCTTCCTTCCTTCCTTCCTTCCTTCCTTCCTTCTTTTTCTTACTTGTTTCTATTCCCTTCCCTTTCATACTTCTCTTCCCCCTTCCTTCCTTCCTTCCTTCCTTCCTTCCTTTCCCTTCTTTCCTTTCCTTTCCCTTCCTTCCTTCCTTCCTCCCTTCCTTCCCCTTCCTTCTCTTCCCCTTCCTTCCTTCCTTCCTTCCTTCCTTCCTTCCTTCTTCCTTCCTTCCTTCCTTTTCTGTCTCACTTGTTTCTATTCCTATCCTTCCTCCCTTCCTTCCTTCCTCCCATTCTCTTCCCTTCCATACTTCTCTTCCCCATCCTTCGTTCCTTCCTTCCTTCTTTTCTCACTTCTTTCTATTCCTCTCCTCCCTCCTTCGCTTCCTTTCTTCCTCCTTTCTTCCTCCTTTCCCTTCCTTTTCCTGCTTCTCTTTCTCATGCCCCTCCCTCCCTTCCTTCCTTCTTCTTTTTACTTGCTTCTGTTCCTCCTCCTTCCTTCCTTCCTTCCTTCCTTCCTTCTGCCCTTCCCTTCCCTTTCATACTTCTTCCTTCCATCCTTCTTTTTCTCACTTGTGTCTGTGCCCCTCCCTCCTTCCTTCCACCCTTCCCTTCCCTTTCATACTTCTCTTCCCCCTTCCTTCCTTCCTTCCTTTCCTTCCGATGCCATGCACGAACCGCATCTCTATGGTCTCCATTTCCCAGTACCTTTAACTGACCAAAGATGCCAGAAAAGTATGTTTCCCAGGTGAAAAGATACTCAAGCATATATTTATTTGTCTTTAAAATTACTCATAAAAAAGAATAGTTTCCCCATTTTTGGCCTGGGAGGAATTGAGGAGAAGCCAGCCCTGTTCCCTTCGGATGATCCCTAACGCGTGCCCTTCACCAGGCACGGATTATCCATAAGGCCACCCTAGGCCATGGCCTAGGGGCGCAAGCCGAGGGGGGCGCAGTTCACGGACCAAAAAAAAAAGTTGAAACAAAACTGCAATGCGCAGCATGGAGATTACTCTCTCTCTCTCTCCCTCTCCCTCCCTAACACACTCTCTCTCTCTCTCTCTCTCTCAGGGGAGGGCGGGGGGAGAGCGCTGCGAGGGGGCGTGGGAAGAGGGAATGGTGCCCCCCCCCAACTCGCCATCATCCCTGCCCCCTTGCCAAGGAAAGAGGGCACGAGGAGGAGGAGGCAGAGGGAAGCCCCTGGGCAGGCCCAGATTACCCATAAGGCCACCCTAGGCCAGGGCCTAGGGCAGCACCTTTGGGGGCGCAGCAGATTCGGACGTCCCAAACAATTAAAAAATAAAATAAAATAAAAATTCAAAAAAAAATTCGGGGAGAAAAGTGTGCATGTGCGCGGCGGAGGAAGTGCCCCCTCCCTGCTGCTTGCGCCGCCCCCGCCCCTCTTCCTTCAGTCAGTGAAGGAAGAGGGGCGGTGCCGGCACGAGCAGCGGGGAGGCCTAGGACTTCCCTCCGCCCCCTCCTGATGCGAGAGAGGGGAGGGGTGGAGGGAAGTCCCGGCGCAGCCCCCCTCGCTGCTGCTCGCGCCCGGCACCGCCCCTCTTCCTTCAGTCAATGAAGGAAGAGGGGCGGTGCCAGCGTGAGCAGCGGGAGGGGGCCTAGACTCCCTCCACCCCTTGACGCAGAGAAGAGGGGCGGAGGGTGAAGTCGCGCCGCCCTGTCCCTGCTGCTCGCGCGGCACCGCCCCGGCACCTTCAGTCAGTGAAGGAAGAGGGGCGGTGCCGCTGCGCGAGCAGGGGAGCCTAGGACTCCCTCCACCCCTCTTGACGCAGAGAAAGGAGGGGCGGAGGGAAGTCCCGGCGCCGCCCCTCCCTGCTGCTCACACCGGCATCGCCCCTCTTCCTTCAGTCAGAGAAGGAAAAGGGGCGGGGCCAGCGTGAGCAGCGGGCGCCTCCGCAAGGGGCTCGGTGCCTGCTGGGAAAAAGGAGAAGCAGGGTTGGAATTAGGCCAGGATTCTCCTTGCTCCTTTTTCCTTTGGGGGGGGGGAGTGGAAAAAGGAATGTGTGTGGGGGGGTGCGGTAGAGGTTGGTTTGAGGGCGTGATTCCGAAGGCGCCAAAAGGGGTTAATCCGGGCCTGCCCTTCACCTCAAGTTTTGTGCAGTGGAGGGGTCAGAGGGCATGATGAGAACCTGCTTCGGAACGAGAAAATGTTGGCGTGCGTAGGATGAATGCAGTTTGGCATCTATTCAATTGCCAGGGAATGGCAATGTGGCTTCAGGAGCAGCCACACGCATGGACTTGAGACCTATGGTTCTTCCCATTGAGCATTTTCCCTTTTTTTTGTCCCTGGCAGGCCTCAGAATGGCTCTATGATCCTCTACAACAGGAAGAAGGTGAAGTACAGGAAGGATGGCTATTGCTGGAAGAAGCGGAAAGACGGGAAGACCACCCGAGAGGACCACATGAAGCTGAAGGTGCAAGGAGTGGAGGTAGGAACAAAGCGGGCATACGGCGGGGTTGCGTTGCTCTTGTCTTTGAGTCCGGTATGCTGGTCGCGATCGCAGTGGGCATTTTGCGTCAGTTGTTGCACTGATTTAATGCAACGGAAGCTGATTGGTGGTGGCAGCCTTGTTGTTTCCATAGAGGATTGCGATGTCTACCAACTTGCAGCGTTTCCCTTCTAAGGCTGTGGTGTGAAATTGCATTGTTCTTGATGTGAGTAGAAAACTAATGGATATACTGTACGCGTTTCCTTGGCATGCATACATCCCTATAGGCTAATCCTTTCTATCTACATACTGAGCGATGCGTACATACATTACGAGCCAGAAGCTTATCCTTTCTATCTATATACCGCCCTCTTGTGGCTACATCTGAGCACTACATACATCCCTAGTGACTAATCCTTTCTATGTATATACTGCCCTCTTGTGGCTACATCTGAGCACTACATACATACATCCCTATTGACTAATCCTTTCTATATATATACTGCCCTCTTGTGGCTACATCTGAGCACTACATACATACATCCCTATTGACTAATCCTTTTATGTATATATCTCCCTCTTGTGGCTACATCTGAGCACTACATACATACATCCCTATTGACTAATCCTTTCTATGTATATACTGCCCTCTTGTGGTTGTATCTGAGCACTGAATACATACAGACCTACAGGCTAATCCTGGCTATCTATATACCACACTCTTATGGTTGCATCTGAACGCTGCAAAATACAGACCTAGAAGCTAATCCTTTCTATATATACTGCCCTCTTGTGGCTACATCTGAGCACTATGCATCCCTAATGGCTAATCTTTTTATGTATATATCTCCCTCTTGTGGTTGTGTCTGAGCACTGCATACATACATCCCTATAGGCCAATACTTTCTATGTATATACTGTACCACCTTCTTATGGTGCTTCAGAGCATTGCATAATGCATACCTAGAAGCTAATCCTTTCTCTGTATATACTGCCCTCTTATTGTTTACAGTTCAGCGCTGCACACATACATCCCTATAGCTAATCCTTTCTATCTATATACAGCCCTCTTGTGATTGCATACATACAGACCTAAAGACTGATCCTTACTATCTATATACTATGCTCTTGTGGCTGCATTGAAGCACTGCATGCATATATCCCTATAGGCTAATCCTTTCTATCTATATACTGCCCTCTTGTGGCTGCACACAAACACTGCATGCATATTTACCTAGAGGTCAGTAGCTAATCCTGCCTATCTATATATACCGCCCCCTTGTGGTTGTGTCTGGCCAGTGCGTGCATACACACCTATAGACGAGTAGCTAATACTTTCTAATCCCATTTTCTACTCTTAGCCCAGAACGGTGTGGATTTTGTTGTTGAAGTGGCACTAGTATTTTAAGTTAGATCATGTCGGATAATATGGATCAAGTTGGGTCTCGCTCTAGCACATTATGTAAGAGCCTTTGCAGTGCAAACAAACAAACATACTTTGGTTCGATAGAAAGGTAGATTTCATTTGATTTGTGATCTTTGGGGGAAAATACCTTTGCGTCATATTTTGGAGACATTTATGATCTGGACTTTCGAGTTTTCCAGAGAAATTGATTCAGAGAATTGCCTGTTTTGTATTTGTTTGGGGAAAAGAAGCAACTTGTAGGTCCAGAGAAGTTTATGACGGAGAATCCTTTCCAAAATGAACCTGTTATATTATGGGATATATATATTTTTTGTTTCCCCTTTATATCCTAACAAGGAACAAAATGTCTTTCTGAGTTCTAACTTTTGCTTTGAACCAGTTTCTGCCATTGAGACAGTCCCGGATTACCCATAGGGCCAACCTAGGCCATGGCCTAGGGGTCCAAGCCGATGGGGGCGCAGATCACGGACCAAAATAAATTGTTATAAAATAATAAAAAAATGTGCTGCGATTGCCTCCTGCCGCCTGGTACCCAAAAGGAGGCGGAGCCAAGACCGGGCTCCGCGGAGGCAGCGCTCGTGCTCGCCGCGTCAGCCTCAGCCCATCCATCTAAGCCGCTGCTTCTCAGCCAGTGCTTCTGCCCCTGAGGGGAGGGGAGGGGGTGCCTGGCCTGGCTCGGAGCGGCTTCCTTCGCAGGCTGCTGAGGGAAGAGGAGGCCGCGGGAAAAAAGGCTGGCGTGCAGCATGGAGGTCCGGAGGGGAGCCTGTGGCAGAGGAAGGCCCCAACTCTCTGCAGCCGCTGGGCCATGAGCCGCATGTGGGGCTGCCTCTGAAGCCGCTGCCCCGGATGAAGAGCATGCTCTGGACCCAGCCCGGCTTTCCCCGTCCCTTTGGGCCTCGGCTCTGCGGCACTGAGCAGCCCTCCTCTGCCTCCTTCCCAAGGGGTAACGAACTCGCTCCCCGCCACACCAAGGGGCCCGTTCCCTTCTCTTCAGTGACAGCGCGTGTGCGCACTTTTCCCCTCAGCCCCATTGGCACAGAACGGGAAGGATGCGGCGGCGCGAGGCGAAGGGGGGGGGGGAGAGGTGGGGGGGGGTGTGCGGTAGAGGTTGGCTTAAAGGGGGCGTAATTCCAAAGTGTGGCCTAGGGCACAAAAAGCTGTTAATCCGGGCTTGCATTGAGAGAAGGATTGTGGTGCATAAACATCAAGTCAAACAAAAAAGCAATGACTTTGGAGAGTCTTGTCTGTGCCGGCGAAAATAGAGAATTCCTTTTGGGAGAATAATGAGCCTTAATGACCATTTTCTGCGAGAGAGTCCCAATTTTTGGGGGCTGAATAATTAAATAGAATATATTTTGGACCCAAATGTGTAACATAATGGATAATGCAATAAATACAGGGTTTTTTTTAAAAAAAATTATCGTGTTGGAAGCAATTTGGGAGTGTTTTCGGTGTGGCAGGGCAGGCTATCCCACCATGCCGCCAAATATGTCGGGGCTTGGACCCCTTGACCCTTACAGTAAATACGCTGCCACCAAATAATGTAATGAAGTATATAAAGAAGGCTTCTAGGCTCCTTGTGTTAACCGTGGCAGGGCAGGTCTGCTTTGCAAATCTTACTACTGCCACTAACATGTAAGGAACGAACCCTTTTATAACTCTGGGCAGTAAGGCTTTCTTCCCACTGTGGTAGGGTGGGTACTTTCCCTTTGAGCCCCACCTACAGATGTTCAGTCTGCCACCAGTTAATATAGTTGCTGCCACCAATTGTATCAGATCCGCCACCAATGTGAGGGTTTGTTCTTTTGAGGCTTCTGTTTTTAAAACAACGACATTGAGAGGTGTAATAAAGATCTTCAACAGTTTATTTTATAACAGAGTTCAGAGCTTAGTTGGTTGCAAACGAATCTCCTAAGAGGTACAAATCTTGCGGTTACAACATTTCAACAATAGGGTACAGTTTCCACCGTTCTTCCTAACACAGAACCAAGCAGTCCTAATAACTAACTGCTCCAGCAGGTAAATAGCCAACTGCAGGCTTTACCTATCTATTAAGTCAGTTTTCTACTCTAACTTGGACAAAGTCTGTCTTTCAGCTGGGTTTCTCAACCCCCTCACCTAACTGCTTTCTAAAAGCTCCAAAAGACAGCTTCCCTCCCACCAACCGACAAAACCAACTGACTTATTTTAAAAATCTGAAAGTTCTAAAACAGGTGCAGCTCTAACTTCCGTCTCCACGGCAACAGCCTTCACAGGGGCCTCCTGCTCCAACATTCCCCGCCAACCCTCTGTGGCTTGTTAAACATTTTACCATCAAACGTATAGGCAAATAAGCAATAACAAACTATACATTTATCTTGCAACAAAACAACACGACTTCATCACAGTACTATATGTCCTTTGACCAGAAGCCGGCCACTTGGAGTGCCTCTGGTGTTGCTGTGAGAAGGTCCTCCATTGTGCATGTGGCGGGGCTCAGGCTGCATTCTAGTCAATGGTGTGTGGTTTGCTCTCCTCCACACCCGCATGTTGTGGACTCCACTTTGTGGCCCCATTTCTTAAGATCGGGTCTGCATCTCGTGGTGCCAGAGTGCAGCCTGTTCAGCACCTTCCAAGTTGCCAAGTTGTCGTCTGTGTGCCCAGGAGGGAATTTCTCATCTGGCCTCAGCCACTGATTGAGGTTCCGGGTTTTAGCCTGCCACCTTTGGACTCTCGCTTGCTGAGGTGTTCCTGCGAGTATCTCTGTAGATCTTGATTTAAGGTGTTGGCGTGCTGGCTGATATGCAAACAGAGGGTGGGCCAGCAGGGCCGGCCTGACCTTTTCAGGGGGAGTACGCGATGTAAATTTTGGCGCCCCCCCGGCCACCGCATCATGCCGCCGCCGCATCATGCCGCCGCCGCTTCCGCCGCCGCCGCCGCTTCCGCCGCTTCCGCACACACCTCCCGAAGCACGGACTGTAGTTGCTTCTGGGCATGCGCAGAAATGTCTGTGCTTCGGAGCGTGCTGCAGCCTCCTGAAGCACTACGTTTCTGCGCATGCGCTCCAAGCCGCAGGCGCGCTGACTCAGTGCCCATGCGCAGACATTCGCGCATGCCCAGAAGAAACTACAGGTGCTGGGCATGCGCAGAAATGGCTGTGCGAGGCACCGGCGGCGGCAGGGCGGGGCGCGAAGCGAGGTGGTGCCGCGCCCCTCCCAGCTGGTGACGCCCCGCCCAGCCGGTGGCGCTCTACGCGGCCGCTTACATCGCGGAATCGCTGGGGCCGCCTCTGTGGGCCAGAGATGTCCATGCCTTAATCCTTTCATTATTGACTGCTACTTCCCGGCGGATGTCAGATGGTGCAATACCAACTAAGCAGTATAATTTCTCCAGTGGTGTAGGGCGTAGACATCCTGTGATAATGCAGCATGTCTCATTAAGAGTCAAATCCACTGGCATGCTTAGCATGCGTATTCAGTAGGGCTGGTTGATCCAGTGTTTCCCAACCAGTGGGCACACTAATGTGCCATGAGCGATCAGCAGGTGTGCTGTGGGAAATTGGCCCTCTTCCCCCTCCTAGCAGCTCTTTCTCCCTCTTTCCCTCCCCAAAGATCCTCCCTCCCTGAGGCAAGCTCCAGGGTGAATTGGGCTGAGCGAATGGGAGCCGGAGGCTGAAGCCACAGGTCGGAAACAAATTGAGCCTCTCCGCTGTTTTTTTTTACTATTTCACTGCCCCCCAAAGAAACTGTTTATAACAGCTTCATGACATCCATACTTATCTGGAAGCAAGTTTCACTCAGGGTGAAATTTCACAAGGGTCTGGAGAACAAGCCCTATGAGGAGCGGCTTGAAGATCTCGGCATGTTTAGCCTGAAGAAGAGAAGGCTGAGAGAAGACATGATAGCCATGCATAAGTATGTGAGAGGAAGTCATATCTATGTTGTGTTCATCAAAACAGGCCCAGGTTTCACACTGAGTGTATATATACATTTAAAAACATATTAACTATATGCATGACTGTGTTAGAGTGTCATTTTGTATCATTTTGGTTGGTGGTGTGCCCCAGGAAACATGCTGCATTGGGCTCCAACCTGGGAACCAATGAACGGGGTTCTGCTTCTCCCTCCTTCTCTTTCTTTCCCCCTTCTGTTCATGATTTAGAGAGATGAGAGGGAATAAATTGCAGGAATTACCCTCCGCAGTCGGTGCCTCCCGGCTGTGTGCGTTCTAGTCTTCCAAACTTTTGCAGAGAGGGATTGGTTTGCAGAACCAACCCATTCCTCTGTGGTCTCTTTTGCCAGTGTTTCGAGGCAGGCTGCTCCTGCATTGGGAGGCTCTACTGAGCCACAATGGGGGCCAATCCGCTGTCAGGCCTCTGCAGCACTCATTCCCAGGTGCTTTTGCCTTCCTTCCTTGCAAACATTTTAGGAGGCTTTTTTTTTTGTTGCTGCAGCAACATTTATGGACACTTCTCAATGTTCTTTGCTTTTCCGCATTTCACCGAAGGAGAAGCGAACGGAGAGGCGAAACATCTGCTGGGAAACGCTTAAGCGGCCCAAAAGTGTTTGTCTTGCAGAATATTTCGGAGGGAGGCACATTTAATTTATTTTGCTTAATTATCTCTCCCTTTGCATTTTTAATGTCCTCTAATACGGTTAGGTTCAGCGCCGCGGTGCAAGGATACTTAGCAGGCCCTCATGATGGATCCGGAGACCACGGCTTGGCTTGCACGCTCATTTGCATCGTCATTTGCATACTGATATGTCTGTGTTCTCATTTGCACACTCTCTGCCTTCTCATTTGTATACTCATTTGCTCACTTTGCACTCATTTGCATTCTCTGCATGCTCATTTGCATGCTGATAAGTTTTGTTTGCACATTCCCCGAATTCTCATTTTTATACTCATTTACACACTGCACTGATTTGCATGCTGATTTGCATCTTCTGCATCTCATTTGCATAGTTACATTCGTGGGCTCATTTGCACACTCTGCACTCATTTGTATTCTCTGTATCCTCATTTGCATACTGAGACGTTTGTGTGCTCATTTGCCCTTTCCCTGCATTCACATTGGCGTACTCATTTACACGCCCTTCACTCATTTGCATCTCTGCATACTCATTTGCATTATGATATGTTTGTGCGCTCATTTGCACCCTGCATATTCACTTGCACACACATTTGCATATTCTGCACCATTTACATATTGATAAGTTTGTGCCCACATCCCCTGCATTCTCATTTGTATACTCATTTACACACCCTGCGCTCATTTGTATGCTGATTTGCATTCTCTGTAGCTCATTTGCATAATTATATTTGTGGGCTCACTTGCATGCTCATTTGCATATCTGTATGCTCATTTGCATACTGATATGCACATTCTCTTCATTCTCATTGGTATACTCATTCACACACCCTTCACTCATTTGCATCTTTGCATACTCATTTGCATTATATGTTTGTGCACTCATTTGCACCCTGCATATTCACTTGCACACTCATTTGTCCAATCCCTGCATACACATTTGCATATTCTGCATCATTTACATATTGATAAGTTTGTGCCCACATCCCCTGCATTCTCATTTGTATACTCATTTACACACCCTGCGCTCATTTGTGTGCTGATTTGCATTATCTGCATCTCATTTGCATAATTATATTTGTGGGCTCACTTGCATGCTCATTTGCATATCTGTATGCTCATTTGCATACTGATAGGCACATTCCCTTCATTCTCATTGGTATGCTCATTCACACACCCTGCACTCATTTGCATCTCTGCATAATCATTTGCATAATGATATATTTGTGCACTCATTTGCACCCTGCCTACTCATGCGCCCAGTCCCCGCATACACATTTGCACACTCTGCATCCTTATTTGCATAGGGAAGCACTATATATCCCCCTTTGAATTAAAAAAAATCATAGTTTCCTTGGAAGCCAAGCTCTGAAGCTGCAAGGCTATTCAATGCTAATCAAGGTGCTCAATTTGCAACATTCACACTTGCCTCAAAGAGACCAGTTATTTCTTCCACCCTGGACCTTATTCCACAGATATAGTTTCGTTTTGATGTGACTGTTTCCCTATTTTTGCAGCACTAAGATCTGTGTCCCTTTTCCGAGCCTTGTAAAGGCACAACTCCAGATTTAGTGCCTTGTTGGCTCCCCTTTCTTTTATTGCTGTTGTTAATTTAGAGGAATTGTTTCCCTCTGGGAATGCGGTGCCTTCCGAGGGAGAAGCCCACATTTCTCATTGGGTTTCACTTCTTTTAAGACCCTTCTGCGTGCAATATCTCTGCGCAACGGATGCCTTTTTATGGTGGCTCCTTCCTGTTTATTACATGCGATGATCTGCCGGCTGCAAAGCTTCCTTGCAGAACTTCCTTCCTCAAACATGGCCTTTTATCATTGATATATATATATATATATATATATATATATATATATAGCTCATCCCAGTCCTGTTCTTGTTCTGCACCCTACATGTCCACGTCGGGCTTGTATTATGTGCCATTCTGCTTTCTAGCTCCTCCCATTGAGACCCAATTGCTTTCTGGGCCTTCCCATTGAGACCCATTGGCTCTCTAGGTCTTCCCATTGAGACCCATTGGCTTTCTGAGTTTTCCCACTGGTTTTCCGGGTCCTCCTATTGAGATCCATTGGCTTTCTGGGTCTTTCCATTCAGACCTATAGGCTTCCAGGGTCTTCCCATTGAGACCCTTTGGCTTTCTGAGTTTTCCCATTGGCTTTCTGGGCCTTCCCATTGAGACCCATTGGCTTTCCGAGTCCTCCTATTGAGATCCATTGGCTTTCTGGGCCTTCCCATTGAGACCCATTGGCTCTCTAGGTCTCCCCATTGAGACCCATTGGCTTTCTGAGTTTTCCCATTGGCTTTCTGGATCTTCCCATTAAGACCCATTGGCTTTCTGAGTCTTTTCGTTGAGACCCATTGACTCTCCGGGTCTTCCCATTGAGACCCATTGGCTTTCTGGGCCTTCCCATTGAGACCCATTGGCTTTCTGAGTCCTCCTATTGAGATCCATTGGCTTTCTGGGTCTTTCCATTCAGACCTATAGGCTTCCAGGGTCTTCCCATTGAGACCCATTGGCTTTCTGAGTCTTTTCGTTGAGACCCATTGACTCTCCGGGTCTTCCCATTGAGACCCATTGGCTTTCTGGGCCTTCCCATTGAGACCCATTGGCTTTCCGAGTCCTCCTATTGAGATCCATTGGCTTTCTGGGTCTTTCCATTCAGACCTATAGGCTTCCAGGGTCTTCCCATTGAGACCCATTGGCTTTCTGAATCTTCTTGTTGAGACCCATTGACTCTCCGGGTCTTCCCATTGAGACCCATTTGCTTTCCGAGTCCTCCTATTGAGATCCATTGGCTTTCTGGGCCTTCCCATTGAGACCCATTGGCTTTCCCCATTGAGACCCATTGGCTTTCTGAGTTTTCCCATTGGCTTTCTGAGTCTTTTCGTTGAGACCCATTGACTCTCCGGGTCTTCCCATTGAGACCCATTGGCTTTCTGGGCCTTCCCATTGAGACCCATTGGCTTTCCGAGTCCTCCTATTGAGATCCATTGGCTTTCTGGGTCTTTCCATTCAGACCTATAGGCTTCCAGGGTCTTCCCATTGAGACCCATTGGCTTTCTGAGTCTTCTCATTGAGACTCATTGACTCTCAGAGTCTTCCCATTGAGACCCATTGGCTTTCCGAGTCCTCCTATTGAGATTCATTGGCTTTCTGGACCTTCCCATTGAGACCCATTGGCTCCCTAGGTCTCCCCATTGAGACCCATTGGCTTTCTGAGTTTTTCTGAGTTTTTCCATTGGCTTTCTATATGGTTGAGATCTTGTTTCAGGGAGTCCTTATATCTCTTTTTGGGGGTGCCTCCCTTGCGCCGACCTGTGGCGAGTTCACCGTAGAGTAGTATCTTTGAGAGCTGGTGGTCCTCTATCCTAGAGACGTGCCCTGCCCAGTGCAGCTGTGTTCTCAATAGCATGGCCTCAACGCTGGTGATCCCTGCTTGCTCAAGGACAGCAACATTCGTCACATAGTCAGTCCAGTGTATATTTAGGATTGTGCAAAGACAGCGCTGATGGAAGCGTTCGAGGAGTTGTAGGTGTTGGCAATAGGTGACCCATGTTTCAGACCATATAGGAGAACAGACAGTACGATAGCTCTGTACACACTGATTTTGGTGCTTTGCCTCAGGTGCTTGTTACTCCAGACTCTTTTGTGAAGCCTTCCGAATGCACTCTATGCCTTTGCTAATCTGTGTTCTCTCTCTTTATCAATCTTGGCGTCTGAAGAGATGATGCTTCCCAGGGAGGTGAACTGCTGGACGCACTGAACGGACTTCAGCACAGATTTGCCTATGCTGACGTGGGGATGATCGTGTTCTTCCTGTGGTGCAGGCTGGTAGAGGACTTCCCTTTCCTTCAGGCTGACTTCCAGCCCAAGCAGCTCTGCAGCTGTTGCAAAGCAGGATGTGAGGGGCTGCAGGGCTGCTTCTGAATGGGCGACAAGGGCAGCATCGTCAGCAAAAATCAGCTCACGGACTAGATAGTTTAGAGTCTTCGTGCGAGCCCTCAGGCGGCTTAAGTTGAACAAGCTACCATCAGTACGATAGCGTATATGTATATGCCGTCTTCTTCTTGTAGGTCTGCCATAGCCCTTGGGAGCATCATGCTGAAGAAGATGTAAATAGGGTTGGTGCAAGAACACAACCTTGTTTCACTCCATTAGTTATGAGAAAGGGCTCCGAGAGAGCATCGCCATATCTGACTTGACCGTGCTGGCCCTCATGTAACAGGACAATCATTTTGAGGAACTTGGGGGACATCCTAGACGTTCCAGGATCTGCCACAGACCTTTCCTGCTCACAGTGTCGAAGGCTTTGGTGAGGTCGACAAATGTTACATAGAGTCCTTTGTTCTGCTCTCTACATTTCTCTTGCAGTTGTCTAAGGGCAAAAACCATATCTGTGGTGCTCCTATTTGCTCTGAAGCCGCATTGGCTTTCAGGGAGAAGTTCTTCTGCAATAGCCGGAACTAATCTGTTCAGGAGTATCCTTGCAAGGATTTTTCCAGCAATGGAGAGCAGTGTTATACCTCGATAGTTTGAGCAATCGGATTTTGTTCCCTTTTTCTTATACAGGGTGATGATAACTGCATCTCGGAGATCTGATGGCAGTTCACCTTTTTCCCAGCAACTCACAAGGAGCTCGTGGAATTTAGCATGCAGTACATGACCTCCCTGTTTCCAAGCTTCAGGTGGGATTCCATCGATCCCGGCTGCCTTGCCATTTTTCATCTGCTGTATGGCCTCAATGGTCTCTTCCAGAGTGGGAGCTGTGTCCAGTTCATTTTTCATTGGTTGTTGTATCATGTGTTGGATAGCTGAACCTTGGACTACTCGGCTGGCATTAAAGAGACCCTGAAAATGTTCAGCCCATCGGTTCAGGATGGAGGTTTTATCAGTAATTAGTGTTTGACCATCTGTACTGTATAAGGGGCTTTGGACCTGATAAGTAGGTCCAAACACTGCTTTGAGAGCTTCATAAAAACCTCTGTGATCACCGAGATCTGCACAGCGTTGTGTCTTTTCTGATAAATCAATCCACCACTTGTTCTGATGTCTCTGAGTTTTTGTTGGAGTTTACTACATGCGAGACGAAAGGCTGCTTTTCTTACATGGCAAGATGGCTGGGCGAGGAATGCCTGGTGAGTGGTTCTCTTCTTTGCCAACAGCTCCTGGATCTCTTGGTTGTTTTCATCAAACCAGTCTTGGTTTTTCTTAAGGGAGAATCCTAGGGATTCTTCAGCAGACTGCAGGATACTGTTTTTGATGTGTTGCCAGAGCGCTGTAGGAGAAGAATCTGTAGGGTGGACTTCAAGTTTTGCTTGCAGATTTACCTGGAAGTTGTCTCTCACAACAGCCTGTTGAAGACTGTTGACTTGGAGTCTCCTCTTTAAGATGCCACCCCTCTTAGGTTTGAGCTTAAGGTGTAGATTTAGTTTACATCTTACAAGGCGATGGTCTGTTTGACATTCTGCACTGGGCATCACTCGAGTATGACGGACATCACGAATGTTTCTCTGGCGCACTAAAACATAGTCAATGAGGTGCCACTGCTTGGATCGGGGATGCATCCAGGTGGTCTTCAAGCTATCTTTCTGCTGAAAGATGGTGTTTGTAATAGTCAGCTTAAATTAAATAAAATATTAATGTTATTGTTAATAATGCGATATTATAATTATTTTATATTACACGTACTTATAATCTTACAGAATAATGGAATAATACGAGATAGTAATATATAATACTAATATTGTGCTATGGTAATAATATAATGTATTGTATATACATATAATATTGATAATTAATGTAATACTATATAAAAATGTAAGAATATATTATTAATAATAATAATAACAATAATAATAATTGCATTATATTTATTTATTTATTTACTTTATTTATATTCCGCCCTTCTCACCCCACAGGGGACTCAGGGCGGATTACAATGTACACATTACATTTAGACACATAAACACACAAGACAGACAGAGGCAATTTTTAACATCTGGCAACCAGGGGGAGCTGTCGCCCTCCTTCATTCCTCAGCGTATTTCCTGGAGATCTTTTTTATGGACTCGTAAATCAGTTAAATTTAGCCTCCGCACTAAGTGGTACCTTAATTTCCTACTTGACAGATGCAACTGTCTTTCGGGTTGCAAAGGTCGACAACAAGCTACACAATAGGTCGAGAGCCCACCATCATAATCATTTGTGTTCGCCAATAGTTGTATTGGCCAATAGCTGACGAATCGAGTGGGGTCCAGTGATGGGTTTTTCAACAGCAGTTTTACAATAGTTTGTTTTAAGCTGGCTGGAATGATACCTTCCCGAAGGGAGGCATTAACCACCACCTTGTTGTTGATATGGCATCGAATGATTGCCTTTTGTAAGGTTGCTCCAAGTCCCCTTCAGGGTGAGAAGAGCAGGGGATAAATACAGTAAATAATCTGTATCTGTATACCTTTATAAAACGGAATGTTTGTATGTGTGTATGCGGAGGGCGGGAGGGCAGAAGGGCGGAAGCAGCCACTTTCACAGGCCAGGGCGGATATGTGGCAGCCACTTTCACAGGCCACAGCGACCAGCGCGGGTGATGGACCTGCACCAAACTTGGTACACATAACCCCCCTAACCCCCTTTACGTCCTGGCGTGGGTCGGGGGACATGACCCACGGATTATGGGATTTGTAGTACTTTCCAACACTTTGGTTCCCACAGACCACTGAGGCCACCAAAAAGGACCAATACAGACCACACTCAGCACACACAGCCCCCATGACCCACTCTACGTCCTGGTGCAGTTTGGAGGAGGGTGGACCATGGATGATGGGACTTGAAGTGCCTCTACTCACTTCCCAACCCTCATCCAATCACTGATCGAGACCAAACTTGGCACACATAACCCCCATGACTGCCTTCACGTCCTGGTGAGGTTTGGGGGAGGACTGACAATGGATGATGGGATTTGTAGTACTTTTACACCCCTCTGTTCCCACAGACCACTGTGGCCCCCAACAAACACCGAGAAAGTCCACACTTGGCACACAGAGCCCCAGTGACCCACTCTACAGCCTACTGAAGTTTGGAGGGGGACAGAACATGGATGATGGGACTTGCAGTACCTTCCCTCACTTCCCAATCCTGCTACAAACCTAATCCAATGACTGATCAACACCAAATCTGGCACACAGAGCCCTCATGACCCACTCTACAGCCTGGTGCAGTTTACTGTGAGACGGACCACGGATGATGGGACTTGAAGTACCTTCACTCACTTCCGAAAAACAATGCATCCCTCATCCATTCACCAATACAGACCAAACTTAGCACACAGAGCCCCCATGACCCAATCTACATCCTACTACACTTGGGGGGGGAGGGGGACGGGACACACAGAGATGATGGGAGTTGCACTACCTTCAGTAATTTCATGATACCACTGCAACTCCCAATAATGATGGATCAAGACTAAACTTGGCACACAGAGCCCCCATGACCCACTCTACATCCTGCTGCACTTCTCAAATGACCCGGGCAGGGCCGGGTCCCCAAGCTAGTATATAATAAAAGAGAATGTATGTATGTTTGTTTGTTTGTTTGTATGTATGTGGCAGCTTTCAGATTGGCTGCCACTGTGGCATTATTTGCATAACGCCTCTGATTGGCCAGCACCACCAACATTCCGACACTCTAAAGTGGTAGAGGGGGGTAAGGAAAAGGCCTGAGGCAGTCAGGCATGGTGGGAGTTTAAGGCCAAAACACTTTGCGGCCCCCAACAACAACAAAACAAGACCAAACTTGGCACATAGAACCCACAAGACCCACTCTAAATCCTAATGCAGTTTGAGGGATGATGAGACTTGCAGTATTTTAACTCACTTCCTTAGAGCATTGTGGCCCACACCAATGACGGATCAGGACCAAACTTGGCACACAGAGGCCCAATGGCCCACTTTACAGCCTGGAGCAGTTTAGGGCAGGATGGGCCTCAAATGATGGGATTTGCAGTACCTTTACCCGATTCACTTCCCACACAACACTGTAGCCCCTACAAATCACAGACCAGGCCCAAACTTGCCACACAGAGTACTCATGACCCACTCTACATCCACATATTATTGTCAGGAATTCCCCTGTGCTTTCACTGTTGCTCTTTATATGGGGAGAATCTTTTGTATATAATAAAACTCAGTGTATGTATGTATGGATATATGTGGAGGTGTGGATATGTGGCAGCTTTCCGATTGGCTACCACTTTCACAGACCACTGTGACAAGCACAGGTGACGGATCTGGAGCAAATCTGGCACACATAACCTCCATGACCCCCTTTACGTCCTGGTAAGATTAAGGTGGGGGGGCACAGACAAAGGATGATGGGATTTGTAGTACTTTCCACCCCTTTGGATCCCACAGACCACTGCGGCCCCCAACAAAGACCGATAAAGACCAAACTTGGCACACAGAGCCCCCATGGCCCACTCTACATCCTGGTGCAGTTTGGAGGAGGATGGACCATGGATGACAGGACTTGAAGTACGTCCACTCACTTCCCGAGATCGCTGCTATGCTCATCCAATGACTGATCAAGACCAAGATTGGCACACAGAGCCCTCATGACACACTCTACATCCTACTGCAGTTTGGAAGAGGGCAGACCATGGATGATGGGACTTGAAGTGCCTGCACTCACTTCCCAAGACCACTGTGACACTCATCCAATGACTGATGAAGACCAAACTTGGCATACAGAGCCCCCATGACCCACTATGCATCCTGGTGCAGTTTGGAGGAGAATGGGCGATTGGACTCTGATATGGAAGTTGTAGTTCACCCACATCCACTGAACCCATCTGACATTTATCTAGACCAGGGCTGTCCAACTTCTGCCAGCCCAAGGGCCGGACTTCTGCTGAGTGATCGCCTGGGGGCCACTCGGCCATGCCCCCACGCCCCCCCGCCATGCCCCCCACGCCCCGGCCACGCCCCAGCCACGCAGCCCGCCCCTCTCCCAAAGCATCACAATAGCCTTGGAAGTGGGCGATTAAGCCAGCTTCCAAGCTGTTGTGACGCTTTGGGAGAGAAGGAGGAGCCACGGGAGCCTTCCGCGGCTCACCCCTCGCCCACAGCGTCACAACAGCTGTTGTGACGCTCTGGGGAAGAGGGCGAAGCCGCGAGGAGGCTTCCGCGGCTCCACCCCTTCGCCCAAAGCATCACAACAGCTGTTGTGACGCTTTGGGGGAGAGGGCGAAGCCGCGAGGAGGCTTCCGTGGCTCCACCCCTTCGCCCAAAGCATCACAACAGCTGTTGTGACGCTTTGAGGGAGAGGCGAAGCCGCGAGGAGGCTCCACCCCTCCGCATCACAACAGCTCCAGGAGGGCGAGAAGCCCGAGGAGGCTCGCCTCCAAAAGCATCACAACAGCTGTTGTGACGCTTTGGGGGAGGGGCTTCGCGGCTCCACCCCTCGCCCAAAGCATCACAACAGCTGTTGTGACGCTTTGGAGGAGAGGCGGAGGCTTCCGTGGCTCCACCCTTCACCCAAAGCATCACAACAGCTGTTGTGACGCTTTGGGGAGAGGGCCACCCTTCGCCCAAAGCATCACAACAGCTGAGGAGGCTTTGGGGGAGAGGGCCGTGGCTCCGCCCCTCGCCCAAAGCATCACAACAGCCTCGGAAGCTTCCAAGACTGGCGTGGCGCTTTGGGAGAGAGGGAGGAGCCACGGGGGGCTCCCCCCACCCTCCCAAAGCGGGCAAAACCGCGCGCATGCACACTTCTTTTTTTGGATTTTTTTTTAATAAAAAAATCTATTTTTATTTTTTATTAAAAAGCTTAGGGGGCCGGAGGGAAGGGGCTGGGGGGCCGTATGCGGCCCGCGGGCTGCCAGTTGGACAGCCCTGATCTACACTACACTTGGAGCACAGATAAACAATGCTTTCCTCAAATAACCCAGGCAGTGCCGGGTCCCCAAGCTAGTATAATATAAATATGATTATGACCATCCAATGCTTGGGTCTCTCTTAGGGGATGCCGGCCTTACATAATGCAAGGAAGGTGATGTTGAGGGTATCAAGATTGCGGCAGGATTGTAATGAAAGCACCCCCACGGATAGGCTTCTCCTGCCTTTGCTTTACTCCTTCTCCTGCTGGGAGTGGGGTCCTGACCCAGAAACAGGTGGGATGCTGGCTTCCCAAAAGGGATCCGAAGCCAGCCTGCAATGCCATCCCATAATTCCCCCCCCCCCCTCGAGGCTGCGTGTGTCCCTCTTTCGCTCTGCTTTCCCTTTTTCGCAATCAGGGTGAAGCAGAGGACAAAGCAGGCGAGGAAAGGGACCCGACACGGTGAGCAAAGTCAGCTCCAGAAGCCATGATGGGATCGGTGCTCAATGTTCGAACCAAATCCAAAGAGGAGGCCCAAGAAAAAAAGAGAGGGATTTAATAGGGGAATTATGGGATGGAGCCCCAATTGCATCCCCTAGATGCAAATGCAAACTGACATTTATATTGACTCTTTGGGTTTCGAAGGCATTTGCGAGGGAAGGCGCCTCGCTCTGGGAAGAAGAGAGAAAGCGAATGATTTTGCAGAAACACCACCTGAGCGCCCATCTCGAGATTGAGGCCTGGAATGAAATATGCGAAGGATAAACGAGATGGAGATTGGAAGGATGGAGTCGGATCCGGGCTAGGGCGGGAAAGGGGGGAGCGTGGCCAAGGCCAGGAAGATTGAGAGAGAAAGAAAGAAAGGAGAGGGAGGAAGGATAGACAGATAGAGGGACAAGGAAGGGAAGGAGAGAGGGGGAGAGAGGGAGAGAGAGAGAGAGAGAGAGAGAATGGAGGGAAGGAGGGAAGGATAGATAGATAGACACAGGCCCGGATTAATACCTTTTTGCGTCCTAGGCCACACTTTGGAATTACGCCCCCTTTACGCCACTGGGCCCTCTCCCCCAGGCCTGGATTAACACCTTTTTGCGCCCCGAGACGCAACCCCCAGACAATGATGTTGGAGACATAAAGAGATCAACTCCTCAAACTCTTTTATGAACCGTCCCTCTTTTCTGTCGATTATTATTATTATTATTATTATCATCTGACTCCCTTTAGGTCAGTGTTTCCCAACCAGTGTGCCGTGGCACACTAGTGTGCCGTGAGCGATCATCAGGTGTGCCGTGGGAAATGGGAACCTCCAATCCCCTTTCTTCCCCCTCCTGCCGAACACGTTTTCTTCTCCACTCGGGCTCCCTTCTTCCCAGCCTCACTCTGCTCGATTTGCCTCGCTTTGCTCTGGGGCGAGTCTGTGCAGTAGCACCCGCGCGGGTCACGTTTTCCTCCCTCCCCCCCTCCCGAACACGCTCACGCTGCCCCCTCGGATCAAAATGGCGGCAGAAGCGGCAGTGTAGAAGAAAAAGTCAGTGTTGGGCAGGAGGGGGAAGAAAGGGCGCGAAGGGGGAGGGGGAGGAAGAGGTCTCTGTTGAAAGCTGGCATGGGCAAACTTGGACCTTCCATGTGTTTTGGACTCCAACTCCCACCATTCCTAGCAGCCTCAGGCTCTTTTCCTTTCCCCCCTCAGCCACTTAAGCTGGGAAGGGCCTCAGGCTGTTAGGAATGGTGGTAGTTGAAGTCCAAAGCACCCAGAGGGCCAAAGTTTTCCCATGCCTGTTTGAGGGACCTTAAAGTGGTGAGCCTCCTTCCAACGTTGTGATTCTGGATAGAAAACAAACAACAACATAACATAACATTGTTGGAGTCCACAGTGCTCTCTGGGTGTAGGTGAACTACAACTTCCAAACTCAAGGTCAATTCCCAAGCAAACCCTTTCAGTACTTTCTGTTGGTAATGAGAGTTCAATGTGCCAAGTTTGGTTCAATTCCATTGTTGCAAGAGTTCAGGATGCTCTTTGATTGTGTGTTAACTATAAATCCCAGAAACTGTAACTCCCAAATGTCAAGGTCTATTTTCCCCAAACTCCATCTGTGTTCACATTTGGGCATATTGTGTATTCATGCCAAGTTTGGTCCTGATCCGACATTGTTTGAGTCCACAGTGCTCTTTGGATATCGATGAACTACAACTCCAAAACCCAAGGTCAATGCCCACCAAACTCTTATAGTATTTTCTCTTGGTTATGGGAGTTCTGTGTGGGAAGTTTGTGTCTTTCTGCCATTCCTGCCAGGATATCTATGTGGTGTTCATCAAAACAGGTCCAGGTTTCACACTGAGTATATAAATACATTTAAAAACATATGAACTATATGTATTACTGTGTTCGAGTGTCATTTTGTGTCATTTTGGTTGGTGGTGTGTCCCGGGATTTTGTCAATGTTAAAAATGTGCCGAGGCTCAAAAAAGGTTGAAAAACACTATATAATACACTTGTACTTTTAATAATCCATACGTCCGATAGTTTGACTTCTTCGTTGCTGTGGATTCAACTTCCGAATCTTTTGGATCATTCAAGTACTTTCCGCAGTCTTTCGGCGAAGAGGGAAAAGCCGCACAAGAGCAGAAATGGGACTTTTTCGGAGATGGATGGAAGGAGGCCTTTTTGTCTCCAATCCCCATTGAGGTCCCTTTGTGATCCAAGTGCAAACTCATCAGCCCTTTCCTTCCTCCTATTCACCGCTCTCAGAATACAAAAAAAGACACACTTGACGGCTGCCTTTGTCCGGCCTTAATGGAAATCAATGCCTCGGTCTCCATTGTCCTGTTTCCGAAATGGAAATAATAAGAAAAACAGAGAGAGAGAGAGAGAGAGAGAGACCGACAGAGAGAAGGCGGGTTTGAAAAGAGAAGGAAGGGGGAAGTCAATCGAATAAGCGTTCAACAGGAGGCTCCTTCCTTCTCTGGAGGTTTTTAAGTAGAGGCTGGATGGTCATCTCTTGGGAGGGATTTATTTGTTTATTTATTTATTTGTCTTGTGGTGAAGTAGGATCTGGCCATGATGGTCCACGCCTTAGTCAAATCCAGATTGGACTACTGTAATGCACTCTACGTGGGGCTGCCCTTGAAGATGGCCCGGAAGTTTCAATTGGTCCAACAGGCAGCAGCCAGATGGACTGCCCTCCCTCCCTCCCTCCCTCCTCCCTCCCTCCCTCCTTCCTTCCTTCCTTCCTTCCTTCCTTCCTTCCTCCCCTTCTTCCTTTTTTCCCATTCTTTCCCTCCTCCTTTCTCTCCCTCTTTCCTTTCTTCTTTCTCTCCTTCCTTCCCTCCCTCTCCCCTGCCTTCCTTCCCCCTTCCTCCTCCGCCTTCCCTCTTTCTTTCTCCTTCCTTCCTTCCTCCCTCCTCCCCCTTTCCTCTGTCTTTCCCTCTTTCCTTTCTTTATCTTCCTTCCTTCCTCTTTTCCCATTCTTTCCCTCCTCCTTTCTCTCCCTCTTTCCTTTCTTCTTTCTCTCCTTCCTTCCCTCCCTCTCCCCTGCCTTCCTTCCCCCTTCCTCCTCCGCCTTCCCTCTTTCTTTCTCTCCTTCCTTCCCCCTCCCTCCTCCCTTTCCTCTGTCTTTCCCTCTTTCCTTTCTTTATCTTCCTTCCTTCCTTCCTTCCTCTTTTCCCATTCTTTCCCTCCTTCTTTCTCTCTCTCTTTCCTTTCTTCTTTCTCTCCTCCCTCCCTCCTCCTTCCTCCCTCCTCCTTCCTCTTCTCCCATTCTTTCCCTCCTTCTTTATCTCCCTCTTTCCTTTATCTCCCCTTCCTCCCTCTTTCCTTCCTCTTTTCCCATTCTTGCCCTCCTTCTTTCTCTCCCTCCTTCCTTCCTTCATCTTTTCCCATTCTTTCCCTCCCTCCCTCCCTCCCTCCTTCCTTCCTTCCTTCCTTCCTTCCTTCCTTCCTTCCTTCCTTCCTTCCTTCCCCCTTTCTTCTTTCCTTCCTTGCCTCCCTCCTCCCCCTTCCCTCTTTCTTTCTCTCCTTCCTTCCCCCCCATCCCTTTCCACTTTCTTTCTTTCTTTCTCTCCTTCCTTCCTTCCTCTCTTGTAGGAACTTGGCTGTGTGTTCAAGTGAGATTTCTCCGCCTGCCTCGGAGGGCGAACCCTGCAGAACATTAATAAAGAACAGCCGTAAAACTAATGGTAGCCTTAAAATTAGCCATTAAAACCCAGAGCCATTAAACGCCGCCGGGTTTGAGGATCTCTGCTCTAATCAGGACACTTTTATATTTATGCTTTATTTATATTTATTTGCCTCTTTGCCTCTCTCCGCCCGCTTGCTTTCATTCCTTGTGACATTAAAAAAAACCCAGGAGAAATGGCCCCATTCTTTCCCATTATCCCTTTTAGGAGTTTCTCGCAAAGTTTTCCCCTCTTCCCCAATATTATTTAGATTGTGAAATCCTTATTAATAAGCGGCAAGTGTCAGCGTTTGGTGCAGTGCATAATAATTCCTTTCCCAGAATCCCAAGGGGCAGAACTTTTAAACGGGAGAATAATAGGAATAATAATAATAATCTATATATATATAAAGAGAGCTGTCATCCTAAGTAGCCTATAGACAGGAGAACCACACAAGGCAGACACACCAAATCAGCCCACATACACACAAAACCCCACGAGGTATGTTTACCACCCCCCAAAAATTATAAAAAAATTAAACAACACGACCAAAAATACAAAAAAATAATTGGACTACAACTTCCATGATCCCCCACGCCACCCCCCTCTCGCAGTTTAGAGTGTCGGAATGTTGGTGGTGCTGGCCAATTAGAGACATTATGCAAATACTCCCTCAGTTAGAATCTAGAAGCTGGGAGCCACCCCCCTCTGGCAGTTTAGAGTGTCGGAATGTTGGTGGTGCTGGCAAATTATAGGCATTATGCAAATGCTCCCTCAGTTAGAATGTAGAGGCTGGGAGCCACCACCCTCTGGCAGTTTAGAGTGTCAGAATGTTGGTGGTGCTGGATAATTAGAGGCATTATGCAAATACTCCCAAAGTTAGAATGTAGTGGCTGGGAGCCATCCCTCTGGCAGTTTAGAGTGTCGGAATGTTGGTGGTGCTGGCCAATTAGGGCATTATGCAAATACTCCCTCAGTTAGAATGCTAGAGGCTGGGAGCCACCCCCCTCTGGCAGTTTAGAGTGTCGGAATGTTGGTGGTGCTGGCCAATTAGAGGTGTTATGCAAATACTCCCTCAGTTAGAATGTAGAGGCTGCGAGCCACCCCCCTCTGGCAGTTTAGAGTGTCGGAATGTTGGTTTGTGCTGGCCACTCAGAGGAGTTATGCAAAACAGACAGGTAATAAAAGGCAATACAAGAGGTAGAAGCTGGTGAAGGGACTAGCAAAAGGAAGGGGAAAAGGGCGTCGCCACCTGTCAGCTGGCCCAGCCGCTCAGGGCGCTCCGGCCGCATCTCCGCATGCGCGGAGATTTTCGCGCATGCGTACTGGCTCCAGAGCGTGCCTCCCACTTTGGAGCCAGTGCGCATCGCGCCATTCCGCGCATGCACACAGATTCGCGCATGCGTACTGGGCTCCAAAGCGGGAGGTGCGCTCTGGAGCCAGTGCGCATGTGCGGAGATTCGCGCATGCGCACTGGGCTCCAGATCGTGACTCGCGCTCGGGAGCCACTGGGGGGGGGTGCACGTTTTTTTCGCTTACCCCCCCCCCCCCAGAATAGCTAGGACCGCCCCTGGATGTTACTGTTGGTTTTCGCCACATGCACACACGTATGTACATATAGACATGCACTGAAATATACACATGCACACATACATACACACATCTGTACTTACACACATCTACACATATACACGCATATACATATACAAAAACACACATATACATAAGTACACACATATACACGCATATACATATACACATATACATAAGTACACACACATAAGTACACACACATATGTACACATAGACACAAATCCATATGTATACATATATACACACACAAAACACACATATATATAGACTGGAACACAGGAAAGAGAAAAAGCCACAGCAGCGCATGGCCGGGTTCAGCTAGTAATAATATATTTTCATTCCATGTTCTGCTTTTATTTCTAAACTTAAGGCCGCTTTCTAAGTCAATATTAATCCCATTATGCCATAAACTTGCCACCTGACCATAAAGACCCCTTTTTTCCTTCCTTCGCCTTCTTCTTTCCCTCTCCCGTTCCTCCTCTTTCCCTCCCTCTCGTCTTCTTTCCTCCATACTTCCTTTCCCTTTCTCTTTACGTTTCCCTTCTCCTATCCTTTCCGCCTTCCCTCCCCTTCTCCTTTCCCTTTCTTTTCCCCTTCCTTCCTTTGTCTTCTCCCTTTCCGTTCTCCCTTCCTTTATTCCTTTTTTCTTCCTTCCCCTTCCATTTCCCCCTTGTTTTCTTCTTCCCTCTCTGTTTCACGTTCCCTTCTCCTTTCCTCCTTCCTTCCTTTCTCTTTTCCTTTTTGTTTCCCTTTCTTTTCCTTTCCTCTTCCCCTCCTTCCTTCCTTTTCTCTTTTTCTTCCTCCATTTTCCTCTTCCTTGCTTTCTTCGTGTCTCCTATCCTCCCTCCCCTTGTTTTCTTCCTCCTTTTCCATTTCCTTTCCCTTCCCTTCCCATTTTCTTTCCTTCTTCTTTTTCTCCTTCCTTCCTTATTTCCTTCCTTCCTTCGTTCCCATTTCCCTTTCTTATCCTTTCCTTTCACCCTCCTTTCTTTCTTTCTTTCGATCTTTCTTTCTTTCCTTTTTCCTTCCTTCCCTCCCTCCCTCCTACCTCTCTTCTCATTTCCCTTTCTTCGCCTTTCCTTTCACCCTCCCTCCTTCCTTCCTTCCTTCCTCTCTCTCTCCTTAATCCCTTCTCCTTCCTTCTTCTTTTTCTCCTTCCTTCCTTATTTCCTTCCTTCGTTCCCATTTCCCTTTCTTATCCTTTCCTTTCACCCTCCTTTCTTTCTTTCTTTCTTTCGATCTTTCTTTCTTTCCTTTTTCCTTCCTTCCCTCCCTCCCTCCTACCTCTCTTCTCATTTCCCTTTCTTCGCCTTTCCTTTCACCCTCCCTCCCTCCCTCCCTCCCTCCTTCCTTCCTTCCTTTCTCTCTCTCTCCTTAATCCCTTCTCCTTCCTTCCTTATTTCCTTCCTTCGTTCCCATTTCCCTTTCTTATCCTTTCCTTTCACCCTCCTTTCTTTCTTTCTTTCTTTCTATCTTTCTTTTCTTCCTTTTTTCCTTCCTTCCCTCTCTCCCTCCCTCCCTTCTCATTTCCCTTTCTTCTCCTTTCCTTTCACCCTCCTTCCCTCCTTCCTTCCTTCCTTTCTCTCTCTCCTTAATCCCTTCCCTCTCCTTCCTTCTTTCCTTCCTCTCTTCCTGCCTTCCTTCCCATTTCCCTTTTTTCTCCTTTCCTTTCACCCTTCCTTCCTCATCTCCTTTCTTTATTCTTTCTTTCTCTCCTTCCTTCCTTTCCATTTCCCTTTCTTTTCCTTCGCCCTCTCTTCCTTCTTTTCTCTTTCCCCTTCTTTTCTTCCTTTCCCTGTTCCTTTCCCTGTTTACGCCTCCTTTCCCTTTTCCCTTTTCATAGCCACCATATTGCATGTAATCCCTCCAAACCAGGGGAGAGGATGCCGGGGCCTTAATGGGAGCTTTTTGGGGAAATGGACCAGATGGAGAGGAACTCTGATAGTGATCCAGAGACGTCAATTGACTGAGAGTTGGGTTTGTCATCGTTTTTGGAGCCTCATGTTTGGAAAAGGTCCGTTGGCCGCAATGCAAAGCAGAAGCAAAGCAGCGTAACAACAACAACAACAACAACAACAATAATAATGAAGATAATAGGCCGCATTATCCAACAGCCGGCTTTGCCAATGGTTCGGGAACATCTGGAGGACTCGATGGCACGAAGCCACTCTTGCATGGAAACTTTGCGTTTGGCTCCCCCTTTTCTTTTCTTCCTCAAAGCAGGATTTGCAATTATTTAATCAGCTTTGATTGGTGCTAATTGGTTGTTTGGGCTGCCCGGGCCACAAACGCAGCAGGGAGATTTATGTCTCCACAGAGAGGAAAGTCAGAAGCTGTTTTGAGGCATTGGAGGATCCAGGCCCGGATTAACACCTTTTTGCACCCTAGGCCACACTTTGGAATTACGCCCCCTTTAAGGCAACCTCTAGCCCCCCCCCCATCACTCAGACCTACACTAAAAATAAAACCTTATCTTCTCCTTTGATCTTCAAAATGCGTATTGCTGATGATTTTTTTGTATTAGAGAAACAAAGAATTAGTAACTAATCTTGGATATTAGGGTACTTTTCCCACCCTGGACATTACTCCACAGATTTATAAACGTGCCGAAAGAAGTCAGACCTTTGAACTGCAAGGCCATTCCATGCTAAAAAGGTGGCCAATGATACATTCAAAGATGCACCCAGACAAAAGTTACTTTTCCCACCCTGGACATTACTCCACAGATTTATAAACGTGCCGAAAGAAGTCAGACCTTTGAACTGCAAGCACAGAACAACAGTGTGTATATACCAGATGGTATTAGACTATATATCAGGGGTGGGCAACTATTTTTTCCAAGGGGCCGAACGAGAGCCAAAAAATATTATGGAGGGCCGCACCTAAAGGCGGAACTACATGCTAATCTACATAATTTATTTATTTATTCACTTACTATATTTACTATATATTACACATCATTAATATTAACATATTAATATATCAAGAAATATTCATATATTAGTATTAATATCATAATTATTATATTATAGTATATATATATAAACATAATATATTGAAATTATAATATATAATATAACATTATATTATATTATTTATTATATTATTTTATTATTGTTATAAAATTATTATACAATAATAATAAAAACCACTAAAATAAAATAATGCTTCCTTATAGTCCCCTTCTCTGGAGATTTTTATGCAGAGGCCAGGCAGGGGAGGCAAGCCAGAGGCCCTTAGGCAGGCCGGATAGAATCAGCCAAAGGGCCGCATCCGGCCCCCGGGCCGCAGTTTGCCCACCCCTGCTATATATGCTAGTGCATGTAAGGAATAACACAACCCCCGCAGGTAAGAAAATAGTATAAGCCACACCGCCTCCTCCCACACGAGTCTTGGGGAATTTTCCCTCAAGGGGAATTGATGCCTTCCTTTAGACTGCTATTTGTATGTTTGTGAATCCAACCCACCCTACTTGATATCCCACCATCCCTTCCGCGTCTTGGTTCCCGGATTCCAACCTTCCTCTGACACGCCTGGTCTACTTTGCCAGAGGGGAAGAGAGTTTTGGGTTTCCTCGAGAGACGCCAGGGAGCGCCTGGGATTTCCCATTGGGGATTTCGCCCTCAACGTCACCGCACCCGTTTGCTGACGTCTACAAATCAATCATCACGTCGACGACGTCCAGTGCGGGCGCCTACACACGTCATCAGGGAGCGCCGCCCGGCTTGCCGGACCGGCCTACGCCGAACCCGAGCAGCTCACGCCTGCCTTTCCACCACACTGTGAACGCAGCTCAGCACTACTAATATCTACATGCAAGTACATTGGGGGGCGGATTGGATGCGTCTTGCTTTCCCACATTGTATCTGTATATCTATGTTACTTTGTGAATAGAACTTTTTGATGCACCAATAGATATACTATTTTCTTACCTGCGGGGGTTGTGTTATTCCTTACATGCACTAGCATATATAGTCTAATACCATCTGGTATATACACACTGTTGTTCTGTGCCTACTGTAACCAGCCTGCTCGTTTACTTTGAACTGCAAGGCCATTCCATGCTAAAAATGCACAATATTCACCCAGGCCCAGATTAGCTTATTTTGGCGCCCTAGGCCAAAGAAGCCCCGCCCCCAGGTCGGGGAAGCCCCGCCCACAGGGCGTGCTGCGCATGTGCGTCAGCGGCACGAGGGTGGGCCTTCCGTCCTCCTCCTCCCGTGACTGGAAAATGGTCGCGCGGAGCAGGAAGGGAAGCCCCGCCGAGGCGGCTGGCGGGCATGCGCGTCAGCAGTCTCAGGTGGGGCTTCTGTCCTCCTCCTCCTCCTTCCGTGACCTGAAAACGGTTGCATGGAGGAGGAGGAGGAGGAGGAGGAGGAAGGGAAGCCCCGTCGCCCCGAGGCTGCTGGCGGGCATGCATGCCAGCAACCTTGGGTGGGGCTTCTGTCCTCCTCCTCCTGTGACCGGAAAACGGTCGCGCGGAAGAAGAGGAGGAGGAGGAAGAAGGGAAGCCCCGCCCCGAGGCTGCTGGCGGGCACGTGTGTCAGCAGCCTTGGGGCGGCGGGGCTTCCCTTCTTCCTCCTCCTCCTCCTCCCATGACTGGAAAACGGTCGCGCGGAGGAGGAAGAGGAGGAGGAAGAAGGCAAGCCCCACCGCCCCGAGGCTGCTGGCGGGCATGCGCGTCAGCAGCCTCGGGGTGGGGTTTCCGTCCTCCTCCTCCTCCTCCCGTGACCGAAAAACGGTCGTGCAGAGGAGGAGGAGAAAGGGAGCGGCCCAGGCAGGCGATGGCGGGTGGGCCAGGTGGGCGATGGCGAGGGGAGGGCGCCATTCCCTCCTCCCCCGCCCCCTCCCACTGCTCTCCCCCCACCCTCTCGTCTCTCTCTCTCTCTCTGGAAAAAAATTGTCCTTGATCTGCAGCCCCCTAGCTCTACGCCCATAGGCCATGGCCTAGGGTGGCCTTATGGGTAATCCGGGCCTGTATTCATCACTCAGCCAGTACCTGTAAAGCATGAAGAATATTCTCATTAGCCTGTTGTGTTCGCGTGGCGTTTGTGGGCTAGACGCCGTAAACAGAAGGGGAAAAACCACCCCTTTCCACCAAGAGGAGGCTGGGAAGGGAGAAGGCTACGGAAGTACCTGATGTGGAAGAAAGCTCCCTCGTGGCCCATCTTCGCGCATGCGCGGGCCGGGCATCCGCCCCTCCTTTCCTCTGCTGCCCTCTTTCCCTCCCTTCCTTTTTTCCTCAGGCCACGCTGTGGCACTGAGAATGGAGGCGGGGGAAGGAAGCCGCCCAAGGCTGAGGCGAGTGGGTTGGACTGGCTCCCAACATGCGCGCGCCCAAAAAGGGGGAGAAAGGGGGAAGAGAGATATTCCAGGCGTTGCGTTTGTTGTATTTGTTTCCTCTCCATTGGCACCCCTTGCAGGTTTTGCGTACCCTAATGAAGTTGTGAGCTATGCTGGCGGTTGCATAATAGCTGGAAGTCAGCCTGAAGAAAACGGAAGTCCTCTACCAGCCCGCACCATAGGAAGAACACCATCATCCCCACGTCAGCATAGGCACATCTGTGCTTAAGTCCGTTCAGCAGTTCACCTCCCTGGGAAGCATCATCATTTCAGACGCCAAGATTGATAAAGAGATAGATCACAGATTAGCAAAGGCATAGAGTGCATTTGGAAGGCTTCACAAAAGAGTCTGGAGTAACAAACACCTGAGGCAAAGCACCAAAATCAGTGTGTACAGAGCTATCATACTGTCTATTCTCCTATATGGGTCTGAAACATGGGTCACCTATCGCCAACACCTACGACTCCTTGAACACTTTCATCAGCGCTGACTTCACACAATCCTAAATATACACTGGACCGACTATGTGACGAATGTTGCTGTCCTTGAGCAAGCAGGGATCACCAGCGTTGAGGCCATGCTATTGAGAACACAGCTGCGCTGGGCAGGGCACGTCTCTAGGACGGAGGACCTCCGCCTCCCAAAGATACTACTCTACGGTGAACTCGCCACAGGTCAGCGGAAGAGAGGCACCCCCCAAAAGAGATATAAGGACTCCCTGAAACAGCATCTCAGGCTCGGCCAGATTGATCACCAACAATCGTCCACCGTGGCCTCACATCGGGAGGCATGGAGACGCATTATCCACAATGCTGCGGCCTCTTTCGAGAAGACACGCCGAATGGGTCTCGAAGAGAAACGACAACGCAGAAAGAACCGCAACTTGGAAACAACATCAGTGAGGGATAGCAAAACCCAACGTAGTACAGCTCAACGGAACTCAAAGCAAAGATCTCTCGTTGCGTTGACATCTTTGCACACAGGTGTTGCTGCAAATATCCAGGTGCGTGTATTAGCTTCAGGAATGGGATTATAAGCCCCGTTCGGACCCAGATCTCCTCTGTTTTGGCAGCAAACAACCAAGAAGAGCAAGAGTTGAGCCGTTCCAGGGAGAGAGATCCTTTGGGATCCTCCTGACAGATGCGAGGCGACAGTTGTCACATCGACACGCAGCGGTTTTTGCAGGGATCCGTTCTATTTTTAATGCCGACCCATGGAAGCGGCTTTTGGAGAGAGGGAGAGACAGGCTGGTGCCAGTCGTTCCTATTGCAGCGTCATTTCGGAAGAGAGCCAGAGAACGCCGGCTGTGGCTTCTGTGAGTTCAACGACAATCCCATCACTGTCACGTCTTTCCCTTTTGCGCTAAAGAAGCAAAAGAAGGCGTGCAGATTGCCTCCCCGCTGGTTGTATAATCGGGGAAAGAAGGAAAGCGGGAAATGCATTGAGTCAGCTCTTGTTGAGTCCCAAGTGCCAGCGTCTTCCTTGTCTCTTTGCTTGAAAATCCCAAGAGAAAATCCCATTAGAGGCCCAGATGCCGGGTTGATCAAGGATGCAGAGCAGATGCTTAGTGGAAACCACCACACAGGGAGGGCACGTGAGCAGGGAAAGGACCTCTATGTATCCTCCTCCTCCTCCTCAGCATCACCACCACAGTCCTTTGATAATCAGGGGCGGTACTACAGGTAGGCCAAAGAAGTGGCCGCATGGGGCGCCATCTGGGAAGGGGCGAATTCCCCCGCCCGCCGGGCGCCGGCGCCAGACAGAATCCTGGCCCTGCCGATGTTCCTCAGGCAGCGCCTCGGCTGCCTGCTTTTGGGCCCCGGCCTTGTGCGCTCCAACTCCGCTTCTGGGCATGCGCAGAGGTTTTCGCGCAGGCACAGTTGCTCCGGAGCTGAAGTTGAGCACAGGAACAACTGCGCATGCGCGAAAACATTCGCGCATGCCCAGTAGCTCCTGTGCGCAGAAGCCTGTAAGCAAAGCACTCTCTATTGGGCAGGCAGGGAGTGCTTCCCCTCTCCCTTTGTCTCCGCCCTACCGCCGAATACGGTGACCCAATTGGGCAGGCAGGGGGCGGAGACAAAGGGATAGGGTATTGGCGACATATTGCCTCCTGACAGCCGCAACCGGAAGTAGCCGCCGCGCGCTGAGGCGAACTCCCTCACCAGGCCCAATCACGTGTGAACCCTACCACAACCGCCCACCTCTCCGCGTCCGCGCGCCGGCCGGGAGAATCAAGGAGAGACAAGTGAAACTGCGCAGGCAAATAGTAATATATAATATTTTATTTTACTTTATTTTGGGTTATTTGAGTTTTATAGGAGTAATGAAAATATTCAGTAGAGGATAATTTTATTTAAATAAATAATTTTATAATGTCAATATATTATAATATAATTATATTGTAATGTAGTATAATATAATTATGATATAATATAGTATGAGTATGTACTATAGTATATTGTATATACATTGATACAATATAATACTACTAATGGTATTGTGATATTATAATTGTATATTTGTTTTACATGGGGGGGGGGGACCAAAATAATGTTCACTTACCATATAAAATTACCTTAGACCGCCCCTGTTGGTAATACTATTTAATATCTATAGTATAATAGTTAATTCTTGGCTTTTCTTCGCAAACGAAGATTCTTAGGAAGGACTCATCCTACGCTTTCTACAAGCACGTTGAAGACTAAAAAGGCCAATCTGAGATAGGCAAGTCCGGTTGCAGAAAGCACAGCAGAAAGTCTCCTTGGGTGATGTTGTTTCCAGGTTGCGGTTCTTTCTGCGTTGTCGTTTCTCATCGAGACCCGTTCGGCGTGTCTTCACGAAAGAGGTTGCAGAATTGTGGATAGTGCATCTCCACGCCTCCCGATGTGAGGCCAGAGTGGACCCAGGCCCGGATTAACACCTTTTTGCGCCCTAGGCCACACTTTGGAATTACACCCCCTTTAAGCCAACCTCTACCACCACCCCCATGACTCAGACCCACACTAAAAATAAATCATATCATACAACTTATTTCAAATTCACTCAGGTAGCCCAATACATCTCAGTTGATCACAGGGCGGGTGTCCTCCATCCCTGTGTCCGTCTGTCCGTCCGTCCGTCCGTCTGTGCCCAGCCGGTGTGCAAGGAAGGCAGAAGTGTCCCACCTGGCAGGGCAAGGGACACGCCACACCCACTTCCAGCCCCCTCCCCCAGCGGGAACGTGTGTCCCCCAATGCGGACCCTGAGTCTTGACCCCGACCCTTGCTCGGCCCAAGTCTTCTGGAGGAGCCTTCTCCCTCCCTCCCTGCCTGCCTGTCTGCCGGTTGCAAAGGTCCTGGGATGCCCCCCCCAAAAGATGTGCCCTCAAGGGCGGAGGCTCCCCGAGGGGGTGGGTCTGTTGCCAAACGAGAGCGAAAGGGCCCACCTCCCTCCCTCCGACAAAAGCCACGTTTTGGCAGCTGAACCCACTCTCCCCACCCATGTTTTGATGATAGAAGCCACGAGGAAAGACTGGCTGACATGGGCAACTCACCAGCCCTGGAGGAGACTCCGGCAAGAAGGACCCTCCCCCCGGGGCTGCCCCCCCCCCACGCAACCCATTCAAAACACACACACACAAACGTAAGGGTCACTATTTGCACAAAAGCAGAGCGTTCCCCTGGTGAACAATAGCTCTCTCTCTCACACACACACACAGTCAGGAAGTTCTTATTCTTTCTCTCTCTCCCTCCCTCCGTCCCAAGAAGCAGAGCCCCCCACCTGGCCTCCTTCTCCTTCCCAGCCAAGGGAACAGCCAAGGGCCCCGGAGACAGCCTCCTCAGGAAAGATGGAGGGAGGGGGCCAGCCAGGCCGGGGCGCCCACCTGCATGTCATTCGCTTCCTCCCTCCCTCCGCAAAGTAGGCCATGTCCGGAAGGGAGGGAGGGAGACGAAGGCCATGTCCTCGGGATTGGACCTGAGGACAGAGCCAGGCACCCTCCCCACAACGAAGACACCCAACTCCCCCTTGGTAGTCGCAAGCTCAGAGAATTGGGAGAGACCCCAGGGGCCGGCCACAGCGTTTTTATTTGTTTCAACATAATTTTTTTGGGCCTGAGTGAACCATTGTTGGTGATCAATCTGGTCGAGCCTGAGGTGTTGTTTCAGGGAGTCCTTATATCTCTTTTTGGGGGCGCCTCTCTTGCGCTGACCCGTGGCGAGTTCACCGTAGAGTAGTATCTTTGGGAGGCGGTGGTCTTCCATCCTAGAGACGTGCCCTGCCCAGCACAGCTGTGTTCTCAATAGCATGGCCTCAATGCTGGTGATCCTTGCTTGCTCAAGGACAGCAACATTCGTCACATAGTCGGTCCAGTGTATATTTAGGATTGTGCGAAGACAGCGCTGATGAAAGCGTTCGAGGAGTCGTAGGTGTTGGCGATAGGTTATCCATGTTTCAGACCCATATGGCAGAATAGGCAGTATGATAGCTCTGTACACACTGATTTTGGTGCTTTGCCTCAGGTGCTCCAGACTCTTTTCCGAAGCCTTCTGAATGCACTCTATGCCTTTGCTAATCTGTGATCTATCTCCTTATCAATCTTGGCGTCTGAAGAGATGATGCTTCCCAGGGAGGTGAACTGCTGAACGGACTTAAGCACAGATGTGCCTATGCTGACGTGGCGATGGTGGTGTTCTTCCTGTGTTGCGGGCTGGTAGAGGACTTCTGTTTCCTTCAGGCTGACTTCCAGCCCAAACAGCTCTGCAGCTGTTGCCAAGCAGGATGTTAGGGGCTGCAGGGCTGCTTCTGAATGGGTGACAAGGGCAGCATAGTTAATAATAGTTAACATTTAATATTTTATTATTAATATTATTTATGGTACCAGCATGCTGCCCTGATTATTCAAAAGAGTCAATTTTATTAATTGCATAAAATGCACAATGTTGTGGGTCAGCTACAACCCACATCATGCCGGATTAGCCCCCTAATATTCCATCAGTACTTAGTTTGTCATGTTGAGCAAGTTTGCTCTAGATCAGTGTTTCTCAACCTAGGGGTTGGGACTCCTAGGGCGGTCATGAGGGGGTGTCAGAAGAGTCGCCAAAGACCATCAGGTAGAGGTCATACAGTCCAATCCTTGCCCTGGTGGTGGTGATGGTGATGATGATTGTGATATTAGAGTCATAGAGTTGGAAGAAACCCCCAGAGGTCATCCAGTCCAACTCTTGGCCCTGATGATGATGATGATACTGATGATATTATATTAATAGATTTGGAAGGAACCCCAAAAGTCATCCAGTCCAACTCTTGGCCCCGATGATGATGATGATGATGATGATATTAGAATCATAGGGTTGGAAAAAACCCCAAAAGTCATCTAGTCCAACTCTCGGCCCTGATGATGATGATATTAGAATCATAGAGTTGGAAGGAACCCCAAAAGTCATCCAGTCCGACCCTTGGCCTGATGATGGTGATGATTATGATAATGATGATGCTAATGATATTAGAATCATAGAGTTGGAAGGAACCCCAAAAGTCATCTAGTCTAGTCTTTCTCAACCAGTGTGCCGTGGCACACCAGTGTGCCATGACGGACCTCCTGCTGTGCCGCGAGAAAAGCTCTCTGCCCCCCTTCCTCCCCCCTTCCTGCCGAACTCCTGCTGCTTGGGGGAGGAGGAAGGGCCGGGCAGTGGCGAAGAAAAAGAAGACGGGACCGGGACGCCTCCTTCGGCCGTTTCCCCAGCCAGCCTCCAATCCGCCATGACTCCCACCATGACTCTCGCCCCTCGCTCGCTGAAGCCGCGTGGAGGAGCCCCGCCCACTGAAGCCCGTCCACCGCTCATGCTCCTCCTCTGTAGGAGAGCTGAAGCTGGGGAGAGGGGGCGGGGCATGGCGCGGCCTGTAGGAGAGCTGAAGCTGGGGGGAGGACGGGCATGGCGCGGCCTGTAGGAGAGCTGAAGCTGGGGAGGGGGCGGCATGGCACGGCCTGTAGGAGAGCTGAAGCTGGGGGAGAGGACGGGGGCATGGCGCGGCCTGTAGGAGAGCTGAAGCTGGGGGGAGAGGACGGGGCATGGCGCGGCCTGTAGGAGAGCTGAAGCTGGGGGGAGAGGACGGGGCATGGCGCGGCCTGTAGGAGAGCTGAAGCTGGGGGGAGGGGGCGGGGCATGGCACGGCCTGTAGGAGAGCTGAAGCTGGGGGGAGAGGACGGGGCATGGCGCGGCCTGTAGGAGAGCTGAAGCTGGGGGGAGGGGGCGGGGCATGGCGCGGCCTGTAGGAGAGCTGAAGCTGGGGGAAAGGGCGGGCATGGCGCGGCCTGTAGAAGAGCTGAAGCTGGGGGTAGGGGGCGTGGCATGGCACAGCCTGGCTCTGCCCCCTCCCCGGCTTCAGCACTCCCAGCAGCTGCTCCAGCCTTGAGGGGACAGTGCCAAGCCAGCATTGTGCTGGCTCTGGCACCGCTGGCTTGGCACTGCCCCCTCAAGTCTGGAGCAGCTGCTGGGAGAGGTGAAGCCGGGGGTAGGGGGCAGGGCATGGTGCAGCCTGGCTCCGCCCCCTCCCCGGCTTCGGCACTCCCAGCAGCTGCTCCCAGCAGGCCAGTCGTTCTTTACTGTGTTAGAGTGTCATTTTGTGTCATTTTGGTTGGTGGTGTGCCCCCGGATTTTTTTAATGTTAAAAGTGTGCCGCAGCTCAAAAAAGGTTGGGAAACACTGCTCTAGTCCAACTCTCGGCCCTGATGATGATGATGATGATGATGATGATATTAGAATCATAGAGTTGGAAGGAACCCCAAAAGTCATCTAGTCCAACTCCTGGTCCTGATGATGATAATGATGATGATATTGATATTAGAAATGTTCACCACCCGAACTTAAGCAACACACAAGCGCCATCAAGTTTTCACCCCCAGCATTTTAGTTTTGTAAGTACTTAAGAAACATTTAGAAGCGTGATTGCGCAGGCCTACAATCTATGTCCGCATTGCCCCTTTGGTTGCACTGAGCTGGTTTGGCAAGAGAAAGCCATGTCTTTTTTGAACCCGGAGGCCTGTGTAATAGTAGGGAAAGTAAGCATGGCATCTGTATGGTATGACGGGGAGGGGGCACATGCTTTGCAAGGAAGGCTGCCTTGCATTGGGAGCCGGGGGCCATCTTCCGGCTCCGTTCGGCAGCTGATGAGCCTTGAAGGACAAAAGGTCAGGCGAAGCATCGCTGGCAGAAACAGAGGCAGCGGCGCATTGATGGTGCCTGGATGCTCACTCTTGTCTGTTGTTGCAAGGAGAGGAGGGATCGGAGTGTCAAAGGGGGATCCCGGGATATTTGTGCCAGTTGAAAGATGCTCTTGCTGTATTGGTTTGCATTGCTGTGTTGGTTTGCATTGCTGTACTGGTGTGCAATTCTGTATTGGTTTGCATTGCTATACCAGTTTGCAATGCTGTACTGGTTTGCATTGTAGGGATTATGTTTAATATATTTATTCTCAACCTTCCTCACGCCACAACCCCTTAATACAGTTCCTCAGATTTTATGGTTGGTGACACCCCCCCCCCCCCAACCATAAAATTACTTTCGTTGCTACTTCATAACTGTAATTTTGCTATTTTTATGAATCGTAATGTAAATATCTGATATGCTGGATGTATTTTCATTCACCGGACCACATTTGGCACAAATACCAAAGAGCATTCTGAACTCCACCAACAATGGAATTGAACCAAAGTTGACACGCAGAACTCCCATGACCAACAGAAAATACTGGAAGGGTTTGGTGAGCATTGACCTTGAGTTTTGGAGTTGTAGTTCACCTACATCCAGAGAGCACTGTGGACTCAAACAATGATGGGTCTGGACCAAATGTGTCACGAATGTTCAGTATGCTCAAAGGTGAATACTGGTGGAGTTTGGGGGGAAATAGCCTTGTCTTTGGGGAGTCGTAGTTTCTGGGATTGATTTTGTCATTTGGGAGTTGTAGTTGCTGGGAGTTATAGTTCACCTACAATCAAAGATCATTCTGAGCTCTGCCAATGATGGAATTGGACCAAACTTAGCACGCAGAACTCCCATGACCAACAGAAAATACTGGAAGGGTTTGGTGAGCATTGACCTTGAGTTTTGGAGTTGTAGTTCACCTACATCCAGAGAGCACTGTGGACTCAAACAATGATGGGTCTGGACCAAATGTGTCACGAATGTTCAGTATGCTCAAAGGTGAATACGGGTGGAGTTTGGGGGGGAAATAGCCTTGTCTTTGGGGAGTCGTAGTTTCTGGGATTGATTTTGTCATTTGGGAGTTGTAGTTGCTGGGAGTTATAGTTCACCTACAATCAAAGATCATTCTGAGCTCTGCCAATGATGGAATTGGACCAAACTTAGCACACAGAACTCCCATGACCAACAGAAAATACTGAAAGGCTTTGGTGGGCATTGACCTTGAGTTTTGGAGTTGTAATTCACCTACATCCAGAGAGCACTGTGGACTCAAACAATGGTGAACAATCATCCTGAGCTTATTATGTTGACAAAGGCGTTCATCCACCTGCACAAACACAAAGGTTCTGATGACTACCTGGCTTGGGAAATGGCTGGAGGAATCCTGGCCATGGTTCCATTTCCCAAGAGATTGTGCAAGCAGGGAGCATGGAGAGGTGGCGGCCTTCAAGTTTTATTTTGACACTAGCTTGGGGCGGCGGTGCCCGGGTTATTTGAGGAAGGCATTGTGTGCCAAGGTTGGTTCCTATTAGATGTGTATGTGGCGTGCAGTGGTCTCAGGAACTTAGTGAAGGTACTGCAAGTCCCATTGGCCATGGTCCATCCCCCTCCAAACAGCACCAGAGTGTAGAGTGGGTCATGGGGGCTCTGTGTGTCACATTTGGTCTTGATCATTCTCTGGATGAGGGTTGCAGCGGTCTTGGAAGGTGAGTGAAGGTATTTCAAGTCCCATCATCTGTGGTCCTTGAAACAGCACCAGGGTGTAGAGTGGGTCAAGGGGGCTCTGTGTGCTAATTTTGGTCTGTAGTGGTCATTGGGTGAGGGTCGCGTTGTGAAGTGGGCCATTGGGCCCCTGTGTGCCAAGTTTGGTCCTGATCCGTCACTGCTGTGGGCCGCAGTGTCTGACTGCCTGAGGCCTTTCCTTTTCCCTCTGAGTCACCTTAGAATGTTGGAATGTGGATGGCCAATCAGAGTCCTTTATGCAAAGACCATTTCAGTGGCAACCAATCCCCTCTGTCTGGGGCCATAGAATGTTGGAGTTCTGAGGCTGGCCAATCAGGATTCTTTATGCAAATAATCCCATAGTGGCAACCTATTGAAACGCTGTCACATATTCCTTGGCACCTCCGCACCTCCCAGAAAATGAACATTCAATTTCCAACGGAAAAAAACTGTCATTTGGCTAACTCAAGCATTCAGTTGCATTCTGTTTTGCTGGCCAATCAGAGTCCTTTATGCAAATAGTTCCTCAGTGGCAACCAATGCCCTCTGTCTGGTGCCTTAGATTGTTGGATATCTGAGGCTGACCAATCTGAGTCCTTTATGCAAATAATCTGGTGCCTTAGAGTGTCGGAGTTCTGAGGCTGGCCAATCAGTGTCCTTTATGCAAATAATCCCACATTGGCAACCACATATTTCTCCCTCCGCACCATCGCACCTCCGCACCGCCGCAAACACTGACTTTTATTATATACATAGAAGATAGATAGATGTGTGTGTGTGTGTATTATATGCTTGCTGTCTCTTAATGAACTATAAATCTTTGGAGGGGGAGTACTGTGGCAAGTCACATTCTCTCGGCCTCAGAGGGATGGCAACCTCTTCTGAACACGTCTTGCCTCTGTCGGAATATTTCATTTCTGAGACACCGAATGGCAGCCGCGACATCCACGCCGGAGCCCATTAACATTCCACACTTGCACTTGTTAATGACGCCGCGGAATAGCGATAATTAGATGAAGCATCATTTAACATCATCGCCGGTGTACTTTACATTTATTTATACACTGCCGCCATCGCCGTCCCCCTCCCTTCCTCCTCGAAGGAAGCAGGATCGAAGGCCTCTGCAGCACTCAATAAGGGAAGCCCCCCCCCCCATGGCCGCCCTTTAATTAGGCCACATTATTATTCCTGCCGTAATTCTGCTTATTGCATTCAAGGGGGGTCCAGGGAAGAGACCCTTGGCTTCCCCTTCATTCTGTTGCTGTCAGGGAAATGAATGAGAGCATTGCAAGGGAATGCTTGTCAGGGCTGGCACTGGGCTCAAGTGGGTTATGACGACAGAGGGTATTGTTGTTGTTGTTGTTGCTATTTGAAACACAAGATGAGCCCAGAGCAAACAAGATCGCTCTGTTGGCTGTTGTACTGGATCACACGTCGGACACTTCCCAAGTGTCTAGGACTGTGCGATGTATTGACGAATAATGCATGTAGATCCCAGTACTTTTATTATTATTTATTTATTTATTTATTTATTATTGGGGCTTTTATGCCGCCGACTCCCAGGGGCTCGCGGCGGCTCACAAGAGCCGGTACATAGGAAAATTAAAAACATGTGGCTAAAACAACAACGGCACATTAAAACAACAGTAATAAAACAGCTGCAATTAACACAACATTAGAGGCCGCACCAGCACCGCACAGGCAATATAGCATGGACCTACTCATTAAAGGCCTGCCTAAACAAATACGTTTTGCAGGCCCGTCTAAACGGGAGTAGGTCCTCAGGGCCCTGGTTTCGGCGGAAGGGCGTTCCATAGCGTGGGAGCTATAATCGAGAACGCCCCGGCGGGTGGATGTCAGGTGCGGCGACTTTATAGATGGTATTACCAAAAGTTTGGCATCCTCCGAACGTAGTGATCTCAGAGGGCAGTATGGAGCGAGGCGGTCCCTCAGGTACGCTGGCTCCAGGCCGTACAAGGCCTTGAAGGTAAGAACCAACACTTTGAAGGCGATCCGGTGCTCAATAGGCAGCCAGTGCAGATCCTGCAAAATTGGTGTTATACGGCAACCTGCTGGAGCCCCAGACAGGAGCCGGGCGGCAGCGTTCTGCACTAGCCTGAGCTTCCGGGTCGACGACATAGGGAGGCCAACGTAGAGCGTGTTACAGTAATCTAGCCTCGAGATGACCGTGGCTTGGATCACCGTGGCCAGGTCGTTCCGGGAGAGGTAGGGGCCAGCCTCCTTGCCTGGCGGAGATGGAAGAAGGCAGCCTTGCTGACCGAGGAGACCTGGGCCTCCATGGACAGCTGGGAGTCCAGCTGGACACCCAGGCTCCTCACCGACGGCGCTGGGTGCAGCGTCGTCCCGTCCAGGGTTGGAAGCCGGGCACCCACCCCGCCCGGGCGGCCCAGCCACAAGATCTCCGTCTTCGCCGGATTCACCCTCAACCTACTGGCTCGCAGCCATCCAGTAATGGCCTCGAGGCAATGCTGGAAATTATCGGGGACAGACTCCGGCCGGCCCTCCATCCCCAGAATGAGCTGGGTGTCGTCAGCGTACTGATGGCAGACCAGCCCATAACTCCGCACCAGCCGTGCAAGCGGCTGCATGTAGATATTAAATAACAGAGGGGAGAGAATGGCCCCCTGTGGAACTTTTGTCAGCGCCGATTGTGTTTAAGTGTAGGCCAAGGTCTTTAGGTACTGCATCCAGTGTGCCGATCACCACTGGGACCCCCTTGACTGGCTTTGCGCCAGAGTCTTTGCAGTTTGATCTTTCAATCCTCATATCGTGACAGCTTTTCCAGTGTTTCTCTTCAATCCTGCGGTCGCCTGGGATTGCAACATTGACAATCCATACTTGTTCTTTTAACTACAACTCACATCATTAACCCCGAAAAACTCCATAAGTACATAAAGTTTCTTACATTGAGCAAGTTTGCTCTAGATCAGACCTGGGCATCTTGCGGCCCGCAGGCCGGATCTGGCCCGGCGGCCGATTCTGTCCAGCCCGCCTAAGCATATAGTATATAATACAATAGATAAAAGAATGGACGAGAAAAATATGTGTATTATATGTGTGTGTGTGTGTATGAGTATATGCGTCGTGATTCAGACCACCTTAAAAGAGCCAAGCCCAGTAAAGTAAACAGTAAAGGTTTATTAACAAGTCACAGGTTTCCAGAAACTGGTCAATACTGCCTGAAGGCACTGAAAAGCTGAGCAAATGAAGTCAGCCAAGCAAAAGCCAACCAGGTCAAAAGAGTCACACAAAGAAAAAAGCGGATTAAACCACTGGAAAACCCGCGTTACTCAGCAAACACGGGGAAAATGGAAGTAGCACGTCGTCAAACTGGGAGAGAGGCAAGCGGTACAGAGTCGTCAAAGCAGTACAGAGTCAAGCCGAAAAGGGAAGCCGGTGAAGTAGCGACGTCAAACCAGTCTGGAGTCGAAACAGGAAAGGCAGAAAAATCTAGCACACAGGGATTTAAGGTGGTGCAGCCGATGAGAGTATACAAGATGCGGAACCCACCAAATACGATACCAGCATCCAGAGAGAGAGTCCAAGTTCCAAAAATCCACATCCAACAGTCAATTCAGCAGCAATCCAGCAACAAAGGGCAGACCTTTGTTGCTGGATTGGGCAAGTACAACTCCTTGCCAGCTGCAACGTATGGTTATTTGCAAGCCCCCGTTATTCAAAGCTCTTCCTCAGAACTTAATTGAACCGACGTCACGTTATCATTCCTCTCAGCTGCCAGCACTTCTTCATGTGCTGCCCTTTGCCTCTCACGCCAAGCCATACGCCTTCTGCGACGACTTATGTCACCCCAGCAAGAAGCCTGATTCCAATCACTCCAGTTCCCATCTACTGTGAATCCCACAAATGAATCACTACGTCCCGCACCTTAGTCCAATCCATGTCACTAGACACCTCTTCAGAGGTCTGTGAGTCCCCAACCCCATCTCCCATAGACTGCTCCTCATCACCATACCCATCATCCTCTGAAAACCTTAAAAACGTTTCATCCACTAAAGACTCGTTACGTATTTGCCTGATTCTCTTCCTTTGTTGCTCCTCATCTGACTCCTGCTCACGAGTGGACCTTCTAGTATTTCTGGCTACAGTGTCTTCTCTCTCAGCCTCAGTCTCAACTACAACACTGTGTGTGTGTGTTTAACAGCACTGGCTGGATGGCCATCTGTCGGGAAGGATCAGATTGTGCATTCTTCCATGACAGAATGAAGCTGGATTGGATGGCCTTTGGGTGCCCCTTCCAACTCTCTTAGTCTATGGCACTAGTGTGCCGTGAGCGATCATCAGGTGTGCTGTGGGAAATGGGAACCTCCAATACCCTTTCTTCCCGCTCCTGCCAAACACTTTTTCTTCTCCACTCGGGCTCCCTTCTTCCCAGCCTCACTCTGCTCGCTTTGCCTCACTTGGCTCAGGCTATTGCGCAGGCTCGCCCCACATCTTCTTCCCTCCCCCTCCCTCCTGAACACGCTCATGCTGCCCCCTCGGATCAAAATGGTGGCAGAAGCAGCAAGAAAAAGTAAGTGTTTGGCAGGAGGGGGGAGAAAGGGCGTGAAGGGGAAGGGGGAGGAAGAGGTTTCTGTCAAAAGCTGGCACGGGCAAACATGGACCTTCCAGGTGTTCTGGACTCCAACTCCCACCATTCCTAGCAGCCTCAGGCCCTTTTCCTCCTCCCCCCCTCAGCCACTTAAGCAGGAAAGGGCCTCAGGCTGTTAGGAATGGTGGGAGTTGGAGTCCAAAGCACCCAGAGGGCCGAAGTTTTCCCATGCCTGTTTTAGGGACCTTAAAGTGGTGAGCCTCCTTCCAACATTGTGATTCTGGATAGAAAACAAACAACAACATAGCATAACATTGTTTGAGTCCACAGTGCTCTCTGGGTGTAGGTGAACTACAACTTCCAAACTCAAGGTCAATTCTCAAGCAAACCCTTTCAATACTTTCTGTTGGTAATGAGAGTTCAATATGCCAAGTTTGGTTCAATTCCATTGTTGCAAGACTTCAGGATGCTCTTTGATTGTGTGTTAACTATAAATCCCAGAAACTGTAACTCCCAAATGTCAAGGTCTATTTTCCCAAACTCCATCTGTGTTCACATTTGGGCATATTGTATTTTATATGTTTTTATGTGAACCGCTCTGGGCGTAAGAGAGAGCGGTATATCAAATTGAATCAATCAATCAATCAATCAATAAAAAATATTGAGTATTCATGCCAAGTTCGGTCCTGATCCAACATTGTTTGAGTCCACAGTGCTCTTTGGATATAGGTGAACTACAACTCCAAAACTCAAGGTCAATGCCCACCAAACTCTTATAGCATTTTCTCTTGGTTATGGGAGTTCTGTGTGGGAAGTTTGTGTCTTTCTGCCATTCCTGCCAGGATATCTATGTTGTGTTCATCGAAACAGGCCCAGGTTTCACACTGAGTGTATAAATACATTTAAAAACAGATTAACTATATGTATTACTGTGTTAGAGTGTCGTTTTGTGTCATTTTGGTTGTTGGTGTGCCTCGGGATTTTGTAAATGTAAAAAATGTGCCGTGGCTCAAAAACGGTTGAAAAACACTGGTCTATGGTGTGATGAAATCTCCTTCTCTGTTTTCCCTCTTGCTTCCTTCCCTTTTGCAATCTCTCTCCTCCCTTTATTAAAACCGAGCGCAGACCGCTCTTGGCTGAAGTGGCGACGGCGGAGCTTTTGTACGTTTTTTGACTCTGCTTGACATTCTGACACAAATGTCATCATTTTTCAAATGCTGGAGGACTTTGGGCGAGAGCACCTGAGCTGCCGGTTTAGTGAGAAAAAGGCTCCCGAGAGAAGGAGGTGGACGGATCCAATGGAACTTATGCCCTTCCTTCCTTCCTTCCTTCCTTCCTTCCTTCCTTCCTTCCTTCCTTCCTTCGACTTCTAGATCTCTCTCCCACCCCCCCATCCCGATGTGTTACAGAATTGTCTGCAACCGCAGTATATTATTTAGTCCTGACGTTTATGGCAAATACAAACAGTGTGTTGTCCTTCCTGCCAAACGGCCAGGCTGCTGGCCAGGAGGGAGAGGAAAGGTAGAACGGAGGAGGAGAAAAAGGAGGAGGGAAGCCATAAAACACAAAGGTGGAAGGGCAGAAAATTGGAAGCATCTTGCAAGCGTTGGGTCCATCTGGGGACATCCCAGACAGAGAGTTGCGGGTCAAAGCTCGGGGGTATTGGAAGTTGTCATTTCTCAAGGTCCATGGTAAGCCTGATTGATCCATAAAAAATGGTTCAAAACTTGTTCTGGATGTAGGGGGCGCTGGCGCTTCGAATCTGAATGACTTCTGAAATTTTCCAGAAATTTTCCGAAATTTATTCGGAAAATTTCCAAAATTTATTCCAAAAAATCCCAAAATTTATTCGTAAATATTCCGAAATTTATTCGGAAAATTTCCGAAAATTATTCAAAAAAATCCCAAAATTTATTCGGAAAAATCCCGAAATTTATTCGGAAAAATTCCGAAATTTTGGAATGCATTCGTTAATGGTGTCCTCGATTGCGCAAAGCTCGAAAACCTACATAAAAACCTCAGTCTGACGTGGGAGGGAAGAAATCCCCTTCCAAATTGGGTGAAACACAGCTTCTATCGCGGGAGAGAAGGACCTGGGGGAGGAGCCATGTTTAACCTAGAAATGGCAGCGGTCGCTTCGAAATGTCAAATTCACTTCCAGGTTGCTTACAGCAGTGTTTCCCAACCTTTTTTGAGCTGCGGCACATTTTTTACATTTACAAAATCCTGAGGCACACCACCAACCAAAATGACACAAAACGACACTCTAACACAGTAATACGTATAGTTAATATGTTTTTAAATGTATTTATACACTCAGTGTGAAACCTGAGTGAGCACCGTTCAAACCCAGGAAAAGCCGATCCTAACAGAACACAGACCTTGTTTTGAGAGTTGGGTGTTTTTTGTTGCTCTCTCAGAACAAACCTTTTTTTAAAGATTATTATTTTGTCCTCTGCAGAAAACACAAACAAAGCCGAGTGCTGTATTGATTTGAAAGTAAAGGCACCTGAAGGAAGCCTTTGAACCAGAAAGAAAATGCAAAGTGCCATTTTAGGGATGAACTTTGGTCGTCACAGCTGAACTTTTCCCTTCACACATCCCTGTCCCTGCAGGAAAAAAAAAAAACCAAGGAAAGGGAAAAAAAAGATGTAAATAAATCATGGCATTTTGGGATCATTTGGGGCCGTTGTGCTTAAACTGAATGGTCTGGACCGTAGTTATTGAAATAGAGCAATTTAAAATGGCTGAGGATAGTGAGATCTGAGCCGCGGATAGTGAACCCTGAAGTGCAGTTAGGTTCGGTCGGAATTGTCATAATTCGGAATAATTTTGAAGCGATTTTGAAGTTTTTAAGGAAATCGGAAGTTTCTTTGCCCTTCCGAAGCTTTTTCCGCCATTTCTGTTATGGTGGTGAAACTAGGTGGCACCGGTGCTTTGCTTCTACAATGTTGCTAAAGTTCTGGTGGTGAACATTTCAGAACTCCAACAAAACATTCAAAATTTTGTTATAACTGGCAGTTCCTAATTGGTTCTGTCTTAAAAATCACCAATAATGAAATAATAATGAAGTTTTGAAAGTTTTGTTAGAGTTCTGAAATGTTCACCACCAGAACTTTAGCAACACTGTAGAAGCAAAGCACCAGCGCCACCTAGTGTTCACCACCAGAACTTTAGCAACACTGTAAAAACAAAGCACCGGTGCCACCTGGTGTTCACCACCAGAACTTTAGCAACACTGTAGAAGCAAAGCACCGGCGCCACCTAGTGTTCACCACCAGAACTTTAGCAACACTGTAGAAGCAAAGCACCAGCGCCACCTAGTGTTCACCACCAGAACTTTAGCAACACTGTAGAAGCAAAGCACCAGCGCCACCTAGTGTTCACCACCAGAACTTTAGCAACACTGTACAAGCAAAGCACCAGCACCACCCAGTGTTCACCACCAGAACTTTAGCAACACTGTAGAAGCAAAGCACCAGCGCCACCTAGTGTTCACCACCAGAACTTTAGCAACACTGTAGAAGCAAAGCACCAGCGCCACCTAGTGTTCACCACCAGAACTTTAGCAACACTGTAGAAGCAGAACACCAGCCACCTAGTTTTCACCACCAGAACTTTAGCAACACTGTAGAAGCAAAGCACCAGCGCCACCTAGTGTTCACCACCAGAACTTTAGCAACACTGTAGAAGCAAAGCACCGGCGCCACCTAGTGTTCACCACCAGAACTTTAGCAGCACTGTAGAAACAAAGCACCAGCGCCATCTAGTGTTCACCACCAGAACTTTAGCAACACTGTAGAAGCTAAGCACCAGCGTCCACTGTGTTCACCACCAGAACTTTAGCAACACTGTGTAGCAAAGCACCAGCGCCACCTAGTGTTCACCACCAGAACTTTATCAACACTGTAAAAGCAAAGCACCAGTGCCACCTAGTTTTCACCACCAGAACTTTAGCAACACTGTAGAAGCAAAGCACCAGCGCCACCTAGTGTTCATCACCAGAACTTTAGTAAGTACTTTAGAACCATTTTAGAACCATGCTTGCCCAGGCCTAATAACTACTAGTAAGGGGAAGATTGCTGTAGAAGTATCGGAAAGGTCTCTTGGGCGCCGGTAGCTGCTCCTGGGCTCCTTCATAGGTCCGCAAAGTCAATTAATGGATGTCCAGCTTCTGCAACCTGCGGAACTCTCCGCCAAATTCAGCAGTTTAATATTTTGACCCGGGGGGAGGGGGGAATGCCTACGTTCGGCAACATTATAACCAGAATAAACACATTCATTCAATGTACGGCTAGCAAAGGCTGTATTCCATTATATGGCAGTGTAGATCCAGCCTCAGATTTGGGAAATTGAACTAATCTGTGTTAGATGTGCTGCTTCTTATGGTATTAATGACAATCAGGTCATCTCTGATTGACAAGAAGGGGAAATCTGCTGAGTGGCAGCAGGGGGAGGGTTACCCAGGCCATTTCCTGTTTGCTATGGTGCAATGGCATACTTAGGCCAACTCAGCCAAGAGGGGGAATCCCGCTTCATGACATCACACCAGGATTCTGCCTCTTGTGACATCACAAGGAAGGGTTTCCCTGGGACATCAAAAGGGGGTTCCCTAGGCCCTCTGACATCACAAGGGGGGTATTTCCCAGGTCTGTGAGATCTCAGTGCCAGGCGTCTTTTAAAGGAGACACTTTGAAACATCAAGTCAGGGGTTCTGTGGTTTTTAGCTTTGAGTAGGTTTTAATCAGGTTTTTTAAATGGATTTTGACTGTGAATTTTTAATACCCCTGGCTTTTAATTCTGTTTAAACGTTTGTAGATTTTTAATTGGTTTGAAATGCTTTTAATGTAAGTTGCTTTGAGTCTCCTTTCTGGAGAGAAAAAGAAGGGTATAAATAAACATAACAATAATTGGATGCCGACAAATTGAACAACCCAGTTTCCTGAAGTTATTGTTACTGTTACTATTATTATTATTATTGGATGCCGACAAATTGAACAACCCAGTTTTCTGAAGTTATTGTTACTGTTACTATTATTATTATTGGATGCTGACAAATTGAACAAACCAATTGCCTGAAGTTATTGTTACTATTTTATTATTATTATTGGATGCCGACAAATTGAACAACCCAGTTTTCTGAAGTTATTGTTACTGTTACTATTATTATTATTATTATTGGATGCCGACAAATTGAACAACCCAGTTGCCTGAAGTTATTGTTACTATTTTATTATTATTGTTATTATTATTGGATGCCACAAATTGAACAACCCAATTTTCTGAATTGTTATTGTTACTATTTTATTATTATTATTGGATGCCGACAAATTGAACAACCCAGTTTCCTGAAATTGTTACTGTTACTATTATTATTATTATTGGATGCTGACAAATTGAACAACCCAGTTTTCAAGTTATTGTTACTGTTACTATTATTATTATTATTATTGGATGCCGACAAATTGAACAACCCAATTTCCTGAAGTTATTGTTATTTGTTGTCATTATTATTATTATTGGATGCCGACAAATTGAACAACCCAATTGCCTGAAGTTATTGTTACTATTTTATTATTATTATTATTATTGGATGCTGACAAATTGAACAAACCAATTGCCTGAAGTTATTGTTACTATTTTATTATTATTATTGATGCCGACAAATTGAACAACCCAGTTTACTGAAGTTATTCTTACTGTTACTATTATTATTATTATTATTGGATGCCGACAAATTGAACAACCCAGTTTCCTGAAGTTATTGTTACTGTTACTATTATTATTATTATTGGATGCCGACAAATTGAACAACCCAGTTTTCTGAAGTTATTGTTACTGTTACTATTATTATTATTATTATTGGATGCCGACAAATTGAACAACCCAGTTTCCTGAAGTTATTGTTACTGTTACTATTATTATTATTGGATGCCGACAAATTGAACAACCCAGTTTTCTGAAGTTATTGTTACTGTTACTATTATTATTATTATTGGATGCTGACAAATTGAACAAACCAATTGCCTGAAGTTATTGTTACTATTTTATTATTATTATTGGATGCCGACAAATTGAACAACCCAGTTTTCTGAAGTTATTGTTACTATTACTATTATTATTATTATTGGATGCTGACAAATTGAACAAACCAATTGCCTGAAGTTATTGTTACTATTTTATTTTTATTATTGGATGCCGACAAATTGAACAACCCAATTGCCTGAAGTTATTGTTACTATTTTATTATTATTGTTATTATTATTGGATGCCAACAAATTGAACAACCCAATTTCCTTTTTTTTATTATTATATAATTTTTATTAAGGTTTTGTCAGACATAAAACACAATTGGGAATGGGGAGGGGGCAGGGGTTTAGGGTAGGGTGAGGGGAGTAGGTAAACATGTGGTAGGATGGGTAAGGGTGGGGTTACACAGTATGGCTTCCAGTCCGTTCCGCGAGAGATACATAGCAAACTTGACTTTACTTTCCCGACTCCTCCAAACCTGCTGCCCCTGCCTTAGCTGCGTAGTCTTCCAATCATATTTTTAATACTTTTAAATAAAGTTCTAAAGATTGCCAATCCATTCTGGTTTTATTACTTTGATCCTTAATAATACTATTCAGTATATCTATTTCTTTTAGATCAATTAGTTTAGATATCCATTCTCCTATTGGTGGAGTATCTTCATTTTTCCAATTTTTTGCCAATACCATTCTGGCTGCCGCTGCCAAGTAACATAGGAGCTTATCTTTTTGCTTATCTATTTTCTCATCTGTTATGTTTAGTAAATAATATTCGGGTTTTAAATCAAATTTTTCTCCCCATATTTTTTGTACATGTGAGTGGATAAGTTTCCAAAATTTCTGGACCTTTGGGCAGGTCCACCAGCAATGAAAAAAAGTCCCTGGGTGCTTCTTGCACTTCCAGCATTTATTATTTGTGTTTTTATAAAACTTCGCCAGTTTCTGAGGAGTCAAGTACCAACGGAAGTACATCTTGTACCAATTTTCTGCTGTCGTAGTTGACCCAAGATACTTAGATATCTTCTTCCATGTACCTTCCCATTCCTGTAATAGAATCGAGTGACCTAGGTCTTGAGCCCACTCCACCATTACCTGTTTCACCGCTTCCTCTTCCACCTCCCAATCCAACAATACATTGTATAGAGTCCTGATATGTTTCTTCCTTTGTTTTTGCAGCTTCTCCCAAGCTGAGTCCTCCTTTACAAATCCTTTCTTGCTGTCCAATTTAAAGTATTCTTTTATTTGTAGGTAATGAAACCAGGAGATTTCGTATCCCATTTCTCTTAATCTGTCTTGTGTTTTTAAGGTCCACTTACTATCTTTCCATTCTAGTAGTGTTCTGTATGTAAGCCATTTTTCCATTGGAATTTCCCTTCTGTGTTGGGCCTCCAGGGGTGAGACCCATAAGGGGGTTTCCTGATACAATCTTTCCTTATATCTCTCCCAGGTCTTATATAGGGCAGCCCTAACACAATGATTTGTAAAGTTTTTTTCTAGTTTTGCTTTCCCATACCAGGCATACGCATGCCAACCTCTCCTCAGGTTGAAACCTTCTAGTTGTAGTAATCTTGTGTTCCTTAATGTGGTCCATTCCATGGTCCAGCTCAGTGCTGCCGCGTCGTAATATAGTTGTAGATTGGGGAGGGCTAGCCCTCCCCTCTCCTTCCTGTCTGTGAGAATTCTATGATTTACTCTGGCTTTTTTGCCCTCCCAAATAAATTTTAAAATGTCTTTTTTCCATAATTTGAAATAAAAAGTCGTTCTCAGTATTGGGATAGACTGAAAAAGGAAGATCATCCTTGGTAAAACGTCCATTTTGATCACCGCGATTCTGCCCAATATATTTAGTTTTAAATATTTCCATTTTTCCAAATTTGTCTTTATTGATTTCCATGTCCTTTCATAATTATTTTTTAATAGTTGGTTATTGTGGGCCGTCAATTGGATACCCAAATATCTGACTTTCATAGCTACTTCTAATTTCGTTTTTTTTTCCAGCTCCTCCCTTCTTTCTCTTTTGATGTTTTTTGTGAGAATCTTTGTTTTTGCATAGTTAATTTTTAGACCTGCCACTCTTCCATATTGTTCTATTTTCTCAATCCATTTGTTTAATGTCTCTAACGGATCTTCCACGATACAAACGACATCATCTGCAAAGGCCTGGAGCTTAAATTCCTCTTTTTGTATTTTTAGCCCCCTTAAGTTTTGATCCATTCTGATGTCCTGCAGTAATAATTCTAACATAAAAATAAAAAGAAGCGGTGACATCGGACAGCCTTGTCTCGTACCCTTTTGTATTTGGATGTATCCTGCTGAGTTCCCGTTCACCATTATGTTTGCCTCCTGGTTATTATAGATAGCTTTGATTGCATTTATAAACTGAAACCCCATGTCTTTTTCTTTCAAAGTCTCAAACAAAAAGTCCCAATTAGCGTGATCAAAAGCCTTTTCGGCGTCTAGGAATAAAAATCCCACTTCTTTCTGAATATTGGTGTCATAGAATTCTATTGCATTAATTATATTCCTTAAATTGTTTCTCATGTGTCTCGATGGTAAAAATCCGGCTTGATCATCCTTGATGGTTTCATTTAGATAAACTTTGAATCTGTTGGACAAAATCATAGTGAACAACTTATAGTCATTATTTAGGAGGGAGATAGGCCTATAGTTTCTCACATTCGTTGGGTCGGCTCCCTCCTTGTGTAGAAAAATAATGTGTGCCATCTTCCATGATTCTGGTATCAGCCCTTGTTGCAGCACGCCATTGAATATTCCTTCCAGGTATGGTGTGATCTCTTCCTCTAAGACTTTATAGTACTTGGTTGTTATGCCGTCTGGGCCTGGCGCTTTGTTATTTGGTTGGCCTCTTATTGCCTCTTTTATTTCTTTCGTGGTGACTGGTTTATTTAGTAATTCTCGGTGGGCTTCGCTTATTTTCTCTAGTTTTTTCCCCGCTATATAGGAGACAATGTCTTCCATCTCTATGTCCTCTTTTTTATATAAATTTTCATAAAATTTTCTAAATTCTTCGCCTATTTGGCTATTCTCGAAAATTTCTTTGCCCTTTACAATTAATTTTGATATATGTTGTTTTTGCTATTTATTTCTTTCCTTAGTCTATCTGTTTCCAATTTGATTCTCCTACTATTGGGAGATTTTTTTAAGAGTCTCTCGTTTTCCGCCAGTTCCTCTCTTTGTCTTTTCTGTTTTTCTAGTCTTAACCTGTTTTTGATCGCCCCTTGTTGTATTAGGTGGCCCCTCATTACGGCTTTGCTTGCCTCCCACAAGGTTGTTCTTGCGATATTCTCTTTATCATTCAATAAAAAATATTCTTTAATTAGGGCTTTGTTTTTCGCTATATCTTCCTCTTTTCTTAACAAATTATCGTTCAGTCTCCATCTTCTATCTCTTTTGTACCTATGGAATGCTATTAGTAGGGGACAATGGTCGGTGTTTGTCCTTGGTAAAATTTTTATATCTTCCACCTTTGTTGTTAGTGTTTTGGAGGTCCAAGCCATATCAATTCTGGACCAGGATGCATGGCGTGCCGAAAAAAAAGTATAATCTCTTATCTTTTCATTCCTCATCCTCCATGTATCTTCTAGGCCCAGATCTTGTTTTAAGTTTAACATTCCATTTGGCAATTTGCCTCCTTTAGATCCCTTTCCTTTCCCTTTATTCCTGGATCTATCCATATCGCAGTCGACCACACCGTTAAAGTCCCCTATCAACAAAATATTCTCACAGCTTTGTTCTGCTAGGAAATTCTTTAGTTGTTTTGTAAATTTGGATTTGGCTTCAGTAGGAGCGTAAATATTACAAATTAGAATCTCTGTCTGGTCCAATTTCGCTTTTGTCACAATCGCGGACTTAGAACTGCCCCTTTAACACACACACGGAGACGTTGCAAAAGCTAACTACTTTATTGAGTATATAAAACAGTTCAAAAGGTAAATAGTCCAATAATATGCAAGTGTTCAAAGTATAAAGCAAATAGTCCAAAGTAACGTAGCAAAAGCTTGAAGCGTGGCAAAGCTCCGCAAACCAATGCGGATCAGGAAACAGGACAAGGTTTCGCAATCCAATGCGAATCAAGGACCAGGGCGAGGTGCCGCAAACCACTGCGGCTCAGGAAACAAGGCAAAGGCAAGGCAAGGCTTGATGACCACTATGGACTTGTGGTCCCACTCCGCTTCGCGCCTATTCAGTATAGACGTGGCGGAGAACTGAGGATCAATTCCCACGGGGCCGTACTTACTCCCTCGGCCGGGACCCCCGAAGATCTAGGGCCCAGCGCCTCAGTCTCTACTTTCCGAACGGTGACGGTCTAGGGACAGATGCCAGCTCCTCCTGCCCTCCTCTATGTCCCTGCGCCTGTTATGAGAACGGCCCCGCTCTTCCAGCCTAGTATCGCTATCTTCCTGAGAAGCAGCCTCCCCCGAAGTTTCCCATCCGCTAGCCTCCATCTGCTGCTCGGCCAGCTCCTGGGAACCTCGGCCATTTGGGAATTCATAACTATCTCCGCTATCAGCTTCGCTGCCTCCCATCTCCACCTGGTCCGCTCCTTCCCCGGGAGAATGCTCCCATTCGAAATCCCAGGCTAAACTCTCTGCCGGTGGACTGAGCAAAGGCACGGCTGACCAATCTTGCTCTGGGCCTTCCAACTCATCCTCCGAGTCCCTTTCAGCCTGAGCGGGTCCCAATGCCAACGGGACCCCCGGTGCATCACCCCTCCCCCGTGGCCCGGGCGGACCCATGGGTGCTACAGCTTTTACCCCAAGAATCCTTCCATCGTTATCTTTGAAGGCCAATGATGCTTCCAGAGTGTCCCTTACATATGTCACCACACCCCGTTTCTTCTGTTGTGCCGAGGAATAGAAAACTCTACCCAAACTTTTTTGGTTTAAATGTGATACGTGCTTCTGTGCAATATGTGTTTCCTGTAAAGTAATAAAATCAAAATTTCCTTTTTTCAAACTATTTGTGATCGCTCTGCGTTTATTTGGTACATTTAAACCGTTGACATTATTTGAGTATATTGTCAGTGCCATTTCCTTCAAAATTTATTAATTCTAAATCATTTTTGGCCTCTTCTTCCACAAGGACTATGCTGTCCTCTGTGGAATTGGGTCTCTGCCTCTTTTTATCTTGCTTCCTGTACTCCAGTGCCCATGTTGTATCCCTGTTGTTTCCTGTCGTCTCAGTCGTGGGTTTATCCCTGTCTTCACCTCTTCTCTTGTTTTCCATGTAATCTTTAAAATAACTGTAGAACTCCTTGGCTTTCGCCTCTGAGGTTATCCAGTGTCTTTCTTCTTTAAAGTTCACTGAAATCCCCTCCACTTTCTCCCACCTGAATTTCACTTGATGTTTTCTAAGTTCGTCCGTTAGGAAATAATATTTTCTGCGTTTAAGCAAAGACGTTGGGGTAAATTCTTTCAAAATAATAATTGGTTTGCCTCTATAGCTCACCGGTGCCTGAGCCTTCTTTTTCAAAATTTCATCCCTCACCGATCTTCTCCCAAACGATACTGTCACATCTCTTGCCACTTTGTTCCTCTTAGCATAGTTTGTATTCAGCCTCTGTACCCTGTCTATATTCTGTTCCATTTGATCCTTAGAGATATTCATTATTTCAGCTGTTAGGGATACCACTATTTCCTTCAAATTCTGATTTTCCTGTTCCTCAATATTTCTAAATCTTAATTGGTAGTCCGTTTCCCTTATAGCCATCAATTCCTGTTGTCTTTCTAATTTAATATTTGCCTCCTCTAGCTTGGACAGCTTCTCCTCCATTTGTTTTTGGGATTTAGTAGTTGTGGCATTCTCTTTTTTTATTTCTTTGAGTTCTCGTTGCATCCCTGCCATCTCTTTTCTTATATCTGAGAGTTCCGTTTTTAGTTCTTCCTTAAGTTCTACTTTCATCTTCCCCAGCTCATCTTTGAACATTTCCTCCACTTTCGCTTGCATTCTCTCGCTGTTGTCCTTTAGTTGTTCCTGTATCTGTTCCCTCATTCTTTGCATTTCTTGGAGAATTTCCCTCCCTGAGACCTCTCCTGGCAAAGAGTTTCTTCTACTGGAGGTTGTGGGCACAGGTTTGTTTTGTTTTGGAGCACTGGTGAATCTATCCATCTTCTCTTTCTGTCCCCTTTATATTATTCCTTAATTGACTTGGCAATAGAAGTCTGATCCCTTATCTTCTTTGAGTAAACAGTTTCCTTATTTGTCTGTATAATCAGGGATACTTTAGAGGGTTCTGTGGATGAAATAAAACTCTGCTTCTCTCCTTTCCACTTTATAACTTGATATGACTTGATCGCTGTTGGGGGGGGGGATCCCTTTAAGTCTTCTTCACTGAGCCGAGGTGGGGTCTGATGTTCCTATTCGTCCTCTCCCCTTACTGGAATCCTGGAGTCTTGGTGTCCCACGACGTCTCCGCGTCACGGTCGTCCCTCTACGTCCCTTCGCGTCCGCGTCGCGACGTTCCCTCTGCGTCCGACGTACTCTGCGTCCCTCTGCGTCCCTCTACGTCCGGCGTCCCGGCGTTCCTCCACTCCCGCGACTCCTCCTCCCTCCAGCAATCGTCACCGCCACGTCTCTCCACTTCTCTCCACTTCCTCCCTATTGAGCTTAGGGGGGGGGGGAGTTTCTTAAAGTGAACACACCTCAGCTGTTTTCGCCCCTACGGGGGACTGGAGAAGGGGGTGGACGCCTCCACTCTGCTGGGTGAGCCAGTCATCTATGTCTGTTCGGCGACAGCAGATCTTCTGGGCTCCACGTCCTCCACTCCACACTGCTGGATCCAAACTGGTCTCGGTGCCTGCCCGACCCGAGTTCTCCTCTCGCCCTTCTTCCAATTCAGTAGGTTCGGCTCTACCTTAGAGTTCTGAGATTCTTGTCCCTTTTCTCAGTCTTGCAGTTGGCAACCGGCAGACTGTTTCCCCTCGCCTCTCGGACTCTCCTTTTCAAAGCTCTCTTCCTTCTCTTCTGTGCTTGTTTAAAATGGAGGCGGTCGGCCTGTTGGACGCGTTGCGTCTCGCACCCCCCACGGGAGCTTCTTCTGGGCTGAGGACCGGCGTAGATCCCTACACCGTCGCCTCGCCTTGGTTGAAGTTCGCTAAAGGGCTAACCTCTATCCCGTTAGTCCTTCTCTGGGGATAAATTCCCCTTTTCCCGGCCGGGGGGTTCAGAATCACATGAAGCTCACAGGAGCTTCAGAATTCCGTGGCGGCCGCCATCTTGCCTCCACCGGAAGCTGGATTTTATCGAACAACCCAATTTCCTGAAGTTATTGTTACTATTTATTATTATTATTATTGGATGCTGACAAATTGAACAAACCAATTGCCTGAAGTTATTGTTACTATTTTATTATTATTATTGGATGCCGACAAATTGAACAACCCAATTGCCTGAAGTTATTGTTACTATTTTATTATTATTATTGGATGCCGACAAATTGAACAACCCAATTGCCTGAAGTTATTGTTACTATTTTTATTATTATTATTATTGGATGCCGACAAATTGAACAACCCAATTTCCTTAAGTTATTGTTGTTGTTGTTATTGGATGCCTACAAATTGAATAACCCAATTGCCTGAAGTTATTGTTATTATTATTATTATTATTGGATGCCGACAAATTGAACAACCCAGTTTCCTGAAGTTATTGTTACTATTTATTATTATTATTATTGGATGCCGACAAATTGAACAACCCAATTGCCTGAAGTTATTGTTACTATTTTATTATTATTATTATTGGATACTGACAAATTCAACAACCCAATTGCCTGAAGTTATTGTTACTATTTTTATATTATTATTATTATTGGATGAGAAGGATGACCACTGCAGTTTCCTTGTTGCAAAGCAGTCATAAAGTTACATTCAAACATATGCCATTTTTATACACTTTACAGAACTTGTCAAATTCAAACATTCCCACCCCGAATGCTGTAGCTTCATGATGATTGGTTGGAACCTTGGAAGCCAGCTGTAGCAGGAACCAATCGTGAAAAAGCGTCGCTTTTGCCCTGGCGAATGGAAAGCGAGGGACAGGAATGTGTTCAAAACAAAAAGCAGCTGGAGTTTTCTTGATTAGATCATGTCCATATGCTAATGAAGATCTGAGGCTTTGACCTTTCGGGCCAAAGGAATTCTTTGGTTTTTGGTGAGAAACAGGAATTTGTCCTTAACGACCCTCCTTGTTGACAAAGGGTCACATGCAGATTCTAACCATGAGAAGCTTCAGCCTTCTGGATGGTAAACAAATGAAATAACTGTAGCTGTGTACCATTTTCCGAGGCCAGTAGTGACAGCCGATTGTGAAATATGAAATACTAGATTGGGGACCCGGCGGTGCCCGGGTTATTTGAGAAAGGCATTGTGTGCCAAGGTTGGTCTTTGGTACTTCAAGTCCCATCATCCATGGTCCACCCTCCTGTAAACTGTAAAGGATGGAGATGGGTCATGGGGGCAAGGATGGAAGTGTAGTCTTTTTAGGTCTTTGTTCAGGGCTGCAGTGGTCTGTGGGAAATGAAGGCTTTGAAAGTACTACAAATCCCATAATCCATGGAGGTACCTCAAGTCCCACTCTTCTCCATACGGCAGTAGAATGTAGTGTGGGTCATAGGGGCACTGTGTGTCAAGCTTGGTATTGCATTGGGCCTCTGTGTGGCAAGTGTGGTCCTGATCCGTCATTGGTGTGGGCCACTGTGCTCTAAGCAAGTGAGTTAAAGTACTGCAATTTCCATCATCCATGGTGCATCCTACCTCAAACTGCACCAAGATGTAGAGTGCATCTTGGGAGGGGTCTGTGGGCCAAGTTTGGTCTTGTTCTGTCATTGTTGTGGACCTAGTCTGGAAAATCAAGTAGAGGAAGCCTTACTGGCAAATCAGGTTGTGGCCTAGTCAGGATAATCAAGTAGAGGAAGCCTTACTGTCAAATCAGGTTGTGGCCTAGTCTGGAAAATCAAGTAGAGGAAGCCTTACTGGCAAATCAGGCTGAGGCCTAGTCTGGAAAATCAAGTAGAGGAAGCCTTACTGGCAAATCAGGTTGTGGCCTAGTCAGGAAAATCAAGTAGAGGAAGCCTTACTGGCAAATCAGGTTGTGGCCTAGTCAGGATAATCAAGTAGAGGAAGCCTTACTGGCAAATCAGGTTGTTGCCTAGTCAGGATAATCAAGTAGAGGAAGCCTTACTGGCAAATCAGGTTGTGGCCTAGTCAGGATAATCAAGTAGAGGAAGCCTTACTGGAAAATCAGGTTGTAGCCTAGTCAGGATAATCAAGTAGAGGAAGCCTTACTGGCAAATCAGGTTGTAGCCTAGTCAGGATAATCAAGTAGAGGAAGCCTTACTGGCAAATCAGGTTGTGGCCTAGTCAGGATAATCAAGTAGAGGAAGCCTTACTGGCAAATCAGGTTGTAGCCTAGTCAGGATAATCAAGTAGAGGAAGCCTTACTGGCACTGGTTGTGGCCTAGTCAAATAATCAAGGTTGTAAATCAGCCTAGTCAGGATAATCAAGTAGAGGAAGCCTTACTGGCAAATCAGGTTGTAGCCTAGTCAGGATAATCAAATCAGTAGAGGAAGCCTTGTAGGCCTGGCAAATCAGGTTGTGGCCTAGTCAGGATTACTGGCAAATCAGGTTGTGGCCTAGTCAGGATAATCAAGTAGAGGAAGCCTTACTGGCAAATCAGGTTGTAGCCTAGTCAGGATAATCAAGTAGAGGAAGCCTTACTGGCAAATCAGGTTGTGGCCTAGTCAGGATAATCAAGTAGAGGAAGCCTTACTGGCAAATCAGGTTGTGGCCTAGTCAGGATAATCAAGTAGAGGAAGCCTTACTGGCAAATCAGGTTGTGGCCTAGTCAGGATAATCAAGTAGAGGAAGCCTTGGCTGGCAAATCAGGTTGTGGCCTTACTGTCAGGATAATCAAGTAGAGGAAGCCTTACTGGCAAATCAGGTTGTACCTAGTCAGGATAATCAGGTTGTCAGCCTAGTCAAATCAGGATAATCAAGTCAGGATAATCAGGAAGCCTTACTGGCAAATCAGGTTGTGGCCTAGTCAGGATAATCAAGTAGAGGAAGCCTTACTGGTTGTGGCCTAGCAAAATCAGGTTGTGGCCTAGTCAGGATAATCAAGTAGAGGAAGCCTTACTGGCAAATCAGGTTGTGGCCTAGTCAGGATAATCAAGTAGAGGAAGCCTTACTGGCAAATCAGGTTGTAGCCTAGTCAGGATAATCAAGTAGAGGAAGCCTTACTGGCAAATCAGGTTGTAGCCTAGTCAGGATAATCAAGTAGAGGGTTGTAAGCCTTACTGGCAAATCAGGTTGTGGCCTAGTCAGGATAATCAAGTAGAGGAAGCCTTACTGGCAAATCAGGTTGTGGCCTAGTCAGGATAATCAAGTAGAGGAAGCCTTACTGGCAAATCGGGTTGTGGCCTAGTCAGGATAATCAAGTAGAGGGATAATCAAGTAGAGGAAGCCTTACTGCCTTACTGGCAAACTGGCAAATCAGGTTGTGGCCTAGTCAGGATAATCAAGTAGAGGAAGCCTTACTGGAAAATCAGGTTGTAGCCTAGTCAGGATAATCAAGTAGAGGAAGCCTTACTGGCAAATCTGGTTGTGGCCTAGTCAGGATAATCAAGTAGAGGAAGCCTTACTGGCAAATCAGGTTGTGGCCTAGTCAGGATAATCAAGTAGAGGAAGCCTTACTGGCAAATCTGGTTGTGGCCTAGTCAGGATAATAATCAAGTAGAGGAAGCCTAGAGGAAGCCTTACTGGCAAATCAGGTTGTGGCCTAGTCAGGATAATCAAGTAGAGGAAGCCTTACTGGCAAAATCAGGAAGCCAGGATAATCAAGTAGAGGAAGCCTTACTGGCAAATCAGGTTGTGGCCTAGTCAGGATAATCAAGTAGAGGAAGCCTTACTGGCAAATCAGGTTGTGGCCTAGTCAGGATAATCAAGTAGAGAGGAACTGCAAATCAGGTTGTGGCCTAGTCTGGAAAATAGAGGAAGCTGGGCAAATCAGGTTGTGGCAAGGATAATAATCAAGTAGAGGAAGCCTTACTGTCAAATCAGGTTGTGGCCTAGTCTGGAAAATCAAGTAGAGGAAGCCTTGCTGCCAAATCAGGCTGAGGCCTAGTTTGTTAAATCAGCTGAAGGAAGCCTTTTTTTAAAGTGCACTCTCTGGCACCTGCAAATTTTCCCTCAGTGGCAACCAATCTCCTCTGTCTGGTGCCTTAGAGTGTTGGAGTTCTGAGGCTGGCCAGTCAGAGCCATTTATGCAAATAATACCAGAGTGGCACCCAATCGAAACGCTGGCACATATTCCTCCCGTTGCTCGGCCCACCCGCCCACCGCCCGCAAACACTGACTTTTATTATATGTAATAGATAGATAGATAGTTATGCCATAGGTTCTATAAGCCAAAAACGAGACTAAACTCTGAGGGTTTGAGGCTTATGAAAGGAAAAGGGGTCTTTCAAAATGGGGAGAGGGGAAAGAAAGAAAACCTCTCCAATACCAGGAAGAGTCCTCTGTCATGCAAATCGTTTCAATGATTGGATTAAAGGGTGCAGCCAGGAAATGTTGTCACCGTGATCTTGAAAAACAACAGCTGGGTCTTTCACAAACATGTAGCATTGCTTCATATTATTTTACACATGGGGAGGGGGAAAAACATGCAGGAAAAATTACATAGGAGGGTTTCAGGGGAATATCACCAATATCTCATAATCATTTCATATGCAAGGGGTGGAAAGAAAGTCCTTATGATCTTGAAAAGCATCAAATCCATATGGTTTGGGGAAAGTCCATCTGTGTCCTTGGGAAAACTATGTCTCCAACACACTCTGTTGGCCTGTCCCTATGCAACTTCGTGCACAAAGAGTCCATGGCTTCAGGTTAAGTGAGGCAAGAAAACAGAGAGGTAGAAATGGCTGGAGGTCTTTTGATGCCAAAGCCCAACCTTTGGTGCTAGAGATGCCAGACCACATGTGCAGGAACGTTGGAACTCCCTGCTGCAGGTCAAACCAATTAGGATGCAGATGGGCTCTTTCTGGGGCTCGCCTTCACCGTCACTTGTTGTTGTTGTTGTTATTCTCTCAGGTTTGGGGGTCCAGGCCTGGATTATCCATAAGGCCACCCTAGGCAGCCATGGGGGGGGGGGGCAGGTCCGGACCCCCCAAAATTTAATTTTTTTAAAAAAACACTTCAATCTTTGGGTGATTCTGCGCCTGCGCGCCGAGCGCCAGAGGCCCTGGGGCCTCTGACGTGGCTTCGCTTCGCCTCCTCCTCGCTCACATCTGCCCCGCCCCTCCTTCCTTCACTTCCAGAGTGTGGCCTAGGGTGCCACAAACAGTTAATTTGGGCCTGGGGGGGTCGCCAAAATAATTTTCAGCTACCATTAAAAATTACCTTGGGCCGCCTCTGCTTATGGAAGCAGGAGGCCTCCATTCTTCTCCAGCAGGGGTGGTCCAAGCTCGCCCGGGGGGAAGCGAACATTATTTTGCCCCCCCCCCGCGGCTCCCAAGCACACTGCCCGTATCTCCGTGCTGCTGCCGCGCTGCACGTATAGGCGCTTATGGGCATGCACGGAGGTTTTGCGTGCATGCCCAGTGCCTACGGAGTTCACTTGAGCTCTGTAGGCACAGGCACAGCGCATGTGCGTGGAGATTTTCACGCGCATGCGCTGTGTCTCGGAGCTCAAGTGGAGCTCCGTAGGCACTGGGCATGCGCGCAAAATCTCCACGCACATGCGTTGTGCCTACGGAGTTCACTTGAGCTCTCTAGACACAGCGCATGTGCGCGGAGATTTTTGCGTGCATGTTCTGTGTCTACGGGGTTTAATTGATGTAATGGTCTAGAATTCTCCTCGGATTGTTTTAGAATCATTGCAATGTGTCTGTGTTCTGTGTGTATTTGATATGGCTTCTGGCTAATCAATAAAATTGTTGTTGTTGTTGTTGTTGTTGTTGTGTCTACGGAGATCAAGCGAGCTCCGTAGGCATTGCGCATGCACGTGGAAATCTCCGCACGCATGCGCTGTGTCTACGGAGTTCACTTGAGCTCTGTAGACACAGCGCATGTTCGCTGAGATTTTGACATGCATGCGCAGTGCCTACGGAGTTGAAGTGGAGCTCCGTAGGCACTGGGCATGCGCGCAAAACCTTCGCACATGCCCAGAAGCGCCTGTAAGCACAGCGCGGCGGCAGCACGGAGACTTTCTCTCTCTGGCTCTTTCTCTCTGTCATTTGGGGGCCTGTCAACAAATCCTAGGGAGAGGTGACCTCCATTATGAGAGCGAAACCTGCTCTTGGACAGGTGCCCAGGTGCTGCCTCTGTGCTGCCAAAGCCTCCGTTGGTTCGCTCGTTCGCTCGCTCGCTCCTTGAGTGGCAAGGTGACATTGTGTGTCATATCAGCATTCAGGGCCAGCTCCCGGGTTCGGCGAGAGTAATTATTCCTCTCTGAAAGAAAAGGCCCAATTTGCGGCAAAGAACAAGGCCTTGGGTGGGAAAGCGGCGGAGGCAGGAAACCCCACTCGATGTTACAGCACCCCTAAACCTCATTGTCTCTTCCGATCCAATACTAGAGGCAAAGAAATCATACAATACTGTTGTATCCAAGTCAGACTTGGCCAGAGTGGTCCACGCTCTCGTTACATCCGGGATAGACTACTGCAACACTCTCTATGTGGGGTTGCCTTTGAAGACTGCTCAGAACCTTCAAATAGTCCAACGAGAGGCAGCCAGGCAGGGGCGATCCTACAGGTAGGCCAAGGAAGCAGCCGCATGGGGCGCCATCTCGAAAGGGGCGAATTCCCCCGCCCACCGGGCGTCGGCGCCAGACAGCATCCTGGCCCTGCCGATGTTCCTCAGGAAGCGCCAGGGCTGCCTGCTTTTGGGCCCCGGCCTTGTGCGCTCCGACGCCGCTTCTGGGCTTGCGCAGAGGTTTTCGTGCAGGCACAGTTGCTCCAGAGCTGAAGTTGAGCGCAGGAGCAACTGCGCATGTGCGAAAACCTCCGCACATGCCCAGTAGCTCCTGTGCGCAGAAGCCTGTAAGCAAAGCACTCCCTATCAGGCAGGCAGGGAGTGCTCCCCCTCTCCCTTTGTCTCCGCCCTGCCACCGAATACGGTGACCCAATTGGGCAGGCAGGGGGGCGGAGACAAAGGGAGAGGGGAGTGGAGCCAAAGGGTTAGGGCGAAGTATTGCCTCCTGACAGCAGCCACCAGAAGTAGCCGCCACGCACTGAGGCAAACTCCCTCACCAGGCCCAATCACGTGTGAACCCTACCACACCCGCCCCCCCCCCCCCCACGCACGCGCGCCGGCCCGGGAGCATCAAGGAGAGATTTTATTTTACTTTATTTTGGGTTATTTGTGTTTTATAGGAGTAATGAAAATATTTAGTAGAAGATAGTTTTATTTAAATAAATAATTGTATTTATTATTTGGTGAAACATGGGTGGGCCGCCTTCCACGGGGCCGGAGACTGAGAAGGGGCATTTGGTGGCCAATGCGCCCTGAATATGTGGCGCCCCCAAGGACGTGTAGTTTGCATAACGTAAGATCCGGCCCTGGGGGCGTGCAATCGAAAGAGTACCACATTAGACTGATCTGCATCATGGGTTTTATAGTCTACCACAGTGTTTCCCAACCTTTTTTGAGCCGCGGCACACTTTGAACAATAAAAAAATCCAGGGGCACACCACCAACCAAAATGACACAAAATGACACTCTAACACAGTAAAGAACGGATGGTGGCCTGCTGGGAGCAGCTGCTGGGAGTGCCAAAGCCGGGGAAGGGGAGGAGCCTGGCCATGCCATTGTGCTGGCTCTGCCACCGCTGACTTGGCATTGCCCCCTCAAGGCTGGAGAGGCTGTGGGAGAGCTGAAGCCGGGGGGAGGGGTGGAGCCAGGCCGTGCCATGCCCTGCCCCCTCATCCCCGCTTCAGCTCTCCCACAGCTCCTCCAGCCTTGAGGGGGCAGTGCCAAGCCAGCGGTGGCAGAGCCAGCACAATGGTGGCTTGGCACTCTCCCCTCAAGGCTGGAGAAGCTGTGGGAGAGCTGAAGCCGGGGGAGGGGTCGGAGCCAGGCCATGCCATGCCCTGCCCCCTCAACCTCGCTTCAGCTCTCCCACAGCTTCTCCAGCCTTGAGGAGGCAGTGTGAACAAGGGGCGGGAGTCATGGCCCCCGTCCCCGGCGCCACTCTCCACCATGACTCCCACCCCTCGCCCACTGAAGCCGCGTGGAGGAGGAGCATGAGCTGTGCACGGGCTTCAGTGGGCGGGGCAAGAGTCATGGTGGATTGGAGGCTGGCTGGGGAAGCGGCCGAAGGAGGCGTGCCCCGGCCCCTTCTTCTTTCTCTTGAGGTGCGTGCCGCCAGCGGTGGCAGAGCCAGCCTCCTCCTCCCCCAAGCAGCAGGAGTTCAGCAGGAAGAGCGGGGAAGGAAGGTGGCCAGAGAGGTTTTCTCGTGGCACAGCAGGAGGTCCGTCATGGCACACTAAGTGCCGCGTCACAGCGGTTGGGACACACTGGTCTAGCAGAGTAAATTAGACACGCAAACATGCACACGCACACAAGCCAACTTCTCCCCCTTTTCCTCCTTTGCACTTCTCCCGGCTTCTCTCCTTCACTTTAGCGCCTCTCCGTTCCAAAACAATCCTGTTTTCCAACACAATTCTCTTGTCGTCCCCCATCTCCTCCATGTCGTCATGATCTTTATTTTCCCCTTTTCACACGCATCTTCTCCCACGGTGCCTGGCAGTGCTCTCTTTCTCCGACTCCTTCACTTTCGCTCCCTCCTCCCTTCTTTCTTTAACTTTCTCAAGACGTCATGCGTACACATTTGACACTTACAAAATCTTATTCTTGTCGACAGCCCTCCTTTTTCCAGACCCAGAGGGCATTTACGCCGGGGAATCGATGCAGTCTGGCACCACTTTGAAGGCCATGGCTCAGTACTGTGGAGTCATGGGAGCTGTCGTTCCCATGGCCAAGAACTTTGCAAAACGACAAGTCCCATTGTTGATGCATAGCATCCCAGTATCTTATGGACCGGTTCAACAAGTTTGGGGACCTTCTAAGAAGCATGGGCATTTTTGCGCCCCGGGACCCTTCTTTGGAGCCCGGACTTGTGACTACTGACAATCGCCACTGCGGTTCCCCTGAGCCCCCAGACCTAGACTGGGACAAGTCTTGGGACTTCCCAGCGGGGGGCCTTGGGCTAGCTCGGGAGAGACTAGAACCCAGGGTAGACAATGGACCAATTGCAGCCGAGGCTGGCGCGGAGAGTCGGACCGAGGAAGCAGCCATCCGACTGACCCTGACCAAAGGGCTGGAGGGGACAGACGAGCCGCTGCCCACTCACCCAACTCTGTCAGATGGACTGGACCCGGGTTCGGGTCCGGGTCGGCCACCAAAGATGGCGGCCGACCTTGAAGACGTCAAGCTAGACTGGACGTCTTCACCGCAGGAGGAGAGGAGAGCCGGAAATGACCCCCACCGGAAGGCCCGGAAACAGCTTGCAGCAGTGGTTTCGTAACCGCTAGAGAACTCGGAAGCGGCACCGTGGGACGAAGAGACGCTGTGATCCAATACCTGGCCCTCCTGTGTAGCACTAGAGGAGACAAGCATCCCTTCCCAACGACAGAATTCCGGATACCAGGAAGTCCCCAGCTGACCTACCAATGGAGGTCAGACCCAGGACTTTCAAGTCTAGGACTTGGAGGACCTTCCAGTCCAGGGCGTTTTGGAATACGAGCTCCAGGCCGCATGAGCCCCCCTGGACATGCCCTAAGCTCAAGAAGGAAGAGGTACCAACAGGCAGGAGTTCCTCTCGCAGACTGTTGCTTGGTGGGAGAGATGCCCTCCTTCCCACTTACAAGCAGTTTCGAGACATTCTCTTAGGAACCCCCAAGCTGCCTCCCAGGCCCGGATTAATGGTTTGTGGCGCCCTAGGCCACACTCTCTAAATGCCCCCGGGGCAGGGCCTTTATGGGGTGGGGGCTCTTGCGGGGCGAAGGAGCCGGGGGAAGTCCCGCCCCTAGGGCGTCTGACGTGGCTTCCCCTGCCGCCGATTCGCTCGCACGGGTGCCCCTCCTCCCTTCACTGTAGGAAGGAGCGGCGCCCGCCCGAGCGAGCAAGGTGGCGGCGGAGGAAGCCACGTCAGACGCCCTAGGGGCGGCGGAACCTCCCCCGGCTCCTTCTCCCTCGCTCCTCAGTGCGCAGACGCCCGAAGTTAAGACTAAATTTTTTATTATTTTTTCAATTTTGGGGGTCCGGATCTGTTGTCCTCCCAAAGCTGCCGCCCTAGGCCATGGCCTAGGGTGGCCTTATGGGTAATCCGGGCCTGCTGCCTCCCTTTGACTACAAGATTGAATCCTCATAGACTAATCTGACATTGCCTACTCCAGTGTTTCTCAACCAGTGTGCCGTGGCACACTAGTGTGCCGTGAGCGATCACCAGGTGTGCCGTGGGAAATTGGCACTCTTCCCCCTCCTAGCAGCCCCCTCACAGGTTTCCAAGAAACAAATTGAGCCTCTCTGCTTGGAAATCTATTTTACTGGATTTTTGAGAGTTGCCTCCCGCCCCCAAGGAACTGTTTATAACAGCTTCATGACATCCATAGATAACTGGAAGCAAGTTTCACTCAGGGTGAAATTTCACAAAGGTCTGGAGAACAAGCTCTATGAGGAGCGGCTTGAAGAGCTGGGCATGTTTAGCAGGAGAAGAGAAGGCTGAGAGAAGACATGATAGCCATGTATAAATATGTGAGAGGAAGTTATATATATGTTGTGTTCATCGAAATAGGCCCAGGTTTCACACTGAGTGTGTAAACACATTTAAAAACATATTAACTATATGTATGACTGTGTTAGAGTGTCATTTTGTGTCATTTTGGTTGGTGGTGTGCCCCAGGATTTTGTCAGTGTAAAAAATGTGCCGAGGCTCAAAAAAGGTTGAAAAACACTGGCCTACTCTGTGGGGCCTGAGCTGCCCTCACTCTACCTCCTATCCCCCATTTCCTTTCCCTCCCCCCCTTTCCCCCCTTGTTATTGTTATTGTCATTTTATTGTTGTTGTTTCTTTATGTCGAGCTTGTAAACTGCTCCGAGCCGAGCCCTCGGGGAGTGGCGGCATAGGAGTTTGAATAAATAAATAAATAAATAAATATCTCCTAGTTTTTTAAAATTACTGAATCGGAAACTAAAAATGAGGAGATCAGAGATGCAATACGGTAGAGCAGTGTTTCCCAACCGATGTGCTGCGACACACTAGTGTTCCGTGAGTGATCACCTGGTGTGCCGCGGAAAAACCTCTCTTCCCCCCCTTTCTTCCCCCTCCTGCTGCTGCTGCTTGGGGGAGGGGGAGGAGGCCAAGTGGATGGAGGCGGAGCTGGGCCTAGCGGGTGAGGCGGGCTCCGAGGCTTCCTTGTGTGTGTGTGAGGAGAGGGTTAGAGGAGCGGGAGGGCGTCGGGCTGGGGGAGGCTTTTCTGCCTGGCCCCCTTGCCCTTCGAAACTCGGTTTCACACTGAGTGTATAAATACATTTAAAAACATATTAACTATACGTATTACTGTGTTAGAGTGTCATTTTGTGTCATTTTGGTTGGTGGTGTGCCCCAGGATTTTGCAAATGTAAAAAGTGTGCCGCGGCTCAAAAAAGGTTGGGAAACACTGCGGTAGAGTCTCGTTTATCCAACCTTCCCTTATCCGACATTGACGCTCTTATCTGACACCCCCCCTTTCCTCCAGCGTCTCTCCTTCAATTAAAGGAGCGCCACCCAACTCTTTCTCCAGAGACTCGTCTGTAGTTTAATTCGGCAGAATTTGCCAAATTGGCAAAAGTGGAGTATTACACTTGACTGTCATGCTTCATGGGTTTTATGGTCTCAGAGTGATGTAAACACGCATATATGAAATCAAACATCCTTTCCCCCCTCTTTCCTGTCTGTAATTTTCCATCTCAGCATTATCTTTCACCGGGACTGTGGCGCAGCTGGCTACGAGTCAGCTGCATTAAGATCACTACTGACCAATAGGTCATGAGTTCGAAGCCAGCCCGGGTTGGAGTGAGCTCCCGACCAAAATTGTGTAGCTTGTTGTCGACCTTTGCAGCCCGAAAGACAGTTGCATCTGTCAAGTAGGAAATTTAGGTACCACTTTGTGGGGAGGCGAACTTAACTGTTTTACGAGGCCATAAAAATCTCCAGGAAGTATGCAAAGAATGAGAAATTGACAAAGAAGAGGAGAGAGAAAGAAGGAAGGAAGGAAAAGGAAAAAGGAAGAAGGGGAAGAGAGAAAGAAGGAAGGAAGAAGGGGGAGAGAGAAAGGAAAAGGAAAAAGGAAAAGGAAAGAAAGATGGAGAGAGGAAGAAAGAAGGAAGGAAGAAAAAGGAAAAAGGAGGAAGGGGAAGAGAGAAAGAAGGAAGGAAGAAGGGGGAGAGAGAAAGGAAAGGGAAAGGAAAGAAAGAAGGAGAGAGGAAGAAAGAAGGAATGAAGGAAAAGGAAAAAAGGAGGAAGGGGAAGAGAGAAAGAAGGAAGGAAGGAAGGGGCGAGAGAAAGGAAAAGGAAGGAAAAGGAAAGAAGGTGAAAGGAAGGAAAGGAAGGGAGGAAAAGGAAAAAGAGGAAGGCAAAGAGAGAAGGAAGGAAGGAAGAAAGGGGAGAGAGAAAGGAAAAGGAAGGAAAAGGAAAGAAGGTGAAAGGAAGAAAGAAGGAAGGAAGGAAAAGGAAAAAAGGAGGAAGGGGAAGAGAGAAAGAAGGAAGGAAGGGGAGAGAGAAAGGAAAAGGAAGGAAAAGGAAAGAAAGAAGGAGAGAGGAAGGAAGGAAAAGGAAAAAAGGAGAAAGGGGAAGAGAGGAAGAAAGAAAGAAGGAAGGGGAGAGAGAAAGAAAAGAAGGACAGAAGGAAGGGAAGGAAAGTCTGTGTGTGAGAGAGAAAAGGAAAATGGAAGGAAAGAAGAAAGGAAGAGGAGAGAGCGAGAAAGAAGGAAGGAAGGAAAAGGAAGAAGGAGGAAGAGAGGAAGGAAGGAAGAAGGAAGGAAGGGGAGAGAGAAAGGAAAAGGAAAGAAGGACAGAAGGAAAGGAAGGAAAGTGTGAGAGAGAGAGAAAAAGGAAGGAAGGGGAAAGAGAGAAAGAAGGAAGGAAAAGGAAAAAGGAGGAAGGGGAAGAGAGGAAGAAAGAATGAAAGAAGGGGAGAGAAAGGAAAAGAAAGGAAAAGGAAAGAAAGAAGGAGAGGAAGAAAGAAAGAAAGAAAAAGGAGAGAGAATGAAAAAGAAGGAAGGAAAGTGACTGAGAGAAAGAAAGGAAGGAAGAAAAAGGAAAAAGAAGGTAGGGAGAGAGAGAGAGGGAAGGAAGGAAGGAAGGAAGGAAGGAAGGAAGGAAGGAAGGAAGGAAGGAAGGAAGGAAGGGGGAGAGAGAAAAAGAAGGAAGGACTGCAGTAGCTTTTCTTTTCGTTGTTGATGTTTTCCGCTCGCCTTCCTCGGCAGAAGCGGTACCCAGAAGAGTGATGGGAGCCGGCCCCTGCCGAGAGTGCATTCTTCTTCTTCCCCGCTCTGTAATATTTTCATAATGCTTGTCAATAAGCGAGCCTTTTGCGGAAGATGAAGCGCGCCAAGGCCCCCCTTCCTCTCCCGCTTGGGTTCCACCTTCTCTGGGAAATGGATCCGTTTATTCTACTGCTTTAGATGCAATTTTTCTGAGCGCGCCTTTCAACACCCCTGGGTTCCGACGCCACTTATTACGTTTAAAGCCTTTGGATTGTACGCGGCGAGAAGGAGTTCTGCTCAATAAAGCCGGATGTTTGATGGGCGCGCTTCTCTTTTCGAGCCCACAAAACGCTTTTTTCCTAAACGCCATTAAAATTTAGCATATGCCGTAATATCCCGAGCTGCATTTCCGCCGTGCTGAAGTCAATCGCCTTCTCCGGGCGGCGGTTTCCGAAGTTTGCGAAAAGGAAGAATGGGAAAGGAGTCTCTCTCTGGTCTTCAAGGGCAGAAAGGCACAATGCGGCAGCCTTGGAGAAGGCCCCAGTTGCAGCCACACTGCACCACTGCAGCAGTTTCGTCCCCTTCTAATTGCCAGGGTTCCCTCCTATTGGATAGGAGCCCCTGGTGGCGCTGTGAGTTAAACCCCTGTTCCGGTAGGACTGAAGACCGACAGGTCACAGGTTCGAATCCGGGGGTAGAGCGCGGATGAGCTCCCTCTATCACAGGCGTCGGGAACCTTTTTGACTCGGAGAGCCATGAAAGCAAAATATTTGGAAATTTATTTCAGTGAGAGCCATATAATATACTAGCTGTTCCTGGCCACGCGTTGCTGTGGCATTGTCTGGTGGTATGGGAAATTAAGTAATGAGAAGGTCTGCTTAAGATCAACAGCCACCACAAAAGTAATAGTAATCTCTCTCGGCATTACTTCGCGAACGAAGATTCAGGAAGGACTCATCCCACGTTTTTTACAAGCGCGTTGATGACTAAAAAGGCCAATCTGAGATAGGCAAGTTCGGTTGCAGAAAGCACAGCAGAAAGTCTCCTTGGGTGACGTTGTTTCCAAGTTGCGGTTCTTTCTGCGTTGTCGTTTCTCTTCGAGACCCATTCGGCGTGTCTTCTCGAAAGAGGCCACAGCATTGTGGATAGTGCGTCTCCATGCCTGCCGATGTGAGGCAAGGGCGGACCATTGTTGGTGATCAATCTGGCCGAGCCTGAGATGTTGTTTCAGGGAGTCCTTATATCTCTTTTTGGGAGCGCCTCTCTTGCGCTGATCCGTGCCAAGTTCACCATAGAGTAGTATCTTTGGGAGGCGGTGGTCCTCCATCCTAGAGATGTGCCCTGCCCAGCGCAGCTGTGTTCTCCATAGCATGGCCTCAACGCTGGTGATCCCTGTTTGCTCAAGGACAGCAACATTCGTCACATAGTCGGTCCAGTGTATATTTAGGATTGTGCGAAGATAGCGCTGATGAAAGCGTTTGAGGAGTCATAGGTGTTGGTGATAGGTGACCCATGTTTCAGATCCATATAGGAGAATAGACAGTATGGTAGCTCTGTACACACTGATTTTGGTGCTTTGCCTCAGGTGCTTGTTGCTCCAGACTCTTTTGTGAAGCCTTCCGAATGCACTCTATGCCTTTGCTAATCTGTGATCTATCTCTTTGTCAATTTTGGCGTCTGAAGAGATGATGCTTCCCAGGGAGGTGAACTGCTGAACGGACTTAAGCACAGATTTGCCTATGCTGACGTGAGGATGATGGTGTTCTTCCTGTGGTGCGGGCTGGTAGAGGACTTCCCTTTCCTTCAGGCTGACTTCCAGCCCAAACAGTTCTGCAGCTGCTGCAAAGCAGGATGTGAGGCACTGCAGGGCTGCTTCTGAATGGGCGACAAGGGCAGCATCGTTAGCAAACAGCAGCTCACGGACTAGATAGTTTAGAGTCTTAGTGCGAGCCCTCAGTTGAACAAGCTGCCATCAGTAAGATAGCGTCTATATATGCCGTCTTCTTCTTCGAGGTCTGCCATAGCCCTTTGAAGCATCATGCTGAAGAAGATTGTAAATAGGGTTGGGCCACTGACTGTCATTTCATACTACCACTTTATATCAAAGGTTTCTGAACAGGACTCCTTAGAACAGTGTTTCCCAACCTTTTTTGAGCTGCGGCACACTTTTTACATTTGCAAAATCCTGGGGCACACCACCAACCAAAATGACACAAAATGACACTCTAACACAGTAATACATACAGTTAATATGTTTTTAAATGTATTTATACACTCAGTGTGAAACCTGGGCCTGTTTCGATGAACTCAACATAGATATCCTGGCAGGAATGGCAGAAAGGCACAAACTTCCCACACAGAACTCCCATAACCAAGAGAAAATGCTGTAAGAGTTTGGTGGGCATTGACCTTGGGTTTTGGAGTTGTAGTTCACCTATATCCAGAGAGCACTGTGGACTGAAACAATGTTGGATCAGGACCAAACTTGGCATGAATACTCAATATGCCCAAATATGAACGCAGATGGAGTTCAGGGGAAATAGACCTTGCCATTTGGGAGTTGTAGTTGCTGGGGTTTATAGTTTCCCTACAATCAAAGAGCATTCTGAACCCCACCAATGATAGAACTGGGCCAAACTTCCCACACAGAACCCCCAGGAGGCAAGAGGAGGTCTCTACTTGGGGAAAGTGAGGCGGGCCTTCCCAATGCATGGAGAGGGAGAGACCAAGTAGACAACGGGTGGGGAGGGGGTGGTTGTAATTTTGTGCCTTTATTGAGGTAGGTTTCTTAAGGTTTTTATACTTCAACACACTTGACTCCCCCCCCCCCCCTGGAGGTTCCAATTTCCCACGGCACACCTGATGATCGCTCACGGCACACTAGTGTGCCCCGGCACACTGGTTGGGAAACACTGCCTTAGAATACCCTACTGCTCAGAGGTTGTGTGTGACAGTCTTAGTGCCCTGCACCTGAAATCCATACACTTTATTTGTAAAGGCCAAAATCACAGTAAATAACTTTGGCACACGGTGTCATGTAAACATAGCTATCATCATATCACTGTTTGTGTTCTGACCAAGGGACCACCCAGCAATATCAACCACAGATTACAGTCTCAAGATGGAGATTTTTTTTGTCTAACATCTCTAGAACTTGGGGGTAATAGTAATACCGCCAGTAATAGTAATAGTAATAGGAAGGAAAGAAAGAGGTACCGAAGGAAGGAAGGAGAGAAAGTAGAAAGGAAAGAAAAAGGGGAGGAAAGGCAGGAAAGAGGCAGAGAAGGAAGGAGGAAATGAAATAGTATTCCTTTCCTTCTTTCCTTCCTTCCTTCCTTCAATCCATCCTACCTTTCTTCCCTCCTTGTATCCTTACGTTCCTTACTCCTCCCCTCCCTTCCTCCCTTCCTGGTATCACTCCTTTTTCCTTCCTTCCTTTCTCCTCCCTCCCTCCTTTCCTTCATTCCTTCCCTCTATCGTTCCTTTCTCCTCTCCTCCTTCCTTCCTTCCATCCATCCATCCTACCTTCCTTCCTTCTTCCCTCCTTCTATCCTTCCGTTCTTTTTGCATCCTCTCCCTCCCCCTTCCTAGTATCCTTCCTTTCTCCTCCCCTCCTTCCTTCCTTCCTTCCATCCATCCTACCTTCCTTCCTTCCCTCCTTCTATCCTTCCCTCCCTTTCCCATCCTTCCTGTTATCCTTCCTTTTTCTTTCCTTTCTCCTCCCCTCCTTACTTCCTTCCATCAATCCATCCTACCTTCCTTCTTCCCTCCTTCTATCCTTCCGTTCCTTTCGCATCTTCTCCCTCCCTCTTCCTAGTATCCTTCCTTTGTCCTCCCCTCCTTCCTTCCATCCATCTTACCTTCCTTCCCTCCTTCTATCCTTCCCTTCCTTTCTCCTCCCCTCCCTCCTTTCTTGCTATCCTTCCTTTTTCCTTCCTTTCTCCTGCCTTCCTTCCATCCATACATCCTACCATCCTTCTACCCTCCTTCTATCCTTCCCTTCCTTTCTCATCCTCCCCCCTTCCTGCTATCCTTCCGTTTTCCTTCCTTTCTCCTCCCCTCTGTCCTTCCTTCCATTCATCCTTCCTTCCTTCTATCCTTCCCTTCCTTTATCCTCCTCTCCCTCCCTTCCTGCTTTCCTTCCTTTTTCCTTCCTTCTTGCAGCCACCCCACGGAGAGGACCCCCCCGTGTTTTGAGGCTGGCGGAGGTGAGAGGGAGGCCGGGCCACGCAGCGCTTACACAGCGCTGGAGTGGCCGGAGCGTACGCGCGCGGCTCTGGAGCCCTGCGTTGCTTCTGGCAGTGTGGTGTGAGAGCCGTGCACAGGAGCCCTGGCTGTTTGAAATTTGTAGTTCTTGTTGTGTGTTGGGGGAGAGGGTTGAGAAGGGGAGTGTTCGTGCGGGCTTTCAGATCGGGCATGCACCGTGGTGCTGTGGCTTGGGGGATTATGGGAGCTGTAGTGCTCTGGCTGTGTAGTGTGCGTAGAGTACATGCATGCCTCGGGAGGTCTCCCGAGGTGCGTGCATGAACCCTGGCAGCAGGCAGCAGGTAGGAAGGTTGTTGTGAGTGTTCTCTTTGTGGGGGGGGGGGGGAGAGAAGGGGCCAGGTAGTGGAGCCTGTATGTCCGCGCATGCGCCGTGTTGATTTGGCGTGGAGGTTATGGGTATTGTAGTCCCCTGGGTTTTTGTGTGTTTTACCATGTTGTTTGAAATTATTTTTGGTGCTAAACATACCTCGTTCCGTGGGGGGTGGGGATGTAGTGGCCTGATTTGGTGTTTTTGAGTTCAGAGGTTTTGCTGTCTATAAGCCCCTAAGCACGCCACTTCTCTTTTTATATATATAGATATAATATATTTTAAGACTGAATTCAGCTAAATGTCAGTATATACCTACATACTATGAGAAAAGGATTCCCCCGCAGAATGACAGTGCATATGTCCAACCAAAGAATCCATATACCAAGACTACGGCGGCCGTGGCCACGTGACCTAGCCCCGCCGGGAGGGATGGGAAGCCCCACTGAAAGAGACTCCCCGCCAAGCAAAAGGTAGGGGCCTGCTGCCGAGAGGCCCAACAGGGCCTGGGCCTGGCGTCGGTGGCAACGTGCCCGAGGCCCAGCTTCCCTCATCCTTCCATCCGTCCTTTCTTCTTCCTTCTCACTCTTCCTTCCTTCAATCCTTCTTTCCTTCCTTTTCCTTCCTTCCTTTCCTCCTTCTTTCAAACCTCAATCCTTCTTCCTACTTTCTGTCCATGCATCTTCCTTCTTTTTTCCTCCATCCTTGCTTTTTCTCTCTCCCTCCCTCCTTCTCTTATTTCTTTCTTTCTGCTCAGGAAAAAGCCCAGAGGATGCTCCTCTGTTGCGAATGCGCTCTCCAAGGTGCTGATCCCAAACTGGGCACCTTGGATAGCGAGGAAGCCCTCTTTGCCATTGCTGCATCCCCAGGGGCGGTCTAAGGTAATTTTAAATGGTAAGCGAACTTTATTTTGGCGCCCCCCCCAAAAAAACATTATTTTGCCCTCCCCCCATGTAAAACAAATATACAATTATAATATCACAATACCATTAGTAGTATTATATTGTATCAATGTATATACAATATATTATACCATACTCATACTATATTATATCATAATTATATTATACTACATTACAATATAATTATATTATAATATATTGACATTATAATATAATATAACATTCTATTATATTATTATAAAATAATAAATAACATTATTTATTTAAATAAAATTATCCTCTACTAAATATTTTCATTACTCCTATAAAAATCAAATAACCCAAAATAAAGTAAAATAAACTATTATATATTACTATTTTGTACAATACCACTATACTGCAATATTGTTTGTAATATTACATGTAATATAAAATATATCATTATTCTATTGTTATATTGTATTTTTATTACATTGTATGACAATATTAAGCAGAACTGTATAAGAAATGCAATGTAAATGTATCAAAATCAGAATATATTACCTACCACCCGTCTCATAATTCATAGGAGTCTCCCACTCAATTAGCAAACTATCGGCCAGTTTCCAATCTCCCCTATTTAGGCAAAGTCATGGAGCGTGTGGTGGCTTCGCAACTCCAGGGGTTCTTGGTAGACACTGATTATCTTGATCCGGCACAGTCTGGCTTTAGGCCGGGACATGGGACTGAAACAGCCTTGGTCGCCTTGGTAGATGATCTACGCCGGGAGCTCGACAGGGGGAGTGTGTCCCTGTTGGTTCTGCTGGACCTCTCAGCGGCTTTCGATACCGTTGACCACGGTATCCTTCTGAGTCGCCTTGCAGAGATGGGGCTTGGGGGTACTGCTCTGCAGTGGCTCCAGTCCTTCCTGGAAGGTCGTACCCAGAAGGTGTTACTGGGTGACACCTGTTCGACCCCACAACCGTTATCGTGTGGAGTCCCTCAGGGTTCAGTACTGTCCCCGATGTTATTTAACATCTACATGAAACCGCTGGAAGAGATCATGCGGAGTTTCGGAGTAAGGTGTTATCTGTATGCAGATGACGTCCAGATCTGTCACTCCTTCCCACCTGTCACTAAGGAGGCTGTCCAAACTTTGAACCGGTGCTTGGCCGCTGTGTCGGACTGGATGAGGGCTAGCAAATTGAAACTTAGTCCAGACAAGACAGAGGTCCTCCTGGTCAGTCGCAAGGCCGAACAGGGCATAGGGTTACAGCCTGTGTTGGATGGGGTTACACTCCCCCTGAAGACGCAGGTTCGCAGCCTGGGAGTTTTCCTGGACTCATCGCTGAGCCTGGAACCCCTCAGGTCTAGACAGAAATAGAGCCGAAGAAAGGAAGGAGGGAGAGAAGAGGTCACAGAGGAGGAGGAGGAGGAGGAGGAGGAAAGCCCTTCATTCATTCCTTCACTTACACTTCCTTCACTGATTCTTTTCTCCTTCCTCTCAAACGCACGCGCGGCGGAGACAAAGGGAGAGGGGAAGCACTCCCTGCCTGCCCGATAGGGAGTGCTTTGCTTACAGGCTTCTGCGCAAGAGAGCTACTGGGCATGCGCAGAGGTTTTCGCACATGTGCAGTTGCTCCTGCGCTCAACTTCAGCTTCGGAACAACTGCGCCTGCGCGAAAACCTCCACGCATGCCCAGAAGCGGCGTCGGAGCGCACAAGGCTGGGGCCCAAAAGCAGGCGGCTACGGCACTGCCTGAGGAACATCGGCAGGGACAGGATGGCGCCCCATGCGGCCAGGATGGCGCCCCCTTCCCAGATGGCGCCCTATGCTGCCGCTTACTTGGCCTACCTGTAGGACCGCCCCTGTGCATCCCCATAAAACTCAGCTTTCCTTGGCCCAGCCACTGTGATATTGAAAACTAATCTGTGTCTCTGTCTGTGGGTCCAGAAGCAACAGGGCCGCCCCCATGGCTGCCACTTCTCTGGATCCCCCATCAAAGGCATGCTATCCCCCTTCCATTAGGACGGATGATCCCCCGCCTTCCCTTATTGACTCCGGACATAAAGCTACTCCAAGTCATGATGTCCCTGGCAGGTAATCCCCAGGAGGAGAAGGAAGAGGCCCTTTATCTCTGGGAGCAGAGCGGCTTTTATCTGCCGCAAACAGAAAGGCGAGGAGAGAAGGGAGGTGTATTTCTCTCCCGATAGGGATCTCGGAGACCGAGAGAAGGATGGAGCTGGGAACAGAGCACTGAGCGGACTGGGTTGCGTCTTGGCCTTGGGGTGCCATTCAAGGTTGAGGCCAAAAGAACCCTATGACAATGGGATCGGGAACAGTTTTCACCCAAGTTGCTGCACAGGATGTGCAATGAAGTGATTGTATGGCTAAAATACTCAATTGCACTGGTGCAGAATACATTTGAGTTGCAATGGAGGGGCTGCCAGGCCTGAAGGCTCCATTGCATTAGTGTAGAATACATTTGAGTTGCAACAGCAAAGCTGCAAGTCCTACAAACGCGATTGCATTGGTGCAGAATATATTTGAGTTGCAATGGAGGAGCTGCAAGTGCTACAAACTCAATTGCATTTGTGTAGAATATATTTTGGATGCAACAGAGGAGCTGCAAACTTGATTGCATTGGTGCAGAAAATATTTGAGTTGCAACAGAGGAGTTGCAAATTTGATTGCATTGGTGCAGAATATATTTGAGTTGCAACGGAGGAGCTGCAAGTGCTACAAGCTCAATTGCATTGGTGCAGAATACATTTGAGTTGTAACGGAGGAGTTGCAAGTGCTACAAACTCAATTGCATTTGTGTAGAATATATTTTAGATGCAACGGAGGAGCTGCAAATTTGATTGCATTGGTGCAGAATATATTTGAGTTGCAACGGAGGAGCTGCAAGTGCTACAAACTTGATTGCATTGGTGCAGAATATATTTGAGTTGCAACAGAGGAGCTGCAAGTGCTACAAACTTGATTGCACTTGTGTGCAATATATTTGAGATGCAATGAAAATCTGCAAGTGCTACAAACTTGATTGCATTGGTGCAAAATATATTTTAGATGCAATGGAGGAGCTGCAAGTGCTACAAACTTGATTGCATTTGTGTAGAATACATTTGAGTTGCAACGGAGGAGCTGCAAGTGCTACAATCTCGATTGCATCGGTGCAGAATGTATTTGAGATGCAACGGAAAAGCTGCAAGTGCTACAAACTCAATTGCATTGGTGCAAAATATATTTGAGATGCAGCGGAGGAGCTGCAAACTTGACTGCATTGGTGCAGAATATATTTGAGATGCAGCGGAGGAGCTGCAAACTTGACTGCATTGGTGCAGAATATATTTGAGATGCAGCGGAGGAGCTGCAAACTTGACTGCATTGGTGCAGAATATATTTGAGATGCAGCGGAGGAGCTGCAAACTTGACTGCATTGGTGCAAAATATATTTGAGATGCAGCGGAGGAGCTGCAAACTTGACTACATTGGTGCAGAATATATTTGAGTTGAAACGGAGGAGCTGCAAGCGCTACAAACCCAATTGCATTTGTGTAGAATATATTTTAGATGCAACGGAGGAGTTGCAAGTGCTACAAACTTGATTGCATTGGTGTAGAATATATTTTAGATGCAACGGAGGAGCTGCAAACTTGATTGCATTGGTGCAGAATACATATGAGTTGCAACGGAGGGGCTGCAAGCCCTATAGAATCCATTGCATTGGTGCAGAATACATTTGTGTTGCAACGGAGGAGCTGCAAGTCTTACAGACTCCATTGCATTTGTGTAGAATACATTTGAGTTGCAACGAAGGGGTTGCAAGTCTCTTGCACTATCCCTGGATTTATGCCATTCTCTCTCTCCTCCAATCTCTCTTTTTTCCAATCGATACCGCTGCCCTTTTGCAGCTCCTCTTTCAAGGTTATGGGAAGAAGAAAGGAATGGAAAGAAAAGAAGGAACGGGAAACAGAGTCCGATGGAGGGGGAGAGAGAGGACGCTCTTTGCATGATTCTCTCTGTTCTTTTCACTGCTGAATCAGCACCTTGGTATTTAAGGAAACTAGTAGGGAAGGAGAGATAAATAATTGAAGGACATGAGTGGCTTCCTGGGGAAGGGTCTCCTGCCAGACGATGGTTATGATGATGCTTTGCGCCGTTGAAAGCAGGACCGAGATTTGGAAAGATGGCCATGAAGCATGAAGTGATGCTGGGGTGCCCCTATGTCCGTCTATATATAGCAGTGTTTCCCAACCAGTGTGCCATGGCACACTAGTGTGCCGTGAGCGATCATGAGGTGTGCCGTGGGAAATGGGAACCTCCAAGACCCTTTCTTCCCCCTCCTGCTGAACACTTTTTCTTCTCCACTCGGGCTCCCTCCTTCTCAGCCTCGCTCTGCTCGCTTTGCCTCGCTTTGCTCTGGGGCGTGTCTGCGCAGTAGCGCCCGCACAGGTCATGTCTTCCTCCCTCCCCCTCCCCTCCTGAACACGCTCATGCTGCCCCCTCGGATCAAAATGGCGGCAGAAGCGGCAGTGTAAGAAAAAAGTAAGTGTTGGGCAGGAGGGGGAAGAAAGGGCGCGAAGGGGAAGGGGGAGGAAGAGGCCTCTGTCAAAAGCTGGCACGGGCAAACTTGGACCTTCCAGGTGTTCTGGACTCCAACTCCCACCATTCCTAGCAGCCTCAGGCCCTTTTCCTTTTCCCCCTCAGCCATTTAAGCAGGAAAGGGCCTCAGGCTGCTAGGAATGGTGGGAGTTGAAGTCCAAAGCATCCAGAGGGCTGAAGTTTTCCCATGCCTGTTTGAGGACTTTAAAGTGGTGAGCCCCCTTCCAACGTTGTGATTCTGGATAGAAAACAAACAACAGCATAACATAACACTGTTTGAGTCCACAGTGCTCTCTGGGCATAGGTGAACTACAACTTCCAAACCCAAGGTCAATTCCCAAGCAAACCCTTTCAGTACGTCCTGTTGGTAATGAGAGTTCAATATGCCCATTTTGGTTCAAGTCCATTGTTGCAAGAGTTCAGGATGCTATTTGATTGTGTGTTAACTATAAATCCCAGAAACTGTAACTCCCAAATGTCAAGGTCTATTTTCCCCAAACTCCATCTGTGTTCACATTTGGGCATATTGACTATTCATGCCAAGTTTGGTCCTGATCCAACATTGTCTGAGTCCACAGTGCTCTCTGGATATAGGTGAACTACAACTCAAAAACCCAAGCTCAATGCCCACCAAACTCTTATAGCATTTTCTCTTGGTTATGGGAGTTCTGTGTGGGAAGTTTGTGCCTTTCTGCCATTCCTGCCAGGATATCTATGTTGTGTTCATCGAAACAGGCCCAGGTTTCACACTGAGTGTATAAATACATTTAAAAACATATTAACTATATGTATTACTGTGTTAGAGTGTCATTTTGTGTCATTTTGGTTGGTGGTGTGCCCCAGGATTTTGTCAATGTAAAAAATGTGCCGCGGCTCAAAAAAGGTTGAAAAACACTGATCTATAGGATCTTTTGGGTCCCTCCAAAAGGAGAATTTAAACGTTATGATGATGATGATGCTACTTTTTCTCTCTTAAGAAATGGCATATCCAATTCTTATCAATGCAAAACAGGCTTGCCCTCTTCTCCTCAATGGGACTCTATGTAAAATGATTTCCCTAGACACTTTATTCTACTAAGACTCCTAGATCCCTTTCAATGGCCTCTACAATGACTCCCCATAAGGACTATATTCCTGTGGATGCATCCTAGCATGGCATTGGCCTTTTTCGCTGCAGCATCACACTCTTGGCTCATGTTCATGGGTCATTAAGGCTCTTTGATCCCTTTATTTATTTATTTATTCATTTGAATTTATCAGTCGCCACTCCCATTCGGCTCGGGGCGACTTACAGGCAATAAAACAACAATAAAGAATAAAAACAACCATAATAACAACATTCACAACGGCAACTAAAATCATTGGGGTTAAAACGACAGCCATAAAATACAAATAACATCAGAGAGGGCAGGATCATGTCAAAGAGATTGACAGTTCTCAGGAGCCCAACGCCTGTTGGAACAATAATAATAATAATAATAAACAAGAGAAGAAACATTACAAATACAGTGGCAGAATAAAAACACAGCATAAAACATCATTAAAATATCAATAAAATATCAATACAATATCACAATGGGAAATAGCAGATTAAAAACGTCTCTAACAGGGGGGGTGCGTAACACATGGACCTACACTTGGAAGGCGAGCTGAAACAGGTGGGTCTTGCACGCCCACCTGAAGGAGAGCAGGTCATGGATGGCACGCGTGTCTGCTGGAAGGGCATTCCAAAGCGTCGGTGCAATTACCGAGAATGCCCTTCGGCGGGTGGAAGTAAGCATAGCAGCCTTTACAGAGGGGACAGCAAGAAGATTGGTATCCTCGGAACGGAGTGATCTCGAGGGGCAGTATGTCTTGCATGCCTTCCGAAAAGCCAGCAGACTTGAAAGGGCGCGGATTCCAGAGGGCAATGCGTTCCACAAGGTAGGAGCTGTAATAGAAAAAGCCCTCCTCCGCGTTGCGGTGACGTGGTAACTCTTAGGACTTGGGATCACCATTAGGTTTTCTGTCTCCGAGCGCAGGGGTGTAGTGGGACAGTATGGGATGAGGTGGTCCCTTAGGTACACTGGCCCCAGACCATTCAAGGCCTTAAAGGTCAATACCAGCACTTTGAAGGTAATCCGGAATTCAATTGGGAGCCAGTGCAGTTCGCGTAAGATGGGTGTAATGTGGCAGCTCATTGAAGCACCTGCCAGCAGCCAAGCTGCGGTGTTCTGCACCAGCTTCAGTTTCCGGATCACCGACAGAGGCAGGCCAATGTAAAGAGCGTTACAGAGATGACCGTGGCTTGGACCACTGTAGCCAGGTCGTGGCGGGACAAATAGGGGGCCAGCTTCCTCGCCTGGCGTAGATGAAAAAACGCTACTCTACTGATGGTGGAGACATGTGTCTCCATCGACAGTTGAGAGTCAAGTGTGACACCAAGACTTTTAACTGACGACGACGGACATATCGTCGCGCCGTGCCGGGTTGGAAGCTGGAATTCGCTACCGCCCGGACAACCAAGCCACAGGATCTCCGTCTTAGCCAGATTCACCTTCAACCGACTGGCTCACAGCCATCCAGTAACGGCCTCAAGGCAGCGGTGGAAATTATCGGGTATGGATTCGGGCCGGCCCTCCATCCCCAGAATGAGTTGAGTGTCATCCGCGTATTGGTGACACTCCAGCCCAAAGCTACGAACCAGCCGAGTGAGTGGTCGGACATAGATGTTAAATAACAGAGGGGAGAGGATTTCCCCCTGGGGGATCCCACAAAGTAAGGGGGAACCCCCCGGAGACAACCTCACCCCTCCTCACTCGCTGTAGCCGGTTCCGGAGGAAGGAAGACAGCCAATTTAGGACTGTTCCCCTCACCCCGGCCCCGGCAAGGCGGTGAGTCAAAAGATCGTAGTCGACTGTATCGAACGCTGCTGTGAGGTCCAATAACACAAGCAACGCCGATCCGCCCTGGTCTAGCTACTAGCTTGTCTGTGATGGAGACCAGCACCGTCTCCGTCCCATGCCCCGAACGGAAGCCGGACTGGAAGGGGTCTAACCAAGTTGCGTCATCTAGGAAGGACTGCATCTGCTCCATTGTTGCCCTCCTGACTACCTTGCCCAGGAACGATAAGTTCGAAACTGGGCGGTAATTGGAAGGGACTGTAGGATCTAATCCCGGCTTCTTCAGCAATGGAGTGACCACAGCCTCTTTCAAACCTTCTGGTGCTGCCCATCTTCTCTCTGTGTAGCAGCATCGCCTTCCCCCTCTTGAATTTCCTTTTGTATGTGAGTCAAGGAGATGCCCAGCAAGGGGACTCCAAGGAGACCTCCTTCCCCGGCCTTTCGGAGAGGCTTCATTTGGTGCCGCGGAAGGGACAGCTTGGAGGGCGGCCTTCCCTTTATACCCAGCCATTGGCGCGCCGTCTGTTGTTTCCACCTCCAGATTAATTCCCTAACAACCCCCTCCCCTTCCCCCGTCTTGGTTCCAGGCAAAACAGATTTGAGTCTGGAGGGAGCGTCTTGGGACTTCAGGGGAGGACTTTTGGGCCTTTGAAGGGCGTCCCCTTTGGGTGACACCAGGCACCCTCTCTTTCACGCTTTATGTCACACTGAGTGAAGGGAACCCCCCTTTTGGCCCACGATTTAGGCAGCAGGGACCTAGACAATATAGCCATGCTTTAATATTCGGCACCGTCATGATCATGACTATGTATTCTGTGATTTTATACTGTTGAGAGCCTTTGGGGAGAGGGAGCGGGATATATATCAAGGTATTATGATTATTATGATTATTATGATTATTATTTCCCCAGTTAGACGCTAGGATATCAATAAATGGGAAACCACTTCTTCCTTCCATCCTTTCTTCTTTCCTTCTTTTCTTCTTTCCTTTTCCCCCTCCCTCTTTCATTTCTTTCATTCTCTCCCTCCCTCCTTCCCTTTCTTCCATTCTTCTTTCCTTTCCTCCCTCCCTCCCTCCTCTTTCTGTCTTTCTTCCTTTCTTTCTTTCTCTCCCTCCCACCCTCCTCCCTCCCTCCTCCCTTCATTCTTTTCTTTTCTCCCCACCCCTCTCTTTTTCTCCTTCCTTTTTCTTTTCTTCTTTCCTTCTTTTCTTTGCTCCCTTCCCCTCTTTTTTCTCCTTCCTACCTTCCTTTTTCTTCATTCCTTCTTTCCTTTTCACCCTCCCCCTCTCTTTTTCTCCTTCCTTCCTTTTTCTTCCTTTCTTCTTTTCTTTTCACCCTCCCCTTTCTTTTCTCCTTCCTTTTTCTTTTCCTCCTTCCTTCTTTTCTTTTCTCCCTCCCCTCTTTTTCTCCTTCCTTCCTTTTTCTTCCTTCCTTTTTTTTTTCACCCTCCCTTTCTTTTCTCTCCTTCCTTTTCCTTTTTTTCCTTCTTTTCTTTTCCTTCTTTTCTTCTTTTCTTTTCTCCTTCCTCCCTTCTCTTTCTTTTTCTCCTTCCTTCCTTTTCCTTTCTTCCTTCCTTCCTTCCATCCTTCCTTCCTTCTTTCTTTTCTTTTCCTTTTTTCCTTTTCCTTTTCTCTTCTCTTTTTCTCCTTCCTTCCTTCCTTCCTTCCTTCCTTCTTTTCTTTTCTTTTCTTTTTCTCCTTTTCCTTCTCTTTCTCCCCCCTCTTTTTCTACTTCCTTCCTTCCTTTTTCTTTTCTTCCTTCCTTCTTTTCTCCCTCCCCCTCTCTTTTTCTCCTTCCTTCTTTTCTTTTCTTTTCTCCCCCCTCTTTTTCTACTTCCTTCCTTTTTCTTTTCTTCCTTCCTTCTCCCTTTCTTTTTTCTTTTTCTCCTTCCCTTTCTTCTTTCTTTCCTTCCCTCCTTCCATCCTTCTTCTCTTCCTTCCTTCCTTCCTTCCTTTCCCTTTTCTTTCTCTTCTTTTCTCCTCCCTCCCCCCTCTTTTTCTCCTTCCTTCCTTCCTTCCTTCTTTTCTTTTCTTTTCTCCCTCCCCCTCTCTTTTTCTCCTTCCTTCCTTCTTTTCTTTTCTTTTCTCCCTCCCCCTCTCTTTTTCTCCTTCCTTCTTTTCTTTTCTCCCCCCTCTCTTTTTCTACTTCCTTCCTTTTTCTTTTCTTCCTTCCTTCTTTTCTCCCTCCCCCTCTCTTTTTCTCCTTCCTTCTTTTCTTTTCTTTTCTCCCCCCTCTTTTTCTACTTCCTTCCTTCCTTTTTCTTCCTTCCTTCCTTCCTTTTCTCCCACCCTTTCTTTCTTTTCCTTTTTCCCTCTCTTTCTTTCTCGTTCCATCCTTCCTCTCTCCCTCCTTCCCTTTCTTCTTTCCACTTTTCCCTCCCTCCCTTTTTTCTTTCTCCCTTCCTTTCTTTCTCTCTTCCTTTTCTCTTCCTTCCCCTTGTGTGCTCCTGGGCAAAACAGTCCTCCCCGTTGCCTCCTTTCTGCAGATGGTCCCATGAAAGAGGCCAAGCTTGGCCTTGAGCCTCGGCAACATGGGAGGAGGACCCCAGAGGCCCACATCCAAGCCAGGAGCTCTGCCCCCCCCTCTAAAGAGACCCCTTGCCCCCTCCTTGGCTTGTTTCCCTTGCCACTGCTCTGCCCTTTGGTGTCCTTGCGTGCGGCTGGCTATTAATAGTCGGCTTCATCTTCCCAGGGAAGCCAGAGCATTCGGTAGTATTTCTCCAGCAAGGAGGGTTGCGGCACCGATGTTTGCTCAGGGCTCCGAAGTTGAAAGAGATTTATCCCGGCTCCCTCCCTTCCCTTGCATCCTTTCCTCTGGAGGAGACCGCGGGGATGATGCTGTTGCGCATGTTTACGGTTCCCGTGATCAGAAAGGCTTGCTGAGCAGAAAGAGAGAAGGGAAGAGACTGGCAGGACTCTCTAAATGCCATCTAAGCAGGCCCGGATTACCCATAAGGCCACCCTTAGCCATGGCCTAGGGCGGCAACCATGGGGAGGCCAACAAGTCCGGACCCCCCAAAAATTCAAACAAAAAATTCCAAAAAAATTTCTAAACAGCTGCGGCGGAAGCGCCCCTCCTCGCTGCTCGCTCCGGCCCTGCCCCTTTTCCTTCACTGAAGGAAGAGGGACGGGGGCCTGGCCTGGCAGGCAGCGGAGGGAGGGGGCCTAGGACTTTCATCCCCCTCTTCAGTCAGTGAAGGAAGAGGGGAGGGGGCAGAGAGGGGGGCTCTAGATCCCGCCTCCTCCTGACGCACCCCCCTCCTCGCTGCTCGCGCCGGGTCCACCCCTCTTCCTTCAGTCAGTGAAGGAAGAGGGCCGAGCCGGGTGCGAGCAGCAAGGAGGGGGCCTAGGACTTCCCTCCGCCCCCTCCTGACGCAAGAGAGAGAGGAGGGGGAGGAGGGAAGTCCCACCACGGCGGCGCCCCCTCCTCGCTGCTCGTGGTGGGCCCGCCCCTCTTCCTTCAGTCAGTGAAGGAAGAGGGCCGAGCCCGGCATGCAGCAGGAGGGGCCTAGGCCGTCCCTCCGCCCCCTCCTGACGCAAGAGAGAGAGGAGGGGGAGGAGGGAAGTCCCGCCACGGCGGCGCCCCCTCCTCGCTGCTCGCGCCGGGCCCGCCCCTCTTCCTTCAGTCAGTGAAGGAAGAGGGCCGAGCCCGGCGCCAGCAGCAAGGAGGGGGGCCTAGGACTTCCCTTCGCTCTCTCCTCATGCAAGAGAGAGAGGAGGGGACGGAGGGAAGTCCCGCCGCGGCGGCGCCCCCTCCTCGCTGCTTGCGCCAGGCCCGCCCTCTTCCTTCAGTCAGTGAAGAAAGAGGGGTGGGCCCGTCGCGAGCAGTGAGAAGGCGGCCTCGCCCCCGCAAGCGGACCTGCCCCCCGCAAGAGGCCCCGCCCCCCAGAGCGGGGGAGGCGCTTCAAGAGTGTGACCTAGGGCGCCACAATGGGTTAATCCAGGCCTACATCTAAGCTGATGTAAACAAAGGCACCACCCAAGCCCTTCTGAGATGGCCACCCAGCCTCCATTTAAAGGAGCTTGGCGTCTTTGGCCTGGACGCTTGGTATTGTAAAGCAGTGTTTCCCAACCGTTTTTGAGCCGCGGCACACTTTTTACATTTACAAAATTCTGGGGCACACCACCAACCAAAATGACACAAAAGGACACTCTAACACAGTAAAGAACGGCTGGGGGATGGTGGCCTGCTGGGAGAAGCTGCTGGGAGTGCTGAAGCCATGGGAGGAGGCAGACCGTGCCATGCACCGCCCCCCGGCTTCAGCTCTCCCACAGCTTCTCCAGCTTTGAGGGGGCAGAGCCCAGCCAGCGGTGGCACTGTCCCCTCAAGGCTGGCGAAGCTGTGGGAGAGCTGGAGCCGGGGGGAGAGGGAAGGGGCATGGTGCGGCATGGCTCCACCCCTCCCCCCAGCTTCAGCTCTCCCACAGCTTCTCCAGCTTTGAGGGGGCAGTGCCAAGCCAGTGGTGGCAGAGCCAGCACAATGCTAGCTTGGCACTGTCCCCTCAAGACTGGAGAAGCTGTGGGAGAGCTGAAGCTGGAAGGTGGGGGAGGGGCATGGCGTGGCCTGGCTCCACCCCATCCTCCCCGGCTTCAGCTCTCCCACAGCTTCTCCAGCCTTGAGGGGGCAGTGCCAAGCCAGCGGTGGCAGAGCCAGCACAATTCTGGAGAAACTGTGGGAGAGTTGAAGCCGGGGCGTGGGGGAGGGGCATGGCACAACCTGGCTCCGCCCCCTCCCCCTGGGTTCAGCTCTCCCACAGCTTCTCCAGCTTTGAGGGGGCAGTGTGAGCAAGGGGCAGGAGTCATAGCCCCTGTCCCCGGCGCCGCTCTCCGCCATGACTCCCGCCCTTCGCTTGCTAAAGCCGCATGGAGGAGGAGGAGCATGAGCGGTGGATGGGCTTCAGTGGGTGGGGCACCTCCTCCGCGCGGCTTCAGCGAGCGAGGGGCGGGAGTCATGGCGGGAGTTATGGCGGATTGGAGGCTGGCTGGGGAAATGGCCAAAGGAGGCGTCGTCCCGGCCCCTTCTTCTTCTTTTTCTTCGCCGCCGCCCGGCCCTTCCTCCTCCCACAAGCAGCATGAGTTCGGCAGGAGGAGGGGGGAAGGAAGGGGGCAGAGAGCTTTTCTCGCGGCACAGCAGTAGGTCCGTCACGGCACATTACTGTGCCGCGTCACAGCGATTGGGAAACACTGTTGTAGACTCTTGGTAGGGATCTTAAATAGGGTTGCCACCTGCCCCGTATTATACGGGACATCCCGCATTTTTGCTCTGAATTTCATGTCCCGTATTTTCAGCTCCTGTCCCGTATTGACAGGACAGGACAGGACAGGTGGCAGCAGGAGGCAAGGCCGGGCTAGCAGTGAGCGCCACCACACCACCAGCAGTATCTCTGCGGCGCTTGCGCTCGGTCGCCTTGCACTCACTCGCAGTCACAGCAGGCAGCAGAGCAGCCCCAGCAGCGTTGCGCTTGCCCGACCACAGGGGATGCCTTGCTGCGCCAGCAGGCTAGCACCCACCTTGTTCCTGGCCTGCCCCCTGCCCTATGGCGGGCTCTGCTCAGGTCAGCCAATGAGGGCAGGCCACCACGGAGGGTGCGCATGGGAGAGAGGCGAGAGCAGCAGAGACACCACAAGGCTGAGCTGAGAGCAGGACGAGACCGAGAGAGCAAGATTGAGAGAGAGCCAGGCCCAGAGCCGAGAGAAAATTCCATTCAAAGTGTTGGAACTTAGCCGGGAGCAGTGGACTCCCAGGAAGACTCTTCTGGCTGTTGATGCTCGGCAAGGCTGCTTGCCTGGCTCTCCCCCTTCCTGTAGTGGACCTCTGGCCATTAGCGAATGCAGAAGCCGAGGGAGGCATCCATCTCCTCCTCCTCACTAATCTCTAACTGTTCGTACAAATGGCCTGGAAATGGGACATTTAGCTCAGCATGACCATTATTTCCCAAGGAATAGAAGTGCTTTGATGCAGAGGACTGGGCCAGCCGAATGGCACGAAGGGGGGCTTTTTGCATCATCTACACCAGTAACTTTCAACCTTTTTTTTGAGCTGCGGCACATTTTTTACATTTACAAAATCCTGGGGCACACCACCAACCAAAATGACACTCTAACACAGTAATACATACAGTTAATATGTTTTAAATGTATTTATACGCTCAGTGTGAAACCTGGGCCTGATTCAACGAACACAACATGGATATCCTGGCAGGAATGGCAGAAAGACACAAACTTCCCACACAGAACTCCCATAACCAAGAGAAAATGCTCTAAGACTTTGGTGGGCACTGACCTTGGGTTTTGGAGTTGTAGTTCACCTACATCCAGAGAGCACTGTGGACTGAAACAATGTTGGATCAGGACCAAACTTGGCATGAATACTCAATATGCCCAAATGTGAACACAGATGGCGTTTGGGGAAAATAGACCTTGTCATTTGGGAGTTACGGTTTCTGGGATTTATAGTTAACACACAACCAAAGAGCATCCCGAACTCGTGCAACAATGGAATTGAACCAAACTTGGCATATTGAACTCTCATTACCAACAGAAAGTACTGAAAGGTTTTCCTTGGTGTGATGAGGTGGTTATTTATATGTTAATCACATGTTTGTTTATGTGTTTGGGAGGGACATTCTTTAGAAGCTGCAGAGAGTGAGCAGTAGAATGTTCGCAGCAGCAAGCTTTAGGCAGAGGCTGTTGCTATGACAACAGAGGCCACTCTGGCTTTAGAATGTTCAGTTTGAATCTGACAGTTGGAGAATGTCAGTTGGCCAGCAGCTGTGACCAGAGTTAGTTGGGAATTGGCAGTTGCTGAAGCTGCAAGCTGTAGGAGCTGCAGTGTGCAGTTTTATTTATTATTCGGGTTTCTATGCCGCCGACTCCCTGAGGCTCGCGGCGGCTCACAGGAGCCGAAGGTACAACTACACACAAGCAATGCGATAAAACATCTAGGACAATTAAACAGTTAAAACAGCAAAATACAAAACCCCAGGTACAGTTCAGAAATTAGACAACGTGACACCCCAGGACAGCGGCTAAAGCGGAACATGGGTAGGACCTACTCACCAAAGGCCTGCTTAAACAAATAAGTTTTGCAGGCGCGTCTAAACGGGAGCAGGTCCTTTATAGCCCGCGTTCCAGCCGGGAGGGCGTTCCACAGCGTAGGAGCTATAACGGAGAACGCCCTCCGGCGAGTAGATGTCAGTTTAGCCGATTTCGCCGAGGGTATCTCTAACAAATTAGCATCCTCGGAGCGTAGTGATCTCAGGGGACAGTGTGGGGTGAGTCGGTCCCTCAAGTACGCTGGCCCCAGGCCATGCAAGGCCTTAAAGGTAAGAACCAACACCTTGAAGGAGATCCGGTGCTCGATTGGGAGCAGTGCAGATCCTGCAAAACAGGTGTGATGTGGCGGCCTGCTGGGGTTCCAGACAGGAGCCGGGCAGCAGTGTTCTGCACCAGCTTGAGCTTCCGGGTCGCCGACAAAGGAAGGCCAACGTAAAGCGCGTTACAGTAATCCAGCCTTGAGATGACCGTAGCTTGGATCACCGTGGCCAGATCATTCCGGGAGATATAGGGGGCCAGCCTCCGAGCCTGTCGCAGATGAAAAAAGCAACCTTGCTGACCGCGGGAGACCTGGGCCTCCATGGTCAGCTGGGAGTCCAGAGGGACCCCCAGGCTCTTAACGGAAGGCGATGGGCATAGCGCCACCCCGTCCAGGGTCGGAAGTTCAGTTCTGTCTGTGGGTTTAAGGAAACCCAAGTGTGTGGGACAGAGTTTAGTCCCAGGGTTGGGGGTAACCCAGTATTAAGTAGTTACTTGTGTGTAACTGTGTAAGGGGGAAGTTGAAACCCCAGTGTTACATTGTTTAAAGTTGCAAGTCTGTACCTCTTCGGAGCATTTTGAAACCATTTTGAAACCTTCGGAGCATTTTGAACCCATTTGTGTACAATAAACTGTTAAACACTTTCAACACTACACCTGTGGAAGTCGTTTATTCACAAAGACCCTCACATCTAGTGGTCAAGCCTTGACAAATGGTGGCAGCGAGTTAATTAGTAATTAATAAAGAGAAGGAAAACCGTGATAACTGGTGGCTGTCCTGCCACACAGTTGTTAAAAGACACAAAGTACGAGGTGTGGGTCCAGACATCTTCATAATTGGTGGCAGTGGTCAGTCGTCCACAGTGCGAATCCTTGTTACACCAAAAAGATCAACGCTAGCTTTGAGCGGCATTTCGATTCTTTTCACTTGGGAATTGACCTTCAGTTTGGAAGTTGTAGTTCACCTACACCCAGAGAGCACTGTGGCCAGGAGGGGGAAGAAAGGGTATTGGAGGTTCCAATTTCCCACAGCACACCTGATGATTGCTCATGGCACACTAGTCCTGACCTCCAGGTTGAGAAACACTGATATTATTATTATTATTAATAATAATAATATGTGATATGTATATATAATGTAATCCAATATTTAATAATGGTGATGGATTGTGATGCTACTCTACCTGAGCTGCTCAGTGCTGGGGGACCCTGGGACTCCCACGATCCCTGCGTGCCTTTCCGTCTCAGGGGCAACTCAGTATATGATTTCGAAAAACCCGCATCGACGCAGAGCAAGGTAATGGATGGAGGCGGTTGTGATTGCCTCCAAGGTAACAAATCTCTCGTGTGAATTAACGGCCTTAATTAATGATCAGCATAAAAAGGAAGGGAGGAAAAAAAGCCCTCTGCAAAAGAAAGCGTAAGTGTTCCAAGTCTGTACAGTGGAGCCATTTGGCTTGGAATAACAACAACAACAACAATAATATTGTATGCTATCCACTAGGCCTGGTTAGGTTCGTCGGAATGCTCGTAAAATCGGAATAAATTCGGATTAAATTTGGTTTTGAAGCGATGTAAGCAAACAGGAAGTGAATCTGCCATTTCGAAGCCGCCGCCGCCATTTTCGGAAGGTAATCAGCGGGTTCCCCTTCCCTGGCTTTCCCTTCCGTGTGCATTTCTGATACGTTTACCCCAGTTTGGATACGGAGGCCTTCCCTCCGCGTCAGAGGAGGGAACACGGCTGTCGGCCCAGTTCTGACGCGGAGGGAAGGCATCCGCACCCAGACTGGGTTAAACACGCGTGACCGCCATTAACAAAGCCATTCTGAAATTTTAGAATTGATTTGGGGAATTCCGAAAATTTTCCGGGAAATTTCAGAAGTCAATCGGATTCGATGCGCCAGTGCTGCCTACATCCGGAACGAGTTTTGAACCTTTGCTTTTGGATCAACCAGGCCTACTACTATATATAAATAACTAGCTGTACCCGGCACGCGTTGCTATGCCCTATTTAGGAGATGCGAGAAAGTCTGAGTATGTAAGGGTTGGAATTGTTGTTAGTTATGCTGTTGTTGAGGCCATGGCTGTGTCGTTGTGGGTTGTTCTGGTGGGTGGGATGTTGAAGTCCTGGGGAGTTGTTGTGTGGTGTTGCTGGCGTTCTGCATAGCTTGTGGATATACAATGTTTTTTGTCTTTCTGTCTGCTGTGTTGATGTAGAGGTTGATGCTTGTGTGGGTGGGGTACTTTGGAAGTGAGTGGAGGTTCTTGAAATCCCATTATCTATGGTGTGTCCTCCTCTAATCTGCAGTCGGATGGAGTGTGGGTCACGGGGGCATTGTGTGCCAAGTTTGGTCTTTATTGGTCTTGGTTCTGGGCCACAGTGGTCTGTGGGGAATGATGGGTTTTGAAGTAGTACAAATCCCATTATCCATGGAGGTACTTCAAGTCCCATAATCCATGGTCCACCCTCCTCCAAACTGTAGTAGAATGTAGTGTGGGTCATAGGGGCTCTGTGTGCCAAGGTAGGTTACTGTAAATTCAGGCCATACACAATGTCCCATGAGCTGAGGCCTAGTCAGGAACAGCAAGCTAATGAAGCCTTACTGTCATTTCAGGCCATACACAATGTCCAGTGAGCTGAGGCGTAGTCGGGAGAATCAAGTTAATGAAGCCTTACTGTCAATTCAGAGCGTAAACAGCATTCTATTAAGTGAGGCCTAGTCAGGAAAATTAAGTTAATGAAGCCTTACTGTCAATTTTGGGCGTGGTCTGTGATTTCTAGGGGTGTAAATTTTCTGTGGGAAGTGAATTGGGTGTTTGTGTTTGTGCCTCAGTCCTTTGCCTTATCATCCTCTGACAATTTATTATGGGTTGGAATGTTCATGTTGGCTGGCCAGTACAGGAGTTATGCAAATCCGCCTTTATTGGCAGCCAATCATGTTGTCAGAATGTAGAGGCTGGGAGAGTTGTTGGCAACCCCGGAGGATGCTGGGAAATGTAGTTTTTTACTCGTTGTTTTGGGGGCTTTTTAGGTTTTGGGGGGGAAGTTTCTTTGCTACAAACGTACCTTTCTTGAGGCCTATTTCTGTTGGCAAGTTTGGTGTTTCTGTGTTGTAAGGTTTCTCTGTTTGGGACGGTCTTTCCATGACGACTCTTCCTTTATATATATAGATATCCTTCTTTCTGTCTCTCTTTCCTTCCCTCGCTCTTTCTCTCTCTCCTCCCTTTGCTCCCTCTTTCCTTCCCTTTTTTCTTTCCTTCTCTGCTACCTATTTCATTCCATCCTTTTATCTTTCTCTCCCCCCCCCCACCTGTCTGTCTTCCTTTCTGTCTTTCTCCCCTTCCTTTCGTCCCGGGCCGCCCACCAGCGGGTCGGTATGGGTCTGGTTGTTTACTTTCCTTTGGGGGGGGGGGGAGAAGGGGTTTTGATGTGCGCGCACAATAGCGGCGCCCCTGCCCTTTCCCCGTTGCCCTTCTGCCCTCACTTGACACGGGTCCCCTTGGCTGGCTGCTGGCCCACCTGGCTGCCTCTGAGGTGAGGGCCCACTTCCTTCTCCGCGCTGCCCACTCCATCCTGTCAGCAGGGCAAGGCGCGCAAGGAGGCCGGAGAGTGGAAAGCGGTGGGATGGAAGTGGCCGCATGGGGCTTTCTGGGATGTGTAGTCCCGCGGCGAAGTCGGCGGCCCAGAAACCACTCTCACGCTCTCACCTTGCCGTTGTTGAGGGCAAGGGGTGCGCTTGGCCCTGGCTGGCCCCCAGCGGGTAAGGTTTTTTTTATTTATTGTAAGTGGGAGGGGGGAGGAGAGGAGCTTTGGCGCACGCTGTGCCCCTGATTGGGGCGTGCGTCAGCGCGCAGGGTTTTAAAATTTTTATTTGGAGGTTTGGAGGCCTGATGTTCCTGTGTGTGGTAGGTGTTGTTTCTTTATTTTGGGAGGGGGCATGAGAGGAGTGTGGCACATGGCTGGCCTATGCGCCATTTTGTGTTCTGGCGCGGTGGTGTATGGGAATTCTAGTCCATAATGTTTTTTGGGATTTGTGACCGTTGGTTGGTTTTGGGGGTGGGGGGGGGTGGTAAACATACCTCGTGGGGCTGTGTGTGTATGTGGCCTGTTTTGGTGTGTCTGCATTGTGTGGTTTTGCTGTCTATAGGCTACTCAGGACGACAGCTCTTCTTATATATATATACTGTATCTATACATATAATAAAAGTCAGTGTTTGCGGTGGTGCGGCAGAGCGAGTGGTGGGAGGAATATGTGCCAGCTTTTCTATTGGTCGCCCCTTTGGGATTATTTGCATAAATGACTCTGGTTGGCCAGCCACCCAACATTCCAACACTCCTAGGCAGCACAGAGAGGAAAGGAGAGGGCCTGAGGAAGACATAAATAGCTGCAGTTGAAGTTAGCCAGTTGAGTTTTTTCTGTTGGAAATGGAATGTTCAGTACCTTCACCCAGAACCTTCACAAAAAACACAGGAACCCCTACAAATCACAGGCTATGAGGGAAAAGTAAAGGCCTCGGGCAGTCAGCCACTGTGGCCCACAGCAATGACGGATCAGAACCAAACTTGGCTAACAGGGGATCAATGGCCCACTTCACAACCTGGTGTGGTTTAGGGCAGGATGGGCCATGAATGATGGGATTTGCAGTACCTTCACATCATTCACTTCCCAAGCAACACTGTAGCCCCTATAAACCAGGCCCACAATTGACAGCAAGGCTTCCTCAACATGATTTTCCTGACTAGGCCTCAGCTCATGGGATATTGTTAGGCTTCCTCAACTTGATTTTCCTGACTAGGCGCCCAACAATGACAGAACAAGACCAAACCTGGCACACAGGACCCCCCCAAGGTGCACCCTACATCCTGATGCAGTTTGAGGGAGGATGGACCATGGATGATGGGACTTGCAGTACTTTAATTCACTTCCTTAGAGCACTGTGGCCCACACCAAACTTGGCACACAGAAGCCCAATGGCCCACTTTACAAACCTGCTGCGGTTTACGGCAGGATGGCTCACAAATGATGGGATTTGCAGTACCTTCACCCAATTCATTCCCCACAGAACATTGCAGCCCCTACAAATCAGAGACCAGGCCCAAACTTGGCACACAGAGTACCCATGACCCACTCTACATCCTGGAGCAGTTTTGAGTGGGACGGACGACGCATGATGGGAGTTGAAGTACCTTCACTCACTTTCTGAGACCGCTGCCACCCTCATCCAATGACTGATCAATATCACACTTGGCACTCAGAGCCCCCATGACCCACTCTACAGTACATCCTGGTGCAGTTTGGAGAACGGGGACCATGGATGATGGGACTTCCACTTCCTTCCCTCACTTCCAGAGACCTCTGCAACCCTTATCCATCAAATAATCAAGACCAAATGTGACACACACAGCCACCATGACCCACTCTACATCCTGGTGCTGTTTGGAGGGGGATGGACCATGGCCAATGGGACTTGCAGTACCTTCACTAAGTTCCTGAGACCACTGCAAGCCACATAAACATCTAATAGGAACCAACCTTGGCACACAATGCCTTCCTCAAATAACCCGGGCACCGCCGGGTCCTCAGCTAGCAAATACCAATAAATACTAAACACCTACATACAAGCAAATTGTTGTTGTCGTCGTCGTTATTCCAAGCCAAATGGCTCCACTGTATAGGCTTCGAACACTTACCCTTTCGTTGTTGTGTGTTTTCTGGGCTGTATGGTTGTGTTCCAGAAGCATTCTCTCCTGACGATTCGGCTACATCTACGGCAGGCACCCTCAGAGGTTGGAAGGTCTGTTGGGAACTAAGCAAGTGGGGTTTATATATCTGTGGAATGATGTCCAGGGTGGGAGAAGGAACTTGTCTGTTTGAGGTAGGTGTGAATGTAGCAATTGGCCACCTCGATTAGTATTTAATGGCCTAGCAGTCTGTGCCGTGCCTTCCATGTCGTCCAATCTTCGGCGTGCCCAGGAGGGAATTTCTCATCCAGTCTCAACCACTGGCTGAGGTTCCGGTTTTAACCTGCCACTTTCACTTTTGGACTCTTGCTTGCTGAGGTGTTCAGGGGTGCCCACACTTTTTCAGCACGTGGGCTACTTCTAATAAAACCAAGTCAGAAAGATCTACCTACCTCCTCAAGGCTGGAGAAGCTGCTGGTATAGCTGAAGCCGAGGAGGGGGCGGGGCTTGGTGCAGCCTGGCTCCCCCCCTCTGGCTTTGTTCTTCCAGCAGCTTCTCCAGGCTTGAGGATGCCAGTGCCAAGCCAGCCTTGTGCTAGCTATGCCACCACTGGCTTGGCATTGCCTTCCTCAAGCCTGGAGAAGCTGCTGGTAGAGCGGAAGCCAGAGGGGGCGGAGCCAGGCCGTGCCGAGCCCCACCCCCCCCTCTGGCTTTGGCACTCCCAGCAGCTTCTCCAGGCTTGAGGATGGCAGTGCCAAGCCAGCCTTGTGCTAGCTATGCCACCACTGGCTTGGCATTGCCTTCCTCAAGCCTGGAGAAGCTGCTGGTCGAGCGGTAGCCAGCGGGGGGCGGAGCCAGGCCGTGCCGATCCCCGCCCCCCCTGGCTCCCGCTCCACCAGCTTCTCCAGGCTTGAGGATAGCAATGCCAAGCCAGTGGTGACATAGCTAGCACAAGGCTGGCTTGTCATTGCTTTCCTCAAGCCTGAAGAAACTGCTGGTAGAGCGGAAGCCAGAGGGGGGCGGAGCCAGGCCGTGCCGAGCCCCCCCCCCTCTCCCTGGGTCGGCACTCCCAGCAGCTTCTCCAGGCTTGAGGATGGCAATGCCAAGCCAGTGGTGACATAGCTAGCACAAGGCTGGCTTGGCATTGCTTTCCACAAGCCTGAAGAAACTGCTGGTAGAGCGGAAGCCAGAGGGGGGCGGAGCCAGGCTGTGCCGAGCCCCACCCCTCCCCTCTGGTTTTGGAGCTCCCAGCAGTTTCTCCAGGCTTGAGGATGGCAATGCCAAGCCAGTGGTGGCATAGCTAGCACAAGGCTGGCTTGGCACTGCCATCCTCAAGCCTGGAGAAGCTGCTGGGAGTGCCGAAGCCAGGGAGGGGGCGGGGCTTGGTGCAGCCTGGCTCCGCCCCCTCTGAGAAGCACCCTATCCGGCTGGGATTGACCAGTCGCGATCGACTTCCTGGGCAGCCCTGCTGTAGATCTTAGGAAGCTAATTCTTGATTTAAAGAGTTGGCTTGCTGGCTGATATCCGAACAGAGAATAGAGATGTCAATGCATCGGTCCAAGGAAATCTTGCAAAGGAAAATAAGGGGATTTCCCCCCAGAGAAATGACTTATTGGGCACTCGGAGTGTCTGTCAGAGGCTGATTGATACCCTCTGTGTTGACAGTTATGATCAAATATCCGATCCACCCAAGGTTTCTGTTTTGAGGTGAGATGTCAACATTTCCGGCCCGTCACCGTTTTTCGGTTGGATTTCAAGGGTCATGGTTTTGCGGGGCCATAAATAAGGGTCCCATGAAGGTTGCCAACTCCTTAACATCGCCGAAAAATAGGCTCCGCGTTGACTTATTTGCAGGCGTCGAGGACGGGGCGAAATGCTTCTTCGGAGGCCCATTTGTTTGCGCCGGGCCCTCCATCATGGCATCTTTATTCTTTATGCGTGCCTCGCGTTTCTCTCCCTTCTCTTTCGCTTGTCTTTCTCATTCATATATATATATATATATATATATATATATATATATAGGATTAGTGATAGAGGTTCCTGGCGATGAGGAATGGGTCGGCCAAGGAGTTTATCTTGTCGGGTTTGAGGGGGGGAAAGTGGTGACGGGCTGCTTAAAAAGAGATCTCTCACGTCCTTGGCTATCAATAAGCGCCCGCAAGAGGCCAAGATGGCGACCCCGGGACAGTCATTCCAGTCCTTGTAAAGAAAAGCCTCCATCCTTCATCCCCGATGTTTTGGAGAAAGAAGGACGCCAGGCAAGCAGATGGGGATGTGTCATCAGGCCCGGATTAACACCTTTTTGCGTCCTAGGCCACATTTTGGAATTACGCCCCCTTTAAGCCAACCTCTACCGCACACCCCCTCCTCCCACCGGGAAAGGGCCGGGCCACCTCCTTACCCGCTGGGCAGCAGAGCAGGAAGGCCAAGGCCACGAGGAAGCTCCGGCAGGCGCTTCCCATGGCGTGTCCCGGGCAGCCGAGAGCCAGGGGCCGGGCTGGGACAGGAAAGCCCAGGCGAAGCGAGCTGGCGGGTGTCCTCCATCCTTGTGTCCGTCCGTCTGTCCGTGCCTGGCCGGTGTGCCAGGAAGGCAGAAGAGTCCCGCCTGGCAGGGCAAGGAGCAGGCCACGTTCTCCGCCAGGGGGGAGGGGGGACTGGCTATGGGTGTGGGCCACACCCACAGCCAGCCAGGCCTGGATTACCCATAAGGCCACCCTAGGCCATGGCCTAGGGCGGTAGCATGTCCGGACCCCCCACAATTAAATAAATAATAATAATAAAAAGTTCGATCTTCGGGCGCTCCTGCGTCTGCGCGTGGAGCACCATAGGCCCTATGGCCTCTGACGCAGCTTCCCGCCGCCCCCTCCTCGCTCGCGTCGGCCTCGCCCCTCCTTCACATTGGCCCTCCTTCCTTCACTGAAGGAAGGAGGGCCGATGCCGACGTGAGTGAGGAGGATGCGGAGGGAAGTCCCGCTGCGGTGCCGCCCCCTCCTCGCTCGCTCACGTCCGCATCGGCCCTCTTTCCTTCACTGAAGGAAGGAGGGCCGACGCCGATGCCAATGCGAGCGAGGAGGAGGTGGAGGGAAGTCCCACCGTCCCCTCCTCGCTCACGTCGACCCCGCTCCTCCTTCCTTCAGTGAGGAGGAAGGAGGGCCCCCCGCAAGCGCCCCCCCACAAGTAGCCCCGCCTCCCACAAGTGGCCCCGCCCCCCAGGGCAGTGGCGGCGCTTCCAGAGTGTGGCCTAGGGCGCCACAAACTGTTAATCCGGACCTGCAGCCAGCCCCCCTTCCCCCTGGCGGAGAACGTGTCCTCCCCCCCCCCCCCCGCGCAGACCCTGAAGCCTTAACCCTGACCCTCACTGGGCCCAAGTCTTCTGGAGGAGCCTCCTCCCTCCCTCCCTGAATGCCTGATGGCTGCCCCCCGCCCCGAAGATGTGCCCTCGAGGGCGGAGGCTCCCCGAGGGGGCAGGTCCGTTGTCAAACGAGAGCAAAAGGGGCCCCCTCCCTCCCGCAAAAGCCACGTTTTGGCAGCTGAGCCCACTCTCCCCAGCCATGTTTTGATGATAAAAGCCACGAGGAAAGACTGGCTGACATGGGCCACTCAACAGCCCTGGAGGAGACTCCGGCAAGAAGGACCCAGGACTGCCCCCCCCCCCCCCGCGCAACCCATTCAGACACACACACACACACTCGTAAGGGTCATTATTTGCACAAAAGCAAAGAGTTCACCTGGTGAACAATAGCTCTCTCACACACACACAGTCAGGAAGCTCTTCCTCTCTTCTCCCTCCCTCCCAAGAAGCAGAGCCCCCCACCTGGCTGGCCTCCTTCTCCTTCCCAGCCAAGGGAGCAGCCAAGGGCCCCAGGGACAGCCTCCGCAGGAAAGATGGAGGGAGGGAGGGGGCCAGCCAGGCTGTGAATTGCGCCTCCCTCAGCTTGCGCCCCTAGGCCATGGCCTAGGGTGGCCTTATGGGTAATCCGGGCCTGGGTGGGTGGGTTGACCCACAGTTTTGGGAGTTATAGTTCAGCTACAATCAAAGAACACGCTGAACCCCACTGACGATGGATCTGGACCACATTTGGCACACATATCTAATTATGACCAAATTTGATTCAAGGGGAATTGACCCACAATCCTTGGAATTGTAGTTCACCCTCAACCCAACAGCACTCTTAACCCTACTGACAATGCATCTGGACCAAGCCTGGCCCTTGTCCCCAATGTAACCACACTCCCTTTCTCCCTTGCTCTTTGTTTTCTTTCGTTCTCTCTTTCCCCGGCAAAGTCCGACGTCTCCATTGGCTGCCCACGGCTGTAATCTGCTCCTGATTGAGATTAATAGGGAAAATATTTTTGCGCGCATTTTCATTAATCTCTGTTCGGGGAATTAATCTTGTGGGGCGACCTGTGAAAGGTGTTAATTGCAGTTCCGCATGCAAATCTATCAAACATTTGGGAGAGGCACAACAACAGCTGCAAAAACAGCCAGATGAGGAAACCCAAGGGCTCCAAGGCCATCATTTTGGAATAAATACTCCATTCTCATCAATATGTCTAATTTTTTCCCTTTCTTTTTCTGGTTTCCTGATAGGACTGGAGACCAAGACCTGGGCCTGTATTTTCTGAATATAGGGTTCTGAGAAGGACTTCCTTAGCTGAGTGTTTCCATGGCAACACTCTTCTAACACTCTGCCATCTTTCCCTCTTAAATAGTTTTTCTATCTCTGTACTGCCCTCTTGTGGTTGCACCTGAGCACTGCATACATACCCATTCATTAGTTTTTGGGGTCCCACCTCCATACGGGGTACTTTTAACAACTGAAAGGCAACTAATATTTTAATTTGTCTCATGAAGGGTATGTGTGTCACGTTTGGTCCGGATCCATCAAGCCATGGAGGAGCCTTTGCGGAACAAACATACATACATTCATTTTTATAGCTTAGGTACCCGGCAATGGCTAGGCTAGGGATTCTGTAAAGATAAGTAGCCAGAAGTAGTCATTGTTTGGTTCGGAATTGTATTAATTAGGAGAGACTTAAGGATGTGAGTAAAGTACAACTTCCATGGGGGCCGGGCTTAACACAGCAGGTTAAACTGCTAAGCTGCAGAAAATCCTGCTGATCGAAAGGTCAGCAGTTCAAGCCCGGCTTGGGTTGAGCCCCCGCCGTCAGTCCGAGCTTCTGTTCACCTATCTCAGGGCTGCCCAGGAAGTCAATCGCGATCGACCAGTCGATCTCGGGACCAAAGGAGGTTGATTCCAGCTGGATGGGGCGCTTCTCAGAGGGGGCGGAGCCATGCCATGCCAAGCTCCGCCCCCTCCCCAGCTTCGGCACTCCCAGCAGCTTCTCCAGGCTTGAGGAGGGTAGGGCCAAGCCAGCCTTGTGCTAGCTATGCCACCACTGGCTTGGCACTGCCATCCTCAAGCCTGGAGAAGCTGCTGGGAGTGCCAAAGCCAGAGGGGCAGAGCCAGGCCGTGCCAAGCCCCTCCCCTCCCCCAGCTTCGGCACTCCCAGCAGCTTCTCCAGGCTTGAGGATGGCAATGCCAAGCCAGCCTTGTGCTAGCTATGCCACCACTGGCTTGGCACTGCCATCCTCAAGTCTGGAGAAGCTGCTGGGAGTGCCAAAGCCAGAGGGGCGGAGCCAGGCCCCGCCAAGCCCTGCCCCCTCCCCCAGCTTTGGCACTCCCAGCAGCATCTCCAGACTCGAGGATGGCAGTGCCAAGCCAGTGGTGGCATAGCTAGCACAAGGCTGACTTGGCCCTACCCTCCTCAAGCCTGGAGAAGCTGCTGGTAGAGCTGAAGCCAGAGGGGGCGGAGCCAGGCCACACCAAGCCCCGCCCCTCCCCTCCCCAGCCTTGAGGAGGTAGGTAGATCTTTCTGACTTGGTTTTATTATAAGTAGCTCGTATGCTGAAAAAGTGTGGGCACCCCCGACCTATCTGATCGAAAACAGAAACGTAAGTAGATAAATAGATACCACTTTAATAGCGGGGAGGTAATAAAAGGCATAAGGACATGCCGGCAATTCAATTGGGAAGATGTCTATGGACGACAAAAAGCTCCTCAGCATGGATAATGGAGCGAGAGCACCCTCCGGTGGCCAGAGTGGAGCACAGCCTCCAGATGCAGGAAATGGAAAGAGATGGGAAAGCCTTTACCTCTGTTTCTGTATTATCTGTCCTTGTTAATTGTATAACGGCATTGAATGTTTGCCATGTATGTGCTCTGTACTCCATCAACACCTGCCATTGCCCTTCTTTGATTGTGGGTGAACTATAACTCCCAACAACTAGGATGTCCCCCCAAATTCATCAAACTGACTATCCTGCTTCATGAGGGCCAGCACGGTCAAATCAGGTACAGCGATGCTCTCTCAGAGCCCTTTCTAACAGCTAATGGAGTGAAACAAGGTTGTGTTCTTGCACCAACCCTATTTACAATCTTCTTCAGCATGATGCTCCAAAGGGCTACGGCAGACCTCGAAGAAGAAGACGGCATTTATATACACTGTCGTACTGATGGCAGCTTGTTCAACTTAAGCCGTCTGAGGGCTCGCACTAAGACTTTCAACTGTCTAGTCCGTGAGCTGCTTTTTGCTGGCGATGCTGCCCTTGTCGCCCATTCAGAAGCAGCCCTGCAGCGCCTCACATCCTGCTTTGCAGCAGCTGCAGAGCTGTTTAGGCTGGAAGTCCTCTACCAGCCTGCACCACAGGAAGAACACCACCATCCCCACGTCAGCATAGGCACATCTGTGCTTAAGTCTGTTCAGCAGTTCACCTCCCTGGGAAGCATCATCTCTTCAGACGCCAAAGCAATTTGGGCACCCGGAAGTATCTTTGCCATTTCGAAGCTGTTTCCGCCATTTCTCTTAAAAATAAAACACGCCTACTTTGCAATGATTCATGGGAGAGCGTTGCCTCAGTCGGGTCAACGTTATTTTATCACGGTCTTGCTTTCAAGTGCTCTTAGTTTCATGTACCAAGTTTTTGCCAAGCTTACGATTTGTCTATATTTTCCTGCTAATCTTGTTTCATGGATTTTTATGTACTCGTGGATCTTGTTATCCATTGAAGCTTAAGGACTCTTTTATATATGGGACCTTTACTATTTTTGCTATTTTTACTGCTCTGCCCTCATATATTCTTCAATAAACGGCTTGCTGATTATGCCAAGCTGCTGTGGTGTTTTAAGGTCGGAGGCGTTCCTGCTCTGATGTACGACACCCAGTCATGCGCCACATGTATATGCATCCGTAAGCAACATGGGTAACCAAGTGTGTATCCCTTGCACCAGTGTTTCCCAACCTTTTTTGGAGCTGCGGCACACTTTTAACATTAAAAAAAATCCGGTGGCACACCACCAACCAAACTGACACTCTAATGCAGTAAAGAATGGCTGGGGGATGGTGGCCTGCTGGGAGCAGCTGTTGGGAGTGCCGAAGCCGGGGAGGAGCCAGGCCATGCCATGCCCCGCTCCCTCCCCCCAGCTTCAGCTCTCCCACAGCTTCACCAGCCTTGAGGGGGCAGTGCCAAGCCAGCGGTGGCAGAGCCAGCACAATGCTGGCTTCACACTGTCCCCTCAAGGCTGGAGAAGTTGTGGGAGAGCTGAAGCTGGAGCGAGGGACGGAACCAGGCCATGCCATGCCCCGCCCCCTCCCCCCAGCTTCAGCTCTCCCACAGCTTCTCCAGCCTTGAGGGGGCAGTGCCAAGCCAGCGGTGGCAGAGCCAGCACAATGCTGGCTTCACACTGTCCCCTCAAGGCTGGAGAAGTTGTGGGAGAGCTGGAGCTGGGGGGAGAATGGAACCAGGCCATGCCATGCCCCACCCACTCCCCCCAGCTTCAGCTCTCCCACAGCTTCACCAGCCTTGAGGGGGCAGTGCCAAGCCAGCGGTGGCAGAGCCAGCACAATGCTGGCTTCACACTGTCCCCTCTCAAGGCTGGAGAAGTTGTGGGAGAGCTGAAGCTGGGGGGAAGAATGGAACCAGGCCAGGCCATGCCCCACCCACTCCCCCAGCTTCAGCTCTCCCACAGCTTCACCAGCCTTGAGGGGCAGTGCCAAGCTAGCGGTGGCAGAGCCAGCACAATGCTGGCTTCACACTGTCCCCAAGGCTGGAGAAGTTGTGGGAGAGCTGAAGCTGGAGCGAGATGGAACCAGGCCATGCCATGTCCCGCCCACTCCCCCCAGTTTCAGCTCTCCCACAGCTTCTCCAGCCTTGAGGGGGCAGTGCGAGCGAGGGGCAGGAGTCATGACCCCTGTCCCCGGCGCTGCTCTCCACCATGACTCCCGCTCCTCGCTTGCTGAAGCTGCGCGGAGGACAGGGGCCTCTCCACCATAGCCAGGATTTTGATTCAGGGGGGCTGAGTCTGGTTCAGGGGGGCTGAGACTGGGTGGAAGAGGGTCTACCCTAGCAAACCTTTTATTGTTATCCCAATAACCCCATTAATGTGGGATATAATGAGCATGGTGATCAGATCATGATATGAATAAACATAACAGTTTAAATAATGTACCAGTAAGGCCTTTTCGCGGACCACCCTGAGAATTTCTGGGGGGGCTGAAGCCCCTTTAGGCCCCCCCCCCCTGGCTACATGCCTGGCGGAGGAAGAGGAGCATGAGTGGTGGATGGGCTTCAGTGGGTGGGGCTGCTCCTCCCCGCGGCTTCAGCGAGCGAGGGGCGAGAGTCATGGTGGGAGTCATGGCAGATTGGAGGCTGGCTGGGGAAATGGCCGAAGGAGGCGGCGCCCCGGCCCCTTCTTCTTCTTTTTCTTCGCCGCCCGACCCTTCCTCCTCCTCCCCCAAGCAGCAGTTCAGCAGGAGGGGGGGGGAAGGAAGGGGGCAGAGAGCTTTTCTCGCAGCACAGCAGGAGGTCTGTCACGGCACACTACTGTACCGCGTTACAGCGGTTGGGAAACACTGCCTTGCACAATGGCATGACGATGGGTCTGCCGATTCGCATCAGACAATGTGAGGATTCCCTTGGAAACTCCATGTGGCAGGAAAAGCAATGGCCCACATCTTTCTCCTCCTCCTCCTCTGGCAATGATCTACGGCTGCGGCTTACGAAAGGGGCTCTTGGCGAATTTTGTGAAAAACATCTGGCAGCGTTTTGGGTGGAAAGGGATGGATGGAGCATGCGCTCGGGCTCCTGGGGGACCCGTTGTTGAGCGATACTTGTGTGTGTTAACAGCCTGCTTATCTCCGGCTCCAAGAAGCCAAGCGCACGGGCTTCTCTGCGGACTGGAAATAAAAACGTGAGCTTGGCTCGGAGAGCTGGGGAAAGATTGCCATGTTGATTTATAGCCATGGGCGGGCACAGATCCCAGGACATATTTTCACCATCCAGCCACATGGCGAGTGCCTCTCGCTTTCTCCCTTCCTTGATCCCTTGGATGGATGGATGGATGGATAGAGGGAGGGAGGGGGCATTCTGTTCAAACCTGTTGATAAGCAGAGGCTGGATGGCCATCTATTGGGAGGGATTGGATTGTGTTTTCCTGCATGCCAGGGAGTTGGACTAAAAGCAAGCAAACTACAGCAGAGTTCTTTCTCAGCAAACACATGCTTCAGCCCGTCTATCAGAAGAGTCCAACTGCAAGCATCTCACCTTATCTACACACTGTTTAGTCCAGTGTTTTTCAACCTTTTTTGAGCTGCGGCACATTTTTTACATTTACCAAATCCTGGGGCATACCACCAACCAAAATGACACAAAATGACACTCCAACACAGTAATACATATAGTTAATACGTTTTAAAATGTATTTATGCACTCAGTGTGAAACCTGGGCCTGTTTCGATGAACACAACATAGATATCCTGGCAGGAATGGCAGAAAGACACAAACTTCCCACACAGAACTCTCATAACCAAGAGAAAATGCTATAAGAGTTTGGTGGGCATTGACCTTGAGTTTTGGAGTTGTAGTTCACCGACATCCAGAGAGCACTGTGGACTGAAACAATGTTGGATCAGGACCAAACTTGGCATGAATACTCAATATGCCCAAATGTGAACACAGATGGAGTTTGGGGAAATAGACCTTGAGATTTGGGAGTTACAGTTTCTGGGATTTATAGTTAACACACAATCAAAGAGCATCCTGAACTCTTGCAACAACGGAATTGAACCAAATTAGGCATATTGAGCTCTCATTACCAACAGAAAGTACTGAAAGGGTTTTCTTGGGAATTGACCTTGAGTTTGGAAGTTGTAGTTCACCTACACCCAGAGAGCACTGTAGACTCAAACAGTGTTATGTTATGTTGTTGTTTGTTTTCTATCCAGAATCACAATGTTGGAAGTAGGCTCACCACTTTAAGGTCCCTCAAACAGTTAAAAGTCGTGGCATCACTCTGAACTCTCGACTGACGATGGAGACGCAAATCTCCGCCGTCAGTCGAGTTGCTTTTTTCCATCTCCATCAGGCGAGGAAGCTGGCTCCCTACCTCTCCCGCCACGACCTAGCCACATTGGTCCAAGCCACGGTCATCTCAAGACTGGACTACTGTAATGCTCTCTACGTTGGCCTTCCTTTGTCTGTGATCCGGAAACTGAAGCTGGTCCAGAACGCGGCAGCTAGACTGTTGGTCGGCGTCTTGACGACCAGCCACATAACACCTGTCTTGCGGGAGCTGCACTGGCTACCAGTGGGATGCCGGATCACCTTCAAACTGCTGGTATTGACCTTTAAGGCCTTGAACGGTCTGGGGACAGTGTACCTTAGGGACCGCCTCATCCCATACTTTCCCGCTAGGCCACTACGTTCAAAGGTGGGTCAACTCCTAGAGGTGCCCGGCGTTAAAACATACCATCTGACGGCCACAAGACGGAGGGCCTTCTCAATAATTGCCCCTACCCTGTGGAATGCACTGCCTCCCGGAGTCCGCGCCCTTACGGACTTAGTGGCATTCCAGAAGGCGTGCAAAAAACTCCTGTTTCGGCAGGCCTTTGGGTATTAATGCTGAGATTGTAGGCTACTTCGCCTTCTTGCGTTGCGTATGCCGATGAAGTCATATACACCTCTGCCACCGGCTTGTTGTGTATTTTATTGTGTTTTATGTGTTTTATATTCTGTTTTTAACTCTGAATTCATGTTGTAAGTCGTCCCGAGCCACCCAGGAGGGGCGACCCACACATTTGAATAATAAATAAATAAAAATAAATAAAACAGGCATGGGAAACCTTCGGCCCTCTGGGTGCTTTGGACTCCAACTCCCACCATTCCTAACAGCTTGAGGCCCTTTCCTGCTTAAGCGGCTGAGGGGGGAAAGGAAAAGGGCCTGAGGCTGCTAGGAATGGTGGGAGTTGGAGTCCAAAACACCTGGAAGGTCCATGTTTGCCCATGCCAGCTTTCGACAGAGACCTCTTCCTCCCCCTTCCCCTTCGTGGCCTTTCTTTCCCCTCCTGCCCAACACTTACTTTTTCTTCTCCACTGCCGCTTCTGCCGCCATTTTGATCCGAGGGGGCAGCGTGAGCGTGTTCAGGAGGGGAGGGGGGAGGGAGGAAGGCGTGACCCGTGTGGGCGCTACTGCGCAGACTCGCCCCAGAGCAAAGTGAGGCAAAGCAAGCAGAGCGAGGCTGGGAAGAAGGGAGCCCGAGTGGAGAAGAAAAAGTGTTTGGCAGGAGGGGGAAGAAAGGGGATTGGAGGTTCCCATTTCCCACGGCACACCTGATGATCGCTCACAGCACACTAGTGTGCCATAGCACACTGGTTGGGAAACACTGCCATATTATACAGGATGTACCGTATTATACGGGACGTCCCCTATTATTGCTCTGAATTTGGTGTCACGTGTCTTCAACTCCTGTCCCGTATCGACAGGACAGGACAGGTGCCAACCCTAGAGTAAATCGAGGCAGAGTTTAGAGTGGGTGTGGCTTTGGGACCAAGGGGAGGGGAAAAAGCGAGGAGGTGTGCACGTGCGCGGTGCTTGTGAGGTGAAAGAAGGCAGGAAGGAATGACTGGGAGGAGTAGGAGGGGCCAGCTTGCTTTGCTTGCCAGCCAGGAGCACGGAAAGAAAGAAGGAAGTTCTGGTTGGAACTTGGGTTTTCCCTGGCCAAGCGGACGGAGGCGGATCCGGGCCTAGCGGGTGAGGCGGACTTGGCAGGCTCTGAGGCCTCCTTGTGTGTATGTGTGTGAGGAGACGGTTGGAGGAGAGGGAGGGCGGGGTTCTGTGTGGGAAGTTTGGCCCAGTTCTATTTTTGGTGGGGTTCAGAATGCTCTTTGATTGTAGGGGAACTATAAATCCCAGCAACTACAACTCCCAAATGGCAACGTCTATTTCCCCTGAACTCTATCTGTGTTCACATTTGGGCATATTGAGTATTCCTGCCAAGTTTGGTCCTAATCCAACATTGTTTGAGTCCACAGTGCTCTCTGGATATAGGTGAACTACAACTTCCAAACTCAAGGTCACTTCCCAAGCAAACCCTTTCAGTAATTTCTGTTGGTAATGAGAGTTCAATATGGCAAGTTTGGTTCAATTTCATTGTTGCAAGACTTCAGGATGCTATTTGTTTGTGTGTTAACTATAAATCCCAGAAACTGTAACTCCCAAATGTCAAGGTCTATTTTTCCCAAACTTTATCAATGTTCACATTTGGACATATTGAGTATTCATGCCAAGTTTGGTCCTGATCCAACATTGTTTGAGTCCACAGTGCTCTCTGGATATAGGTGAACTACAACTCCAAAACTCAAGGTCAATGCCCACCAAACTCTTATAGTATTTTCTCTTGGTTATGGGAGTTCTGTGTGGGAAGTTTGTGTCTTTCTGCCATTCCTGCCAGGATATCGATGTTGTGTTCATCGAAACAGGCCCAGGTTTCACACTGAGTGTATAAATACATTTAAAAACATATTAACTATATGTATTACTGTGTTCGAGTGTCATTTTGTGTCATTTTGGTTGGTGGTGTGCCCCAGGATTTTGGAAATGTAAAAAAATGTGCCGTGGCTCAAAAAAGGTTGGGAAACACTGGCTTACGTCGCTTCAAAAGTGAATTTATTCCGATTTTAGAAGCATTCCGACGCACTTGGCCAGGCCTAGTCTTCAGTCCTGCTGGCACAAGGGTTTAACCCATTGTACACAGAAAACCCCTTTTGTTGCCTTGTGCATTCAAAGCATTCCCAAGGCTGACGGTGCATGGTGAAGCTCTGCTTTTTTTTTGCACAGTTTGCACCTTGAAGTACGCTTTCCTGTCACGTCGGATGGCATCGCCTTCTTCCAGGCAGCTCTTGACGAAACAAAGCCATCATTGACTTGGGGCTTTTGGGGGGGAGATCAGTCCTGCTCGAAAAGAGGCTGAAGGCCCCGCCATTGGTTGCGCTCTCCATCGACCGCTCGGTATCTTGTGGGAGCAGCTCTCCGGCGGCCTCTATTATCTCCCATGAAAATGAGCTTTTTCTCGGCTTTGATAAAAAATTAATACAAGTAAAATGTCGACCTTTTCGGCTGCTTATTGAATGTCAAGACAAGCAGAGCTCCGTGGGCTCCTTCTGAACTTTGGCAAATTCCTCCCAATCAGGAGAAACGAATCCGGGGACGGGGGAGAGAGGATGAAATATGGATAAATGAATGGCGCACAATGTAAACGTGGTATTTTCCTTTGAAGGAGCCACCCTTCGAGGCTTGCTTGCTGCAATTGAGGGAGGTTTGCAAATTGGAGCAGGAAGGCTGAAGACCCATCAACGCAAGAGTGTGCTTTGGGAATATAACTATTTATATTCTCCAAATTACAGCCGGAGGTCAGGCTCTGAGGGCTGGGAGCATGGTTTGTGTGGCCCCAAAGGAGCCAGGAAGAGGTGAAAGGGACATTGCGCTATTACACAACCCTTGTGTAGCCTCTTCCGTGTAGCCGTGAGGTGATACTTCTTAACGTGTGAGATCTCCAAAAGGTTTCCTGTCTCCGAGCGCAATGGTCTAGTGCAGTGGTTCCCAACCTGTGGGTCCCCAGGTGTTTTGGCCTACAACTCCCAGAAATCCCAGCCAGTTTTCCAGCTGTGAGGGTTTCTGGGAGTTGAAGGCCAAAACATCTGGGGACCCACAGGTTTTTATTTTATTTATTTATTATTTAAACTTGTGAGTTGCCACTCCCGGGCGGCTCGGGGCGACTTACACAAAATTCAAGACTAAAACATATTAAAACACCATAAAAACATTCAGCGCACTAAAAACACTCAACGCAATAAAACACAATAAGTACATCAATATGGTATGCAGAGCACGGAAGGCAAGTGCCTACCAATCTTATCATTAACACCCGAAGGCCTGCCGGAACAGGAGGGTTTTGCACGCCTTCCGGAATACAACTAAGTCCGTAAGAACAGTGTGGAACGCACTGCCGGGAGGCAGTGCGTTCCACAATATCTGGGCGATGATTGAAAAGGCCCTCCGCCTTGTGGTCGTCAGATGATACATTTTGACGCCGGGCACCTCCAGTAGTTGACCCACCTCGGAACGTAATGACCTAGCGGGACAGTATGGGATAAGGCGGTCCCTAAGGTACGCTGGCCCCAGACCGTTTAAAGCAGTGTTGCTCAACCTGGGGGTCGGGACCCCCAGAGGGGTCGCTAGAGGGTTTCAGAGGGGTCGCCAAAGACCATCAGAAAACAAATATTTATGATGGTCTTAGGAAGCCCTTTGGCAGAGAAGATTGAAGATCTCTCCGCTTGTCCTTCTCTTTCTTTTTGGAGACAGACTGCGAATTCTCCCACCTAAAGCTCTACTCTGCTGTGATTGGCAGGCCTCCCAGTTAGGGGAGGGCTATTTCTGAGACTCCAAGCAGGGAGGGGAGAGCAGGCATGCTTGGCGCATGGCAACATGATGCGCATGTGTGGGGTGTGGGAGAGTGTGTGAGGTGGGATGGAGGTTCATGTCAGCTAGTCCCTTCAAGGCATGAGGGTTCTGTGTATGAAGTTTGACCCAATTCTATCATTGGTGGGGTGCAAGGAGCTCTTTGATTGTAGATGAACTATAAATCCCAGCAACTACAACTCCCAAATGTCAATATCTATTTTCCCCAAACTCTACCAGTGTTCACATTTGGGTATATTGAGGATTAGTGTCAAGTGTGGCCCAGATCCATCATTGTTGAGTCTATAGTGCTCTCTGGATGTAGGTGAACTACAACTCCCAAACTCAAGGTCAATGCCCACCAAACACTTCCAGCATTTGCTGTTGGTCATGGGAGTTTTTTGTGCCAAGTTTGGTTCAATTTCATTGTTGGTGAGTTCAGAATGCTCTTTGATTGTGGGCGAACTATAAATTCCAGCAACTACAACTTCCAAAGCACAAAATCAAACCCACCCACCCCCTACAAAAATACAGTTATGTAGTAGCAATGAAAATAATGGTTAGGGGTCACAACAACGTGAGGAAATGTATTAAGGGGTCACAGCATTAGGAAGGTTGAGAAACACTGGTTTAAGGCCTTGAAGGTCAGAACCAACACTTTGAAGGTGATCCGGTGTTCCACTGGTAACCAGTGCAGCTCCTGCAAGACAGGTGTTATATGGGCAGTCGCCGAAACTCCAGCCAGGAGTCTAGCAGCCGCATTCTGGACCAGCTTCAATTTCCGGATCACCAACAGAGGAAGGCCAACGTAGAGAGCATTACAGTAGTCCAGTCTCGAGATGACCGTGGCTTGGACCACTGTGGCTAGGTCGTGGCGGGAGAGGTAGCGAGCCAGCTTCCTCGCCTGACAGGTGGAAGAAAGCAACTCGGCTGACGGTGGAGATTTGCGTCTCCATCATCAGTCGAGAGTCCAAGGTGACGCCAAGACTTGCAGATGACGGACATAGCGTCACGCCATCCAGGGGAGGAAGCTGGATCTCCACCCCGCCCAGACGACCCAACCACAGGATCTCCGTCTTAGCTGGATTCACCACTGGTCTAGTGGGACAGTATGGGATGAGGCGGTCCCTGAGGTACACTGGCCCCAGACCATTCAAGGCCTTGAAGGTCAATACCAGCACCTTGAAGGTGATCCGGCATTCCACCGGCAACCAGTGCAGTTTGCGCAAGATGGGTGTAACATGACTGCTCATAGAGGCGCCTGCCAACAGCCGAGCCGCTGCGTTCTGCACCAGTTTCAGTTTCCGGATCACCAACAAAGGCAGGCCAATGTAAAGAGCATTACAGTAGTCTAGCCTTGAGATGACCGTGGCTTGGATCACTGAGGCCAAGTCGCGGCGGGATAAATAGGGGATCAACTTCCTCGCCTGCCGTAGATGGAAAAACGCTACTCTACTGACGGTGGAGATATGTGTCTCTATCGTCAGTTGAGAGTCTAGAGTGACACCAAGACTTTTAACAGATGACGACGGACATAACGTTGCACCGTCCAGGGTTGGAAGTTGGATCTCCCTACCGCCCGGGCAACCGAGCCACAGGATCTCTGTCTTAGCTGGATTCACTTTCAACCTACTGGCTCGCAGCCATCCAGTAACGGCCTCAAGGCAGTGATGGAAATTATCGGGTATGGATTCGGGCCAGCCCTCCGTCCTCAGAATGAGCTGGGTGTCATCAGCGTACTGGTGACATTCCAGCCCAAAGCTATGAACCAGCCGAGCAAGTGGTCGGACATAGATGTTAAATAACAGAGGGGAGAGAATTGCCCCCTGGGGAACCTCACTGAGTAGGGGGGAACCCTCGGAGACAACCTCACCCCTCTTCACTCGCTGTAGTCGGTTCTGGAGGAAGGAAGACAGCCAATTTAGGACTGTTCCCCTCACCCTGGCCCCGTCAAGGCGGTGAGTCAAAAGATCATAATCGACTGTATCGAACGCTGCTGTGAGGTCCAATAACACGAGCAGCGCCGAACCGCCCTGATACAGCTGGCACTGTAGCCAGGCCCGGATTACCCATAAGGCCACCCTAGGCCATGGCCTAGGGGTGCAAGCCAAGGGGGGCACAGTTCACAGGGACCCAAAACAAGTTGAAACAAAACCGCAACACTCTCTCTCTCTCTCAGGGGAGGGCGGGGGGAGACGCTGCGAGGGGGCGGAGGAGGAGAGAATGTCATCCCCCCTTGCCATCGCCCCGCCCCCTTGTCAAGGAAGGAGGGCATGAGGAGGAGGTGGAGGGAAGCCCCCGGGGCCGCTGCCGGGCATTTGCGACACCCAGGAACATGGCGGAAGAGGCAGAGGTGCTCACGCCCTCCTGCTGTGCATGCCCGGCAGCGGCCCCGGGGGGCGGGGCTTCCCTCAGCTTCCTTGCGCCCTCCTTCCTTGACTCAAGGAAGGAGGGCGCGCGGCGACGCGAGGAGGAGGAGGCGGAGGGAAGCCCCACCCTTGGAGCTGCTGCCAGCCCTGGGGGCGGGGCTTCCCTCTGTCATCTCGCGCCCTCCTTCCTTGACTCAAGGAAGGGGGCGCACGTCGATGCGAGGCAGAGAAGGCGGAGAGAAGCCCCACCCCCGGTGCCGCTGCCGGCCCCGGGGGCAGGGCTTCTCTCCGCCTCCTCGCGCCCTCCTTCCTTGACTCCGTGGCGCCGCGAGGAGGAGGTGGGGGGTGCGATAGAGGTTGGTTTGGGGGCGTAATTCCAAAGTGTGGCCTAGGGCAGTGTTTCCCAACCTTTTATGAGCTTTTTACATTTGCAAAATCCTGGGGCACACCACCAACCAAAATGACACAAAATGACACTCGAACACAGTAATACATATAGTTAATATGTTTTTAAATGTATTTATACACTCAGTGTGAAACCTGGGCCTGTTTCGATGAACACAACATGGATATCCTGGCAGGAATGGCAGAAAGACACAAACTTCCCACACAGAACTCCCATAACCAAGAGAAAATGCTATAAGAGTTTGGTGGGCATTGACCTTGGGTTTTGGAGTTCTAGTTCACATATATCCAGAGAGCACTGTGGACTCAAACAATGTTGGATCAGGACCAAACTTGGCATGAATACTCAATATGCCCTAATATGAATGCAGATGGAGTTCAGGGGAAATAGACCTTGACATTTGGGAGTTGTAGTTGCTGGGATTTATAGTTCCCCTACACTCAAAGAGCATTCTGAACCCCACCAATGATAGAACTGGGCCAAACTTCCCACACAGAACCCCCAGGAGGCAAGAGGAGGTCTCTACTTGGGGAAAGGGAGACGGGCTTTCCCAATGCATGGAGAGGGAGAGGCCAAGTAGACAACGGGTGGGGAGGGGGGTGGTTGTAATTTTCTGCCTTTATCGAGGTAGGTTTCTTAGGGTTTTTATACTTCAACACACTAGACTCTCCCCCCTCCCCTCCTGGAGGTTCCAATTTCCCACGGCACACATGATGATCGCTCACGGCACACTAGTGTGCCCCGTCACACTGGTTGGGAAACACTGGCCTAGGGCACCAAAAGGGGTTAATCCGGGCCTGACCGCAGCTTGTCTGTGATGGAAACAAAACCGTCTCCGTCCCATGCCCCGAACAGAAGCCAGACTGCAAGGGGTCTAGCCAAGTTGCATCATCTAGGAAGGACTGTAACTGCTCCATTGCTGCCCTCTCAACCACCTTGCCCAGAAACGATAAGTTCGAAACTTGGCGGTAATTGGAGGGGACCGTAGGATCTAATCCCGGCTTCTTCAGCAATGGAGAGACCACAGCCTCTTTCAAACCCTCTGGAAACACTCCTTGCTCCTGCCTCGATTTCCCCAAATTCTTCTCCCAAATTAAGATTTACTGGTTCTCCCTATGAGGAAAGGCAGCGGTTTGAGGAGAGATGGAAACCCTCCCTCGGCCTTAAGTCATCCGGAGACACGACTTCTTTTTCTTTTTTGCCGCAGAGAACGCTTTCGTATTTATCCCCCCGTTTGCAGCCCTTATAAAAGGCGCATAATGGGGATGTTGCAAATTAGACAAGTGTTTTTCCTCCACGCCTGACACAATAATATAAAAAAAGTGCCGTCGGAGCTGAGCTGGAAATCCTCATATAAGGAAAAATAATGTTGGAGCTCAGCTGTGACAGGAGTTAATGAAGATTTTACTCGAAGGTTTTCATCATATCGGCAGGGAAGGGGAAAGCGGGAAGGGGGAGCGGATATAATAAACTCGCTGCTGGAACAGACGAGGGAGCGAGTGCGAATGCCGCTCAAACAGATTGCGTCCCATCGTCCTGGAGGAAAAGGGGACGGAGAGATGGGACTTTGCAAGGGAAGCGAAAGAGCCTACACCCATCCCCCTGATTGGGATAATGATTATAATATGGATGTATTGCCGTTATATGGGGGAAACAACAACAACAACAATAACGGGAGAGAGAGAAGGGATTTTGATTATAATATGGACATATTTAGGGGAATAATAATAATAATCTATCTATCTATGTATATAATAAAAGTCAATGTTTGCGACGGGAGGTGCGGTGGGAGGTACGGAGGAAGGGAGGAATATGTGGCAGCTTTTTGATTGGTCCCCAATGTGGGATTATTTGCATGAAGAACTCTCATTGGCCAGCCACCAAACTCCAACACTAAAGCACCAGACAGTTTTTCTGTTGGAAATGGAATGTTCATTTCCTAATAGGATTTCACTACAGAGAGAGGGTTTCCTGATGTACTGAGAGTATTACTAGCATTACAAGCTAGGCCCCAGATTTCACTACAGAGAGACAGTTTCCTGATGCTTCCTAGGCCTCAGCCTGCATTGGCAGTAAAGCTTCCTAGGCCTCAGCCTGAATGGACAGTAAGGTTTCCTAGGCTTCAGCCTAAATTGACAGTAAGGGTTCCTATGCCTCAGCCTCAATTGACAGTAAGGCTTCCTAGGCCTCAGCCTGCATTGGCAGTAAAGCTTCCTAGGCCTCAGCCTGAATGGACAGTAAGGCTTCCTAGGCCTCAGCCTGAATTGACAGTAAGGCTTCCTAGGCCTCAGCCTGAATGGACAGTAAGGCTTCCTAGGCCTCAGCCTGCATTGACAGTAAGACTTCCTAGGCCTCAGCCTGCATTGACAGTAAGGGTTCCTAGGCCTCAGCCTGCATTGACATTAAGGGTTCCTACGCCTCAGCCTGAATGGACAGTAAGGCTTCCTAGGCCTCAGCCTGCATTGACAGTAAGGCTTCCTAGGCCTCAGCCTGCATTGACAGTAAGGCTTCCTAGGCCTCAGCCTGCATTGACAGTAAGGCTTCTTAGGCCTCAGCCTCAATTGACAATAAGGCTTCCTAGGCCTCAGCCTGAATGGACATTAAGACTTCCTAGGCCTCAGCCTGCATTGACAGTAAGGCTTCCTAGGCCTCAGCCTGCATTGACAGTAAGGGTTCCTAGGCCTCAGCCTCAATTGACAATAAGGCTTTCTAGGCCTCAGCCTGAATGGACAGTAAGGCTTCCTAGGCCTCAGCCTAAATTGACAGTAAGGGTTCCTAGGCCTCAGCCTGAATTGACAGTAAGGCTTCCTAGGCTTCAGCCTAAATTGACAGTAAGGGTTCCTACGCCTCAGCCTGAATGGACAGTAAGGCTTCCTAGGCCTCAGTCCATTTCAAATAACATGGGCACCGCCGGGTCCCAAAGCTAGTAGTAATAATAATAATTAGGTGGATTTCCCTGTTTTCAGAAGGTAGTTTTTCCATTTTTTCTCATTCCCACAACCAGAGAAATTTTGACCTCCACTAATGATGGACCTGGACCAAACTTGGCACCCAGAATCTCCATGACTAACTCAACCTACTGGAGGAGTTTAAGGGCACTGACGCGCCATAGTGGGAGATGTAGTTTACTCTGCAGCCAGAGAGCAGACTGAACCCCACTGATGATGCATCTAGAGCAGACTTGCTCAGCATAGCAAACATTCAGTATTGATGGAGTTTCAGGGGGTTAATCTGGCATGGTGGGAGTTGTAGTTCACCCACAACCTTATGCATTTGGTACAATGCTGGGGACCCAGGCTAGTATCTAAATATTTAGGAACGCTCCAAGGTGATGAGACTCCCAGTTACGCTCAAGCAACACCAGCATCCAATTCTCATGATTGGAGGAACATATGGCCATACGTTCAGGACCTTGGACAGTTGCTTCAACTCTGAAGCAAGGACATTCAGGCTCCAGATAGGCCTCCGGCCTCCTCTTCCTCCCTCGCCAAAGTTCTGGCCTTTAAGCGCTTAGATCTGATTAATCAAATTTCCTGTGATGAGAGCCACTGTCATTCATTAATCGGAGCCTGATTATAAATAAGCGGTGACGGAGAGATGGCAGGCGAGGACGCCGGATGCCTCCGTTGCATCTGGTGGGGCATCTCTCCTGGGGGGTCCTTATCTATATCGGTTATCATTGTGTATCGGAAGGAAGGAGGGTAGGACAGAAAGAATGGGAGAAAGGAAGAAGGAAGGAAGTGGAAGGAAGGAAGGGGGAAGGAGGGAAAGGGAGGGGGAAAGAAGGATGGAGAGAAGTAAAAAATGAGGGAAAGGAGGAAGGAAGGGGAAGGACGGAAAGGAGGAGAGGAAAGGAGGAAGGGAAAGAAAGAAGAAAAGGGAGGAGGGTTAGATAGAAGGAAGGAAGGGGAAGGAAGGAGAAAAGGAAGGGAGGAAAGGATGAGGGGAAAAGAGGAAGGGGAGGGAGGGAGGAAAGAAAGAAGGAAGGAAGAGGGAGGGCGGGAGGGAGGAAAGGAAGGGAGGGGAAGGAAGGAGGGTAGGACAGGAAGAATGGGAGAAAGGAAGAAGGAAGGAAATGGAAGAAAGGAAGGGGGAAGGAGGGAAAGGAGGGGGAAAGAAGGATGGAGAGAAGTAAAAAATGAGGGAAAGGAGGAAGGAAGGGGAAGGAAGGACAGTCGAAAGGAAAGGAGGAGAGGGAAAGGAGGAAGGGAAAGAAAGGAGGGAAAGAAAAAGGGTTAGAGAGAAGGAAGGAAGGGGAAGGAAGGAGAAAAGGAAGGGAGGAAAGGATGAGGGGGAAAGAGGAAGGGGAGGGAGGGAGGAAAGAAAGAAAGAAGGAAGGAAGGAAGAGGAAGGGAGGGAGGAAAAGAAGGGAGGGGAAGGAAGGAGGGTAGGACAGGAAGAATGGGAGAAAGGAAGAAGGAAGGAAGTGGAAGGAAGGAAGGGGGAAGGAGGGAAAGGGAGGGGGAAAGAAGGATGGAGAGAAGTAAAAAAATGAGGGAAAGGAGGAAGGAAGGGGAAGGAAGGACAGTCGAAAGGAAAGGAGGAGAGGGAAAGGAGGAAGGGAAAGAAAGGAGGGAAAGGGAGGAGGGTTAGAGAGAAGGAAGGAAGGGGAAGGAAGGAGAAAAGGAAGGGAGGAAAGGATGAGGGGAAAAGAGGAAGGGAAGGGAGGAAAGAAAGAAAGAAAGAAAGAAGGAAGAGGGAGGGAGGGAGGAAAAGAAGGGAGGGGAAGGAAGGAGGGTAGGACAGGAAGAATGGGAGAAAGGAAGAAGGAAGGAAGTGGAAGGAAGGAAGGAAGAAAAGAAGGAAGGGGAAGGAGGGAAAGGGAGGGGGAAAGAAGGATGGTAGGAAGTAAAAAAATGAGGGAAAGGAGGGAGGGAGGGGAAGGAATGACAGTAGAAAGGAAAGGATGAGAGGGAAAGGAGGAAGGGAAAGAAAGGAGGGAAAGAAAAAGGGTTAGAGAGAAGGAAGGAAGGGGGAAGGAAGGAGAAAAGGATGAGGGGAAAAGAGGAAGGGGAGGGAGGGAGGAAAGAAAGAAGGAAGAGGGAGGGAGGGAAAGAAGGGAGGGGAAGGAAGGAGGGTAGGGCAGGGCAGGAAGAATGGGAGAAAGGAAGAAGGAAGGAAGTGGAAGGAAGGAAGAAAAGAAGGAAGGGGGAGGAGGGAAAGGGAGGGGGAAAGAAGGATGGTAGGAAGTAAAAAAATGAGGGAAAGGAGGGAGGGAGGGGAAGGAATGACAGTAGAAAGGAAAGGGTGAGAGGGAAAGGAGGAAGGGAAAGAAAAAAGGGTTAGAAAAAAGGGTTAGAGAGAAGGAAGGAAGGGGGAAGGAAGGAGAAAAGGATGAGGGGAAAAGAGGAAGGGGAGGGAGGGGGAGGAAAGAAAGAAGGAAGAGGGAGGGAGGGAAAGAAGGGAGGGGAAGGAAGGAGGGTAGGGCAGGAAGAATGGGAGAAAGGAAGAAGGAAGGAAGTGGAAGGAAGGAAGGAAAGAAGGAGGGAGAGGGAGGGAAAGGAACAGGAAGGATGGATGGGGAAGGAAAGAATTGGGGAAGGAAGGGGAAGGAGGGGGGGGAGGGAAAGAAGGAAGGAAAAGAGGGAGGAGGGAGGTAGGGAAAGAATGAAGGAAGGGGAAGGGAGGAAGGGGAAGGAAGGACAGTAGGAAAGAAAGGATGATGAGGAAAAAGGGAAGGAAGGAAAGAAGGACGGAAAGAAGGAAGGAAAGGGAAGAAGGAGGGCGGGAGGTAGGAAAGAAGGATAGAACGAGGGAAGGGAGGGAGGGGAAAGAGGGAAGGGGCTTGTAGGAAAGGAAGAAAGAAGAAGGTTAGAAGGAGAGTATCAGAACAATTTCTTTGGGTTCTTTTGGCCTCTCTTTGCAAAACCTCCATCCTTCCTTCCCCCTGCCTTTTTTTCTCTCCCCCTTTCCGTCTGTTTGGATGAACAGCTGAGGGAATTCCTCCCCATTTTTCATGATCCTTGCCAAACACTTTCCGCCGTGGAGCTGCCGCTGTTCTTCCGAAGAGGGATTGCACCTCGGCCGCCTTCCTTGTTGCTCTCCTTTTATCTTTTTTTTCTAAAGGAAAGAAAGAGAATCCAATCCTTGGCTCATCAGATTGTTTCCTGAGGTTTGTGACAAGTTGAGAAAAGGAAAAACTTGCAAATGTATCTGAATCCCCTCATTGTTGACTAGGGCAGTGTTTCCCAACCAGTATGCCGGGGCACACTAGTGTGCCGTGAGCGATCATCAGGTGTGCCGTGGAAATTGGAACCTCCAGAAGGGGAGAGGGGAGAGTCTAGTGTGTTGAAGTATAAAAACCCTAAGAAACGTACCTCTATAAAGGCACAAAATTACAACCACCCCCCTCCCCACCCGTTGTCTACTTGGTCTCTCCCTCTCCATGCATTGGGAAGGCCTGCCTCCCTTTCCCCAAGTAGAGACCTCCTCTTGCCTCCTGGGGTTCTGTGTGGGAAGTTTAGCCCAGTTCTATCATTGGTGGGGTTCAGAATCCTCTTTGATTGTATGGGAACTATAATTCCCAGCAACTACAACTCCCAAATGTCAAGGTCTATTTCCCCTGAACTCCATCTGCGTTTATATTTGGGCATATTGAGTATTCATGCCAAGTTTGGTCCTGATCCGACATTGTTTCAGTCCACAGTGCTCTCTGGATATAGGTGAACTACAACTCCAAAACTCAAGGTCAATGCCCACCAAACTCTTATAGTATTTTCTCTTGGTTATGGGAGTTCTGTGTGGGAAGTTTGTGTCTTTCTGCCATTCCTGCCAGGATATCTACTGCATGTTGTGTTCATCGAAACAGGCCCAGGTTTCCCACGGAGTGTATAAATACATTTTAAAAAACATATTAACTATATGAGTTACTGTGTTAGAGTGTCATTTTGTGTCATTTTAATTGGTGGTGTGCCCCAGGATTTTGCAAATGTACAAAGTGTGCCGCGGCTCAAAAAAGGTTGGGAAACACTGGACTAGGGTTGCCACTTTTAGGCATAAGAAATAAATGACATTTACCTAAAAATACGGGATTTTTCACAAAAATAAGGGACACGTCATAAAACATAACTGGGGTTACAGTTCACATGGCCTCCTTTTTCCCCCACGCTCCCAGAGAAACCTCCCACCGCCGCCTCCGTGGACCTGGCACCTCATCCCTTCCCGTGCGACCGCCTCCTCCTCCTTCTTCACCGCTGCCGCGAACGTTACTCAAGGCCCAGAATCCCCAGCAGGCCCGAGACGCAAGCGGCCGTGGAGCGCGAACCTCACTCTGGCTCCCTTCCTCTCTCGCAAGCGCCTTCTGCTGCCGTTACTCTACCCCTTTCGCCCTCCTTTCCTTCCAGGAAGGCCCGCCTCTTTTGGTCCGTCACTCCCGGCGCATGCAACCAAAACACCCCTTCCGCTCCCCTTCTGTGCTCACCTCTCTTTATGCTCAAAAGGGAGGGCTAGAGTGGCCAGGGAAGGTGCCAAGATGGTGGCGCTGTTGGCTCAGGTAAGCTGGACCAGGCCCGGTGTCTGTGTGGGGAGAGCGGCAGCTACCGGGCATTCATGTAGAGTTCTCCCTTCCTTCCTTCCTTCCTTCCTTCCTTCCTTCCTTCCTTCCTTCCTTCCTTCCTTCCTTCCTTCCTTCCTCCTCAGTGCTGGCCCGGCCTCGCCTCCTGCTGCCACCTGTCCTGTCCTGTCCTGTCAATATGGGACAGGAGCTGAAAATACAGGACATGAAATTTAGAGCTGAAATACGGGATGTCCTGTATAATACGGGACAGGTGGCAACCCTGTTGTTGACAAAGTCAACAATCAAAAAGTCAACCTTTTTGATTGTGGATGCTGATCCTTGTGGTTGAATTGTAGTCCTGCGCCTCTTTGCAAATGTGCTGCATGCAAGAGCCAATCACTTCAGTGGTTTTCTCTCCACTCCTTGAGAATAACACATTTTGAGCCACTAGAAATGCTTCGGGCTGTATGTGCAGGCCCGGATTACCCATAAGGCCACCCTAGGCCATGGCCTAGGGGCATAAGCCAAAGGGATCACTGACCCCCCCCCAAAGTTGTCTCAGCTCTCCCCGAGGGTGAAACATCAGGAGACTGTGCTTCTGGGAGGAAACCTCCAGCGAGGTCTCCCTCCCAGGCGGGTGCCAATGGAGGAGAGCGCGCCCAGCTGCAGGCGCCTGCCCCAGAGGGAGGCCTCCTCCACTTGGGCGGGGGAGAGCGCCCGACGGTGGCCTGAGGAGGCAGCAAAAGGCGGGAAAGGAGGTCACTCACCCAGGACACGGCCCTTTCTGCGGAGGCAGGAGAAGAGACGGGGCTGCTACCGCGCGCCTGGCCTCCGAGCCGCCACTCTTTGTCCTGACGCGCCGAAATCCGTTTAACCCAGTTTGGACGTGGATGTGCTTCCCTCCGCAGATGTGCGGATGTGCTTCCCATCCGTGTGAGGCTCTCGCCCCAGGCCTAACGCTGAGGGATGTACATTCGTGTCCAAACTGGGTATTTAACCCAGTTTGGACGCGGATGTGCTTCCCTCCGCGTATGTGTGGATGTGCGGATGTGCTTCCCATCCGTGTGAGGCTCTCGCCCCAGGCCTAACACTGAGGGAAGCACATCCACATCCAAACGATTTAACCCAGTTTGACGAAAATGCTTCGGTGGCTTCAAATGGCAGATTCCCTTCCGTGTGAGGCTTACAGGCCTAACGCCTTGAAACCGCATCCACATCCAAACGATTGAATTTAAAATGGCAGCGGTGGCAAATGGCAGATTTTCCGGGTTGCATTACATCGCCTTGAAACCGCTTCAAAAAGTGAATTTAATCCGAATCTATCCTGACGAACCTACCCACCCCGTCTATCTATCTATCTATCTACACACACACACACACACAGGGTTTTTATGTGATTTGTTCTCTCTAAAGATTGATTTAACTTCTTATTAGGGGAATTGGGGAATTGCGAACGAGTGGGGGGAAGACGGAGCCAAATCCAGAAGGGTTTTGAAGTGGTGGGAAGCGGGAGAGAGCATTATTAAAAATATATATATATATATATATATATATATATATGAAATCGACTCCCCGCTGAATTGCGCCGAGAGAGAAAGTAAGGAGATATATATATATATATATATATATATATATATATATTCTCCTTACTTCTCTGTCTCTCGGCGCAATTCAGCGGGGAGTCGATTTCAAAGCTTGAAGAAGAACACCGGGGTGCTTTTGCTTTTCGTTTTCCCCTGAAGCCGGTCCCATTACAAGGGAAACAGCCATATTGCGATGTTTGAAAGCAGGGCTTTCCGGGGATCCCGGACCCTTGCAACCAGAATTGGGCTTTTAGTACCTTCGCGGTTCATACAGATACCCGCAATCCCATTTGTTCTTGTGCTTTCAAATGGAAAGGGACGTCTAGAACAGTGTTTCTCAACCTTCCCAATGCTGCGACCCCTTAATACAGTTCCTCATGTTGTGGTGACCCCTAACCATTATTTTCATTGCTACTTCATAACTGTATTTTTGAGAGGGGGGGGGTTGATTTTGTGATTTGGAAGTTGTAGTTGCTGGGATTTATAGTTCACCCATGATCAAAGAATATTCTGAACTCACTAACAATGGAATTGAACCAAACTTGGCACAAAAAAAAAAACCCATGGCCAACAGCAAATACTGGAAGTGTTTGGTGGGCATTGACCTTGAGTTTGGGAGTTGTAGTTCACCTACATGCAGAGAGCACTATAGACTCAACAATGATGGATCTGGGCCACACTTGACACTAATCCTCAATATACCCAAATGTGAACACTGGTGTAGTTTGGGGGAAATAGTTCTTGACATTGGGGACTTGTAGTTGCTGGGATTTATAGTTCACCTACAATCAAAGAGCCCCTTGCACCCCACCAATGATAGAATTGGGTCAAACTTCCTACACAGAACACTCATGCCTGATGGTCTTTGGCGACCCCTCTGAAACTCTCTCGTGACCCCCCTGGGGGTCCTGACCCCCAGGTTGAGAAACACTGATCTAGAATGTAAGTGAAGCCCCGGGATTTGCAGAATCCACTTGTTGTTGTTGTTGTTGTTGTTGTTGTTGTGCAGCATCACGGCAGCTGCTTCGAGAGACAAAGTTCTGGCCGTACAGAGCAGTGTTTCCAGTTTTGGCTCAGCAATAGTAGAAGGGTCCCCCAAAGGTCATCTAATCCAGCCCCTTTCTGCCACGCAGGAAGACACCCTCTAATCCCTCCAGACAGATGGCCATCCAGCCTCTGCGTCAAAACCTCCAGAGATGGAGATGCCACTGGACTTCATATCGGGGATGGAAATGGGAAGTAAACTCCTCTTGCTCCAATACTGTAGTTTGCGCCTGCGCAGTATGTGCAGCGGGCAACGGTGGCGAAGCCCTGAGTGCCAGCATGGGCAGCACCATAGATTCCTCTTGCTCCAATACTGGAGTCTGCGTCTGCGCAGAGTGCGCAGCGGGCGACGGCAGCAAAGCCCTGAGTGGCAGCATGAGCGACACCATAAACTCCTCTTGCTCCAATATTGGAGTTTGCGCCTGCGCAGTGTGTGCAGCTGGTTACGGCGGCGAAGCCCTGAGTGCCAGCATGGGTGGCTCCAAAAACTCCTCTTGCTCCAATACTGGAGTTTGCACTTGCGCAGTGTGCGCAGCAGGCAATGGTAGTGAAGCCCTGAGTGCTGGCATGGGCGGCACCATAAACTCCTCTTGCTCCAATACTGTAGTTTGGGGGCAGTGGCGCGGCACCATAAACTCCTCTTGCTCCAATACTGTAGTTTGCGCCTGCACAGTGTGCGCAGCGGGCGACAGTGGCGAAGACCTGAGTGCCGCCATGGGCGCCGCCATAAACTCTTCTTGCTCCAATACTGGAGTTTGCACTTGCGCAGTGTGTGCAGCTGGCTACGGCGGCGAAGCCCTGAGTGCCAGCATGGGTGGCAAAAACTCCTTTTGCTCCAATACTGGAGTTTGCACTTGCGCAGTGTGCGCAGCTGGCTACGGCGGCGAAGCCCTGAGTGCCAGCATGAGTGGCGCCAAAAACTCCTCTTGCTCCAATACTGTAGTTTGCGCCTGCGCAGTGTGCGCAGCGGGTGACAGTGGCGAAGCCCTGAGTGCCAGCATGGGTGGCACCAAAAACTCCTCTTGCTCCAATACTGGAGTTTGCACTTGCGCAGTGTGCGCAGCGGGCGACGGTGGTGAAGCCCTGAGTGCTGGCATGGGCGGCACCATAAACTCCTCTTGCTCCAATACTGTAGTTTGCACCTGCACAGTGTGCGCAGTGGGCTATGGCGGCGAAGTCCTGAATGCCAGCATGGACGGCGCTGTAAACTCCTCTTGCTCCAATACTGGAGTTTACGCCTGCGCAGTGTGCGCAGCGGGCGATGGTGGCGAAGTCCTGAGTGCCGGCATGGGCACCACCATAGACTTCTCCCTTGTGCCGATACCGGCAGCGGTGCGCCCCTGTGGATGCGGGCGCTCTCGGCGGCCGCCTACTTCGCGGAGCGGCTAGAGCCGCCTCTTCTTTGGGGTCCCTTTTGCCCCCCCTTAATCCTCTGACTTCACCTCCAAATCTGCTGATGAAAGCGGTCGGAGGCATTTGGTTCCGCTGAATGCCTTGGCGGGCGGCCCAGGCCCGCATTAAGGCGGCCACCGACACACCAGGCCCGCTTTCCTCTCCGGCAAAGCAGGGGGTGGCACTCGGTGTCCTTGGTGTCGCATCTGTGTGTGTTTTACCTCTCCAATTAAGGCAAATAATCCAGGTAATAAAGCAGCCTCCTTTGCATGTTGGAAGCAAGGAGATTTATATGGGGAATGACAAAAAGGGAAGGGAAGGAGTGGCATTGGAAGGAAACAAAAGTAGCCTGGCAATTTTCAGCTGCCTTAACCTATTATTATTATCATCATCATCATCATCATTTATTTATCATTAGCTTGGGGACCCGGCCCTGCCCGGGTTATTTGAGGAAGGCATTGTGTGCCAAGGTTGGTCCTTATCAGATGTTTACGTGGCTTGCAGTGGTCTCAGGAAGTTAGCGAAGGTACTGCAAGTCCCATCGGCCATGGTCCATCTCCCTCCCAACAGCACCAGAATGCAGAGTGGGTCATGGGGGCTCTGTGTGTCACATTTGGTCTTGATCATTCTCTGGATGAGGGAAGGTACTGGAAGTCCCATCATCCATGGTTCTCCAAACTGCACCAGGATGGGGGCTCTGTGTGCCAAGTGTTGTCTTGCTCAGTCATTGGATGAGGGTGGCAGCCGTCTCAGAAAGTGAGTGAAGGTACTTCAACTCCCATCATCTGTGGTCTGTCCCACTTAAAACTGCACCAGGATGTAGAGTGGGTCATGGGTACTCTGTGTGACAAGTTTGGGCCTGGTCTCTGATTTGTAGGGGATGCAATGTTCTGTGGAGAATGAATTGGGTGAAGGTACTGCAAATCCCATCATTTATGAGCCATCCTGCCGTAAACCGCAGCAGGTTTGTAAAGTGGGCCATTGGGCTTCTGTGTGCCAAGTTTGGTGTGGGCCACAGTGCTCTAAGGAAGTGAATTAAAGTACTGCAAGTCCCATCATCCATGGTCCATCCTCCTGTGGAACTGCACCAGGATGTAGGGTGCACCTTGGGGGTCTGTGTGCCAATTTGGTGTGGGCCACAGTGCTCTAAGGAAGTGCAAGTCCCATCATCCATGGTCCATCCTCCCTCAAACTGCACCAGGATGTAGGGTGCACCTTGGGGGGGTGTGTGCCAAGTTTGGTGTGGGCCACAGTGCTCTAAGGAAGTGCAAGTCCCATCATCCATGGTCCATCCTCCCTCAAACTGCACCAGGATGTAGGGTGCACCTTGGGGGGGTGTCTGTGTGCCAAGTTTGGTCTTATTTATTTATTTATTTATTGTTTCGATTTGCTAAACCGCCCTTCCCAAGGCTCAGGGCGGTTTCCAACATATAAAACACATAAAAATTTAAAACATCACAAAACACTATAAAACAATCCTAACCGATTACATTCACATACATTCTGTCATTGTTGGGGGTCTAGTCAGGAAAATCAGGTTGAGGAAGCCTAACAATACCCCATGAGCTGAGGCCTAGTCAGGAAAATCAAGTTAAGGAAGACTTGCTGTCAATTTTGGGCCTGGTCTGTGATTTGTAGGGGCTGCAGTGTTGTTTGGGAAGTGAATGATGTGAAGGTACTGCGAATCCCATCATTCGTGGCCCCTCCTGCCCTAAACCACACCAGGTTGTGAAGTGGACCATTGGTCCCCTGTTTGCCAAGTTTGGTCCTGACCTGTCATTGTTGTGGGCCGCAGTGACTGACTGCCTGAGGCCTTTCCTTTTCCCTCTGAGTCACTTTGGAATGTTGGAATATGGTTGGCCAATCGGAGTCCATTATGCAAATACCATTTCACTGGCAACCAATCCCCTCTGTAGAATGTCGGAGTTCTGAGGCTGGCCAATCGGTGTCGTTTATGCAAATAATCCCACAGTTGCAGCCAATCGAATCGCTGGCACATATTCCTCCCATCGCACCACCGCCCGCAAACACTGACTTTTATTATATACATATATAGATGTCAGAAGCGAACAGAGGATAAAGTTGTAATGTATTTAAAAACACAAAGTTACAAACTTGGCATGATGAGGACAATGAATGGCACCATCAAAACCCTCCCAAAAGAGGGCCAGAATCTCATTTGAATCCATTGGTTTGTATATGTACCGTACTTCCAAGACATTGATACTTCACGTAGTCCAACTTTCAAGGAGAGAGCAAGAAATGGATGAGGATGGGAAGATTTGACTGAGAGCCTTTGAGGATCCCAGTGGATCTGCGCCCACACTCTTCCTCTCTTTTTTCTTTCTTTCTTTCTCTCTTTCGATGTGGAATCCACTGCGAGAATAATTGAGGCCTCTTCAGGGAGCGCAGGCCTTTCCATCCCGTCACAGGAGGAGGAAAAGAGGGAGAAGCTGATTGAAATATTAAATTATGGTAAGCAGGAGCCCCGCCAGGAGGCCCCACGGAAGCAAAGGGGCATCGGTTTTCTAATTATACCAAGCGCTGGCTGGACGCCCATCCCCTCCTGCCCACGTCTCTGGGGATTGAGTGCAAGGAAGAGATGGAAGGAAGGAAAGAAAGAAAGAAAGAAGGGAGAGAGGGAGGGAGGGAAAAGAGAGGAATCAAAGAAAGGAAGGGAGGAAAGAAAGAAAGAAAGAAGGGAGGGAGAGAGGGAGGGAAAAGAAAGGAAGGGAGGAAAGAAAGAAAGAAAGAAGGGAGAGAGGGAGGGAGGGAGAGGAATCAAAGAAAGGAAGGGAGGAAGGAAGGGAGGAAAGAAGAAGGGAGGAAAGAAAGAAAGAAAGAAGGGAGAGAGGGAGGGAAAAGAAAAGGAAGGAAGGAAAGAAAGAAAGAAGGGAGAGAGGAAAGGAGGGAGGATGGGAAGAAGGAAGGAAAGAAAGAAAGAAGGGAGAGAGGAAAGGAGGGAAAAGAGAGGAGAAGAGAGAAGGGGAAAGAAAGAAAGAAAAAGAAAGAAAGGAAGGGAGGAAAGAAAGAAAGAAAGAAGGGAGAGAGGGAGGGAAAAGAAAGGAAGGGAGGAAAGAAAGAAAGAAAGAAAGAAAGAAAGAAGGGAGGGAGGGAGGGAAAGAAAGGAAGGGAGGAAAGAAAGAAAGAAGGGAGAGAGGAGGGAGGGGGAGAAAGGGAAAAAGAAAGAAGGAAGGAGGAAGGGGAGGAAAGAAAGAAGGAAGGAAGGGAGAGAGGGAGGAAAAAGAGTGGAAGGAAGAAAAGGGAGGGAGGGAGGAAAGAAAGAAGGGAGAGAGGGAGGG